>OZ023169.1:4253999-4308006 GCA_963678695.2 Diplodus puntazzo | reverse complement strand
GTGGAGGTTTGTTGGTGAAGAGCAAGGAGGAAATTTCAAAACTATTTAAGTTTTTCTTTTCTTACTGAGTCTTTATTGTATGATCATTGTTTGTTATATTAGTTAGTTTATTGTTTACAGTCCGTTTAGTGTTTTTTGTGTGTTTTTTCGTGTCTCGTGGCGAGGATGGCGTCCTCTGAGACGCCGCCTGTGTCACTGAGACAGGGAGTGCGGCTGGTGCCACCACACAGCTCCACCGTAGAGCAGGTGTTGCTGGCTGTGGGAGAGCAGGTAGGCCACGGAAACATCCTTTATGCCTCCCGCATGAATAAAGCGCTCGTGGTGTTTCTGAAACACCAGAGCTGTGTCAGTGAACTCATCGAGACGGGTTTAACTTTAGATGACGAGTTCTTTCCAGTTTCCCCACTGGCTGTGCCCTCTACACGGATAACCATATCCGGCGTTCCTCCTTTCATCCCGAACGAAGCGCTGGAACGAGAGCTGAAGCGGTTCGGTAAGTTTGCGAGTGGTTTTCGCACTGTTGCTTTGGGATGTAAAGATGTGAAATTAAAGCATGTTCAGTCTCTGCGGAGACAAGTTTTTATGTTTCTGGACTCGTCAACTCAGACACTGGATGTGTCCTTCCGTGTTCGACATGAGGAGAGTTTTTACATGGTGTACGCGAGTTCTGGGAATATGAAATGTTTTGAGTGTGGTGACGTGGGCCACAAACGGATTGCATGTCCGCACAGACAGCACACAGCGGGACCCGCTGAGGCTGACAGCGGTGAGAGGAGCGGCGAGGCCGCTCCGCCGGCGAGTGCGGTAGCGGCGGCCGGCTCCGCACGCGGAGCATCCGCGGCTGACGCACAGCCGAGTGTTTCAAGAGATGAAGCAGGGAAGGAGAAGGTAGATGTTGTGAGTATAGAGAAGGAAAGTAGGGCTGAACAGGCTAGGGCAAATACACCTGGGGAGGTGGAGCATAGCGCAACAGAGCAGGTGGAGGCTGGTGAAGTAGGACAGGGGGAGGCAGGTACAGCAGGACAAGTGGAGGCTATTGATATAGAGCAGGAGCTGCAGTCTGGTGCTGGGCAGCAGACAGAGCTGGTACAGGCGGTTACAGGTAACAGTCAGGTGATGGAAATGGATTCAGATGGAGATGTTGACTCTGACAGTGTGTCTGTAGCAGACAGTGTCTCTCAGAACACAGACTTATATTCTCTTAAAGAGGTAAACGATTTCCTTGATGATTCTTTTGGCAGGTCAGTGGAAATAAGTGAATATTTCCCTGATATCAAAAAGTTTATTCAGACGGTGAGCACTCTTCAGAAGGTTGTAGGGACAGACCTGCTGGATGAGAAGAGACGTTACCGCCTGAGAAAACATGTCACCGTTCTGAAAAAAGGTCTTAAAGGGACCAAAAGAACAAGGAAAATGAAACATTCCAGAATAAAATAACATGATCATACAACACTGGGTGTTTCTTCTCTGCTGTGTCTATTTGTCTGTTTTGTTTCCTTTTTTCTCCTCTTTTAATATGCAGGCCTTAAAGGTTGCCTCTTTAAATATCAACGGGGGGAGAAGTGCACAGAAAAGAGCCTTAGTGTCAGAGGTTATTAAACAGAAACATTTAGATGTTATATTTTTACAGGAAACACACAGTGATAGCCTGAATGAGACAGACTGGGGAATATGGTGGGGGGGTCAGTATGTACTCAGCCATGGCTCTAATCTCAGTGCTGGAGTTGCTGTTTTATTCTCTCCTTCACTAAATGTGAATATTTTATCCAGTACAGAGATCGTAGCAGGAAGAGTTCTGATGGTGAAGGCAGAAATAGAAAGTTTTACTTTTATTTTTATTAATATTTATGCACCCAATCATGGTCCTGAACGTTTGTCTGTGTTTAAGTTATTAAAAGACAGCTTAGATAGCTGTGGTCAGGGGGAGTGTTTTATAATGGGGGGGGATTGGAACTGTTGCACTGATGTCACTTTAGACAGGACAGGACAGGAGCTCCATCCTCAGTCGTCCTCTTTCCTGTCTCAGCTGCTAAAGGAGGCTAGTTTGGTGGATGTGTGGAGGATGAAGTATCCTGCAGCTAAACAGTTCACTTGGGTGAAAATATCAGATGGCAGGGTTAGCGCAGCCAGGTTAGACAGACTTTATGTGTCTGCTTCTTTTACAACTCGCACAGCTAACTGTCAGATCCTCCCTGTTGGTTTTACAGACCATCATTTGATTTTAGTAGATCTGGTTTTATCTCCTACTGGGAAACCTAGGTCCTTCTGGCATTTTAACGTTAAACTTTTACATGATTTTAATTTCTGTGAAAATTTTCAATTGTTTTGGGCTAATTGGAGATCCAAGAAAGAGTCTTTTCCCTCCTTGAGTCAGTGGTGGGAGGTTGGAAAGGGTCAAATCAGGGTGTTCTGCCAGCAGTACACGTCCTACTCTACTGCTAATATTAGAAGGGCTATGGAGCAGTTAGAGTCAGAAATCAGAGAGCTAGAGAGTATGTCTGCTGAAAACACTGAACAGTTACTCCTCAAAAGGCAGCAGCTGAACTTGTTTCTTCAAGAGAAAGCTAAAGGAGCTCTGGTCCGAGCACGCTTTGCCACTATAAGAGACATCGATGCACCAACCTCCTTCTTCTTCAATCTGGAGAGGTCTGTGGGCCAAAGGAAGCAGATGGTGTGTCTTCGTCTGCCTGATGGGAATTTGACCTCTGACCCTGCTGAGATGAGGAGGCATGCAGTGTCTTTCTACTCAGACCTGTTCAAGGCAGAAAAGTGTGATGTGGATGCCACTGATGAACTTCTTCAAGGTCTTCCACAGCTGAGTTCAGGAGAACGAGACACCCTGAGCTCTGACATCTCTTTAGAGGAGCTGACCTCTGCAGTGACACACATGGCCTCGGGAAAGGCTCCAGGCATGGACGGCTTACCTGCAGACTTTTTTAAACAGTTTTGGAGTTTTCTTGGACAAGATCTGCTGGACGTCTTTAAAGAGTCTTTTGAGAAAGGAACTCTTCCAGCATCCTGTAGGCGTGCTGTGATCTCCCTGTTACCTAAGAAGGGGGATCTGACCCTGTTAAAGAACTGGAGACCTGTTGCTCTCTTATGTACAGACTATAAAATCTTGTCGAAGGTTTTAGCTAACAGACTGAAGGTTTACATTGAATTATTTATTGGTACTGATCAGTCGTATTGTGTCCCTGATAGGTCAATACAGGACAACTTGTTTTTAATGAGAGACATTTTTGAAGTTTGCAAACTTTACAACATTAATGTGGGTATCATTTCTATTGACCAGGAGAAGGCGTTTGATCGTGTCGATCACTCTTTTCTTTTCGCCACACTGCAGGCTTTTGGTGTTGGGGAGCACTTTTTGTCCTGGGTGAAGTTGTTGTACAGTGGTGCATGTTGTGTTGTAAAGGTTGGGGGAGGGTTGAGCAGACCTGTATTAGTAGAAAGAGGGATCAGGCAGGGCTGCCCCATCTCAGGCCAATTATACAGTGTGGCCATAGAGCCACTTTTGTGTAGGCTTAGGAGCCGACTGAGAGGCCTGGTTCTGCCTGAACTGGTTCACAACCCCCCCGTGGTTATATCAGCATATGCTGATGATGTAAATGTCTTTGTCCAGGGTCAGGAAGACATCCAGGAGCTAAAAGACAGTCTTGTGTTATATGAGAGAGCTGCTTCAGCCAGGGTTAACTGGGAGAAGAGTGAGGCCGTTTTGGTTGGTCAGTGGAGTGCAGGGAACACACCCAGTCTTCCTGGAAACCTTAGGTGGGGAAAAAGAGGTTTAAAGGTCCTAGGAGTGTATCTGGGAAGTGAGGAAATGGAGGCGCAGAACTGGGAGGGAGTGCTGGGCAAAGTACAAGCCAAGTTGTCTAAATGGAATTGGTTGCTACCCCAGCTGTCCTACAGGGGAAGAGCTCTGATTATTAATAACCTGGTTGCCTCATCCCTGTGGCACAGACTTCAGGTACTAACCCCCCCGCAAGGCCTTTTGAAACAACTGCAGAGGCTCCTCATAGACTTCTTCTGGTCGGGTCATCACTGGGTGCGAGCGTCGGTCCTGTACCTTCCTGTGGCAGAGGGGGGGCAGGGCCTCATAGACATCGCTTCCAGGACTGCTGCGTTCAGACTGCAGGCAGCACAGCGGCTGCTGTATAGCTCTTCTCTCTGCTGGTCTGCTGTGGCCCGGTTGCTGCTCTGGAGGGTCGGGCGGCTCGGCTATGATAAACAACTTTTCCTGATGAAGACCCCTTTGTGCAGCCATACAGGCCTTACACCTTTTTACAGCTCTGTCATCGATGCCTGGAGGACGCTGAGCTTTACTCGACCACCTGACCCCAGGCCTGGGATGTGGCTGTTTGAGGAACCTTTGTTTGATAATGGATTCCTGTCTCATACCATCTTCTCTTCAGCCACCTTAAAAACAGCTTTCATTGAGGCGGGAGTAGTAAAGCTGGGCCATCTTACAAAGACATCAATTGAGAGTCTGGCTGAAGTGACGGGCATACGGTCAACCAGAGTGCTGCAGAACCTGGTGAATGGAGTGTGGCAATCTCTGTCGGCACCACTTCGGACATTTGCGCAGAGCCGAAGTTTGGCTGACCAGTGGAGTACAGGACATGAGTATGTTTTCCCCCTCTTGAGTGTGAGTCCTGAGGTGGGGGAATGGAGAGAGGAGAGAGGTCTTGTTTTAACCTTAAAAGCTCCTGTACTGGGAACATTCAACTCCTGTTCAAGTAAACAGCTGTACTCCAGCTGTGTGAAGGCACTGAACTTTTCTCTCCTTGCAGGAGTCAGAGAGTCAAAGTGGACCGAGGTGTTGGGCTCAGACTTTTCTCCTAAAGGCAGCTGGCGGGTCCTGTATAAGCCTCCGGTCGAGAAACGGATGGCTGACCTCCAGTGGAGGATTATACATGGAGCTATAGCTACGAACAGACACAGAGCTCACTTTGACCCACGTGCTGGGGAGGGTTGTCCTTTCTGTTCACTAACAGAGACCTTAGACCACCTGGTGGTGTCCTGTCCCCGATTGGTAGGTGTTTTTAAAATGCTGCAGGAGTGGGTGGATGGCTTGGGAGAGGTTTTCTCTGTTCCCCTCTTTGTCTTTGGACCAAAATACTCACCCAAGAAAAGGCAAACTTTGGTTTTAATCAATTTTATTTTTGCAAGTGCCAAACTAGCGATCTGGAAAAGCCGAAAAAACAAATTGCTTGAAAAAGGCTGGACAGACCCAGTACGCTGTCTGAGGGGTTTAGTGGCGGCCCGTCTGAGGGTAGAACACACATATTTTAGACTAACCAACAACCTGGATGGTTTTAAAGCTGTGTGGGCTGTTAGGCAGGTCTTGTGCTCACTGGGGGAGGATGGCTCTTTGGTTTTACATTTTTAGAATGATGGTTGTTCTATATATCTATATAGTTTTTGTGTGATTAGTTATGCATCATTTTGAAATAAGTATTTAAGGGTTTCTTAGAATGTTTTTTAAATAAAGTTACTTGAAAGTCTTAAGTCTTCTTCTTCGTCTTCTTCGTCTTCTTCTTCGTCGTCTTCTTCGTCTTCTTCGTCTTCGTCTTCTTCTTCTTCGTCTTCTTCGTCTTCTTCGTCTTCGTCTTCTTCGTCTTCTTCTTCGTCTTCGTCTTCGTCGTCGTCTTCTTCGTCGTCTTCTTCGTCGTCTTCTTCTTCGTCTTCTTTGTCTTCTTCTTCTTCTCCTTCTTCTTCCGCTCATGGAGGAGCTGTTGTGCCGGGTGACCGGCGAAGAAGTAAAATTTGCTCCATTCCTCAACTGACTTATTGATTGTACAACTGTTTGTTTGTTTTTAAACCAACTGTAAATAAAGTTCTGTTTAAAAATCAAACAAATCTTCTTCCTCTCCTCCTTCTTTTTCCTCTTCCTTTTCTCTTTCTACTTCTTCTTCTCCCCTTTCTTCATCTTTTTCCTTTTCTTTTTCTTTTTCTTCTTCTTCTTCTTCTTCTCCACCTTCAGCTCTCTTCTTCCTCTTCCTCTTCTTTTTCTTCTTCTCCTTCTCCTTCTTCTCCTTCTTCTTCTTCTTCTCCTCCTTTATGGTGTACCATGGGAACAACCAATCATAATGTGTGACTGCAGGTTGCCAAGATGGAGACGGCCCGCATTTTTTAAGTTTGCGCTTCATTCCGGCCATACAGAAACCTTCAGGTAACGTCAGGGTGGCTCTGCCCACTTTGTTATACAATATTATTTATCTAGATTAAATTGAACTTATAACAAAGTTGTGTTTTGTAATTGAAAATGAAAGTGTGTGTGTACTAACCTTGCTGCACAGAGCCAATCCAAACACAGTCACTGCGACGACACACAGAGTGATGAACTTTAGAAGTTTGATCATTTTCCACGGCGTCTGCTCGTCCTCAACGGCGTGGACCTCTCAGCAGGTGTCCCACATCCTCCTGGTTTAAAGACAGCACAGTGTCAAACTCTCAGGTGACTGCAGGCAGGTTATTACATCGGTAGAAAGCAACGAGGTCGCATGAAGCGTAACCATGAATAAAATGAATAATGAACAAAGAAAAATTTATACAAATACACTAGCTATATATATAGAGAGAGTTCCATTATTTCAACAGATACAACAACTGCTTTAAGACTGATTATTAGTGAGAATTATCATTTTTGCAGCCTCAAACATAACTAAAAGTGAAACTCTCGCCAAAAAGCAACCAAGACTTTATTTGTGATTGAATATGAGTTAAACCTTCGTGTAAAAGCATGATTACGACGAAAGAGGCACTTAACGTTTACTGTAGTTTCGTTTTCGGGCAAGCTAATTTCCAATGGAGTGCTACGGGCACTCTTATGCTAGCATCAAAATCGCTAGTTTGCTAGACCCTGGTGATACTACGAGCAAAGTTTCATGTTGTGTCGAGCCTTCTTAGTGTTTTAAAAATAGAGATTTTGATGCTATCGGAAAAGTGCCCGTAGCACTCCCATTGAAAATGAGCTTGCCCGAAAACGAAACTACGGTTAATCTTAAAAGTGCCTCTTTCGTCGTAATTATGCATTTACACGAAGGTTTGACTCGTATACAATCACAAATAAAGCCTCGGTTGCTTTTTGGCGAGAGTTTCACTTTAACACACAAAACACTGAACATTACAAGCATCACACAGGTCGGACTCGCTGGACTGGATCACATAGAGATTTACAGGCGTTTGCTTTGTGGCTCTTCTACGAAATGTTTACAGAAATTCATCTGCTAGTTAGAAATCTCCTTTTATTGATCTGTGTGTTTTGAAAGAAAAAAATCTGAATAGCTCGAATATAAATGTATTCTACACATCTTTGACCTCATCCACTTACTCAACAACAAGACAGGAGAAGTACAATCCTAATTCATCTAATCCTAAATCATGCTTCCCTTATTCATTCATATTAGCAGAGACTGTTGTATAAGACAATAGAGACGAATGAATTTTTAAATTCGACAATGTTTCTACTCACTTGGGAACGCTCCGGTCTTCATCCATGTTTCCGACTGATGTGAACACTTTGCCTGATTGTTACGTTCTGACCAAGAAAGGTTCCTGTCGACTCCAGAGGCGATTATCATGACAGGTGACTCATAGCTACACTTAACCTGTCAATCAGCAGCAACACCCAGAGTGTGTGTGTGTGTATGTATGTGTGTGTGTGTGTGTGTGTGTGTGTGTGTGTGTGTGTGTGTGTGTGTGTGTGTGTGTGTGTGTGTGTGTGTGTGTGTGTGTGTGTGTGTGTGTGTGTGTGTGCTCCTGCAGGTGAACTTGTGGGAGGTGATGTTAGACCAGAGCATCAACTCACATATTGTACTTCACACACTTTATAGATTCATTCTTGATATTAAAAAAAAACAATTCTCACTGTTTTCATTCAGTTTAATGTCATCATCACCAAGTCGCCAGAATAAATGTTAGCTGAGTACATTTCTGCAAAACCAGAGATTAGTTCAAGCTGTTTGTTCCTTCAAGTTTAATCACGAATGATTTTGGTTTTGGGCCTCGCCCGTCACAAGTACAGATACAGATCAATTGGTTCTCACTCGGGCTCTTCACACTGCACCTACCCACTCTGACCCTGTTTGCGTGTTTGTGTAATTTCAAACCAGTGCGCTTTAAAGTAATCGTTGTGGTCCTTTGATGTGGGATTGAATGAGGTACTTTTTCTACTAGTTATTGTATTAACTGCAATTGGCAGGGCCTTGTACTGTTGAAACTGCACCAGCAGCAAAGTTTATTTAAGCCGCCTAAAATAAGTCCTACCTAATGGTAGAGGGCTGCTATATTCCCCTTCAGGCTTGGCTGCAGCCTAACAAGATGGCCGCAGCACACACTACGCTTCCCAGCAGGCCTCACTCCTCTGACAGGTGCAGGTGTTTAGGCCACCTGATAAGGGAGAGGGGAGGAGAACAAAGGAGAACAGAGGGCAGAGAGCAGCTGTGCTTTGAGGTGAAAGGAGCTGGACGGCAACGGATGAAACGACTACAGCGACAAGGAAAGCGCTTTCAGGGAAAAGGGAGGAAGACGGACACTTTTTGTTGGAGAGTCCACTTTCAGCTGGACTCGTATGGGATTTCTGTCTGAAAGAATAAACCGTCTGCATTGATTCTTCTGGCTTTGGCTTGTTTTTTCAGTTTTTGCACAGCTCCAGCCTTAACTATCTCTATCTATCTATCTATCTATCTATCTATCTATCTATCTATCTATCTATCTATCTATCTATCTATCTCTCTCTCTCTCTCTCTCTCTCTCTCTCTCTCTCTCTCTCTCTCTCTCTCTCTCTCTCTCTCTCTCTCTCTCTCTCTATATATATATATATATGTATATATATATATATATATATATATATATATATACATATATATATATATACATATATATATATATATATACATATATATATATATATATATATATATATATATATATACATATATATATATATATATATATATACATATATATATACATATATATATACATATATATATATACATACATATATATATATACATACATATACATACATATATATACATATATATGTATATATACATATATACACACACACACACACACATATATATACATATATACATATATACATATATACATATATATGTATATATATATATATGCATATATATATATACATATATATACATATGTATATATGTATGTATATATATATATACATACATAAAACATAAACATACATAAAAAAAAAAATATATATATATATATATATATATATATATATATATATATATGTATATACATATATATATATACATATACATACATATGTATATATATATACATACACACACACACATAGTGTACACAGTGTTTTTAATGTATTTTTCGTTTGGCACTACATTCCACCTGCGCACAGGAATAAGATGAAGGTACTGTTAAAGAAAAAGGCTGTTTGAAGGCAACAGAAAGCAGCTAAATGTTAAAAATGCAGTGTAGCTTTTGTGTAGAAGGTTTTGTTACCTTTTCACATGTAACTAGTGAAGATTAGAGTTTTTTGAGGGTAATTTATTGGCATAAAGAGACAAACAGAGCAAACAAAGTTGAAGATAGATTTGATTGCTAGCATTTTTTTTTTTATTAGTGCTATATATATTTGCATAAGCAGTACAAAGCCCTTGGGCCTGCCAGCAGTGCACTGCTTCTCCACTGCAGCAGAGAGCTGAGCCATATACTGCAGCGAACACATTGACGAGGGATAAATACCTCATACAAAACACCAGAAACTATCCCTTTAACTATGTTTTCAACTACGTGTTATTTTGAGGGCTGTCTCGCATATCCTGCATTCTCTTGGAGCGACAGTTTTGCAGGTCCTCAGAAATCAATGCAATGAGTCTGCAAGACGCAACAGGCACTTGAATGGTAGGAACCACGTAGGGCCAGTATGAGGATGTGACAGGTGACAGGTGCATAGATTTATACAACAAATAGGTTCCAGATGCAAAGATGGCAGATATTCAAACGAATGGGAATCGCTCGCATAGCGCATAGGCCAAAAAGCCTTTCTGGCTCTCTTGTTCTGCGGCCCATTGAATAGACAAGTTGTCACAGACTTTGTCACAATGTAGTCAGTTGTTTACGTCTGCTTAAACCAACCATTATCTATAATTGCTCAACCTTTGGAGGATGCCATGTAACCTATAGGAGATGTCTCGGGAATGTGAGATGTGTGAGCAACCTACAGAAATACTGTTAGTCATGTCAGATAATTAGCTTAACCTTCATACATGACTTTATGAGTTACACATGACTTGAAGACCTACTTTGAGACACAATGTCATGAGACACAAGGAGTCCCTCCACGCAGATGACATGAGACGATGCACATTCTAACTTCATGATTCATTCGTTTTATTATAAATATCGGCTTCACATTAGAGATTAGAAATGCACATCTGCTTCCAGAACTGACACGTCACAGCACATCGCCGTGTGTCCGCGTCCAGTCAACGATAGACGGACAGAAAACGCCATCTTGTTACGCTGCTCGCTTTTCATGGTGAAACTAACTTTCTGCCATAATTCAATTCTTTCCTCATTGTTGCAGCACACAGACATTCGGGGAAACGACAGGAAAGTGACAGGACAGTAAACAAGTTGCAAGCTGTTTTTTTTTCTCTCTATAAGAACTCTGTTAAAAACACAAGTTTATTTCTAAGTGTTCCAGTGCTCGTGTCCACGTGAAGGCGCGTGAAGGACTAAACGTCCCCCGTGTCGCGCTGCCTTTTGTTCCCTGTTTGCTCTGATAATGAAATGTATTCCTTGATTTTCAAACTGTAGATTCACGTTGTTGTTAATAAGCCTCTCTGACGTGTTACTGACTGTACAGCACACCCTGGCAGAGACTGACCAAGAGTCACAGACAGAGATGCGTTTTATAGCACGCTCAGAGATACAATGAGCAACGGGAGATTTTCCCAAAACAATATCCAGCTGGACAAACAGCCTTGGATGTAACCACGACATCCGACATGCATCCGGGGAGCACAGAGCGCTACCGAACACAAACACTTCACACAAAGCAGCGAGGTCACTGTGCAAAAGTGGGTTTAACAGTTCAGACTAGTCCCGGTCGTAATTCACAGTGCAAAAAGGCTTGATAGACCATAATCGTTGAAGGTCAATAAGAGAAACAAGGTGTTGGATGTTCTGTACTGAAGGCTGTGATTATCACACTGACACTATGTTCAGGTGAGACGGTTGGAGGAATTTAATGAACCTACATTTCTTTGGCACATGTGATGAATCTGCACTAAGCTCTTGTGAAAGGCGGCAGTTGATCTATAGGAGTTTGAAAACACGACAATATTTACAACTTTTTCTCACCTGTATTTCTTTAATGCAAAAATAAGCCTGCTGATGACTTTTAAGTGTCTCTATGAGCTGGAAAACACAAAGGTTTTCCACATCATACAGATTTACATGGTCCAATTTCAAATTCAATAAAAATATCACTGAAAATGAACAATTAACACGTTTTTCTAAAGAAACATCCAGGTTGTGACATCACAGTGCCTGAGAGAGGCAGCAGCCTTAAATTCATTAAAGCTCTTTATTTCCTTATTGAAACTAACTTTATGCATGGAAAAAAGTCAAAAACAAGATTCAGGGTGACGACTAAAGATGTTTTCAAGTAAGTAAACTCAACACATGTCAATATCTCACATTAGCTGAGGTAAAATAATAAAAGAGCATGATATTAGAAAAAAGTTATCGAAGTAAACAGTAATAATAAAAGTTACCCCACCAATGTGTTTACTTTAACATGATGCTGCCACCACAACGCCCATATATAACTGGGACACGTGGAGAACGTACACGACACAGAACAGGTCAAATCAGAACTGTGTTGCCTTGAGGTGACAGTATTAATCCCTCCACTCCTCTCAGGTGCAGCGGCTCTTTTGTGTTGGTGGCAGATGGAAATGCCACATTCTGAGTCTAGTGCAGTAATTTACTGAGGATTATTAATAAGTGGTTTGACGTCATTGTTATTCAAACACGGATTCAAGTACACAGTTTGTTCAGTAAACGTTACACGAATTACAGGTGACAATTTCAGTGACCTAATTAGATAAAGAACACAAACAGAAGCAGTGTGAGGGTAAGTTTTTATTCATTTAATCAGTAACTTACCTTTTAAAAGCTTACTATAACATTAGAATGAGAAATAGGCCACGTTACAGCTGTTTGATCCAAGAATAGAAATCTAACATCACAAGAGATTTTTGAAAAAAAAAAAACATAAATACAGAATTAACAATTAATTATCTTATTTGAGTCTGGTATGCAAAAGCCTCGCTGCATTTTCTCAGAACTGGCTGACTAACTAAGTTATTTGTTTAAATGTTTTAAATGAACTTGTATGTGACCGACACATCCATGAATGTACACTGACATTCAGACTTAAATGGCCACAAATTACAAAATAAACAAACAATAAAATAAAATTTAAAAAAAAACAGTTCTAATATTATACACTTTTTTAATATTACACCTTTAAAAACAGATTTTACAAAGTGCTCAACAGTCGAGACAAACACAAATAAGTCTCGTCTACGGTGAATTAACAAGAAGACAGAACGGCAAATGTAGAAACACAAAAAGACGTCACGTTAAGAACTGATAATCATTTCCAATGAAACGCTTGTGTTAATAATGCACGTATGATGATTCCGTCTGAATAACAGCGAAGATGTTCCACCTTGTGATGTTGTGTGTGTTTACCTGCTGCTACTGACAACAAAGATGCTACACACTGCTTCTAGTGATACACTGACCTATATGTATCATTCATCATTAAAAAAAAGATAAAAGCAATCAAAGAAAATAGGGGGAACACACCTGAATATGTTCTCCCTTCCCTTTTAATTATCATAAACAGGTGTTGGATGTTCTGTACTGAAGGCTGTGTGATAATCACACTGACAACAGGTTAAGTTGACGCCCTTGGAGGATGTTTATTAACTTATATTTCTCTGGCACGTGTGATGAATCTGCACTAAGCTCTCGTCGAACCACTCGAAGTACAGATGTGGTTTTGACTCTTGAAAGATGGCAGTTGATCTATAGGAGTTTGAAAACACCTAAATATTTATAACTTTTTCTTACCTGAATTATTTAATGCAAAAGTTCAGGACTGACGGGAGAACCAAATCAGACAAACCAAGACACGGGAAAGAAGGACGTTGCACGAGGTGCAGGTGGAGAGACACTAAACGAGGCTGATGTGAGACAGGTGTGTTGGAAGAGGGGATCCAACTAGGGAGAAGCTCAAGAGAAAAAAGGAGGGAAGGGTCATTACGTCACTGAATCTTGCTTTGGGGCCAAACTGTGACGTCGGTTGTATTGAAGTCAATGAGAGAAACGTTCCAAAGCCCAACATATCTACATCGTATGAGTTCTGATGTTGCCGAAATGCCTCCAGAAAATTAAAGAACTTCAGCCACTGATTTGTTTCCCACAAATGATAGACAGGGCCGATACTATCGTGACCAGACGGGGGAACTCCAACTGAGACTGCAATTACAACAGGAACCTTTCCTCCAAAAATTACCAGAAGGAACAATCTGTCCATAAAAAAAAGTTGACAGAGAGACTTCGGTCAAAGATAAAAGATAAAACGACTGTTGGCTTCCGTGCCTGTCACCTTCCTGATCGGTACTGTCCATGTGAAACTCTCGACGTTAGCAAGAGACGAGAAGTCTCGCTCTGTAGAAAGTTCAGTTATCAGCTGTGGAAAACAAACAATGTGTCTTATTCAGAATTTATTGATTAAAACGTTTTAAAATACATTTGTGATGACAAACATGACGTGCAAGGAAAAAAGAAACAGAGAGGAAATCTCTCCTGGCAAGATGAAAGGAACCTGCATGCACATGGTGATGTGTAAAAGTGGTATTCAGGAAGTCAGGAACAGACGTCATAACAGAAGAAATCAGCTCATCAATCTAACCAAGTGCCTTTTATTTAATCTGGCCTTTTATCACAAATGCCAGCATGTTGTGAGATGTTTCGGGAAGTAGGTCAGATTTTTCTTAACCAAACCAAATCATCACAAGTTTCTCTTCACTGAAAAATAGGTCATCTGCTCATCAATCAAGCCTGATCCAACATCAAATAAAACATATTTTGATAATGATTTTTTTTTTTTTAGATCTGCATCAACCAGTTCTCAGTCGGTCACCTTAAAAAAAAAAAGCTGCTTAAGTTAGTAAAAATGTAAAAAGAAAACAAACAAAAAACGTGATCTTGCAACGTTACAGAAAGCAAGGAACTGTTTCTGGATCTGGTTCTTTTTGTCTGGATCCACACGACAGACTGATCCTCCACCAACGTTTCATGGGAATCTGTTCACTGTAATCCTGTTGACAAATGATCAAACTGACACGGTGAAATAAATGGTTGAGATACAGATGTTTTTGCTGGATTTAATCACTTCTATGATTAAAAACATGAAGGGAGCTCATATGCTCTGTGATGCACTTTTTAATCTTATTATAGTCATTTCTCTAAATGGGTTTAGGCCAACATACTGTAACTTGTATTTGTATTTTAAATCCCCCCCCAACTCAAAGTCTCAGAAAGCCTCCCAGTTGTGCATGTAAAGCACCGACTGGGTTTGTTTCTTCTCTCACAACTCCGTGCCTGGCGCTTAATCTGGCTTCTGATCACAAATACCGAACATGTTTATCAGATGTTTCTGGAAGTTGAAGGTCAAACGGTTTCACTTCGTTGCATATTAGGCAATCTGCTTAGAAAAAGGAACACCAGTTATGCAAATCTGCAAGGAAAGGGATGCCTGGTGCAAGAACACAGGGAAAATAAATACAGTGGTGCGTCCCACCAAGTACAACACCATGACATTTAATCTGACCTTTTATCACAAATACGGAACATGTTATCTACTGTTTCTGGAAGTGAGGCTTGTGATACATAACCAAGTATGTACACAGGTATGACATCACTGAGTAAAACACCTGATTATTCAACAAAGATCAAGCATGAAGTTGTAAAAGCTTGTGTTGTTTTAGAGTCTGTAGTGGAGCTTTCTGAAGGATTAAACGTACAATATTTTAGGGATTAAAAAGTGGATTTATCTTCACTCTTGTTTATTAACCTGACTGCAGCAGCGATCCGCAGAGCTGACCTCCATTTTCTAATGTTCAGTGATGTTGATTGCTGACTGGAGCTGGAGGTGAAATGTACTTCATAAATGTAACGCTACAGAGAGGAGAGGGGGGAAAAGAAGAGAGACAAGTAGAGTCTCTGGTGAGTGGACTGCTGAACTCAGTGAGAATACACAACCTCGATGTTTGCCATCGGTCGCTAACGTTAGCTTACGGCTAGTGTGCAGTAAAGTAAGCTGTTTTGGGGCAGATAAACACAAATGCGCCTGCTGTAACATACAGCTAAACAAACAACACTGCTAATGAACATCTATATACACTTTTGAATTTAAAGGTAGAATCAGTAGGATTTGTCCCAGCCGTTCCTAAACGCACCACAAAGACAGTTTATTGTTGAGTATCATTCCCAGGACGTCAAATAGACACATGTTGGGTTGGTAAAGTGTCCTGAGCAGCAACAAAGTCAGAAAATAAGATAATCCAAGCAGAGGGCTTCTCCCCATTCCAGTCTTTCATGTCATTTCTTCTTGCTACACCTTGCATGATATGAACTTTAGATGTTGGGAAGGCAACGTGCAATGATGCAAACAGAAAATAATTGATAATTCCCCTCAATTATATTTCAGCTAAAATAAATAGCCTGTTTTGAAAAATGCAAGGTGGAGAAAGTTCAGATATTTGTGTTCAAATGTGGTCAGAAAAACAAATATTCAAGTACAGATACCTGAAAAATGTATTTATTTTTAAAGAATGGTTTAAAAACTTCTTCACAAGGTGTTTTATTGAGAAACAAGAGCACAATATAACACACACAGCTGTAGAAGTTAAAATAACAGCAAGGAAACAAATATTTACTTCAGTTAAATTTTATTTTCCTTCATTCACAAATAAATACAAACAGGAATCAGCTGCTTGTTACAGTTGTAGAGACTGACGTGGCTCCTCTGATGCACATCACGTCCCCAGCAGCTTATATATTACCCCTCAGAAAAACATAAGTGCAAAACACATATACCAACGTGTGTTTTCTTGTCATTTAATTACAGTCTAGAAAAACATTAAAAGTAAGCATTGAATTTGTAAATGTTTTCAACACGGCGCAGATAAAAATATACTTGATAAGGACGACGAGCGATATTGCACTTCATGCATCATTTCCCTGATTAAAGACTTCACCTGATGTCTTTCCCGACTTACAACCAGATATTCCTGATTAAACACTGTTATTTCTCTTCACATTATTTCTAATGCTTCATTCATTCCACTTCACATTAAACACAGACGTAGAAAACTCAAAAAATAAATGTTTACAGCATGCAGATCCTTCATAGATGGAACTTCGTCCTTAGACGTCCTTCATTTGCACACACAACACATCACTGACTCACTTGTTCTGTCAAAATAACTTATCTAAAATCTAAAAATAAATAATACAGTTTGGATCAAAATCTCACATACAGTGGATATTTTATAAGTGCTAAAATGTGCTTTTTGTTCAGATAGTCTGCGTTCACACACTCGTCCCTCCATCCAATCCTCTTATGTACAGCATATCATCAAAATCACTGTCTTCAGCTTCAGACTCTTCCTGGTAGGTGGAGTTGGTGTTAGCTTGAGACGCAGAGTCGACCTGGGAGGAGATGGAATGATCATCAGTGCACATAAATGCCACCACACCTGGAGCACTTCTGGAAGGCGACTGAACTGATTCTTCTCGTCTAACCACAGCGAAGCGGTAATTAAAGGAAGTATGTGCAGGGCAGTTAAATAGTTATTTTACACAAAGCATAGTTGAATAATTGGAGTGATCGTACTTGTGTGAAGAATGCTATTGGATCGAGGTTATTACTACAAATGTCATCGCACAGCTAGTCTCAACATTAAAATGTGACTCATGTTACACTGAATCTTAATAAACTGAATGGTATTGAAAATTAAGCTTTGGGTTATTTAGTACTTTGCATAAATAATCAGTAGCTCTTGTGTCATTGCAGGTTGTTAAAATAGTAATTTATGGACCAGCAGATACAGTAGATGTAATAAAAGAAGCAACAGTGATAGTAGAAACATGCAGCAGTAAAGTGTAAGTACCTTTTTTCCCGCCTCGTATAGTTCTTCTCGTTCAGGTTTTTGCTCTTTGGGCTCCGTGTCCAGGAAGGCAACGTAATGTATCAGAGTTAAGACTCTAGATGAAGACAGAACAAGAGAGTCAGATCGTTTTAGAAAGGCTGACAGATACGTGAACATTGTTCAAATCAAAAAGTAATTTGATGCGAGTGGTCACCTGTGGTACAGCATGCCAAAGAACTGAAGCAGCACCGATAAAGCAAACCCCAGAATGAACATGAAGCCGATGGGATCGATCTCTACGTCTTGTCCGGTGTCCTCGAGCTCGAGGTTCAACATGGGGATCGTGATGGAGACGGTGGCCTTGAGGAACTGGAGGGTGAATGTTGCCACCAGCCACAGCGCGTTCATGATGAAGAAAGCGAAGTTTATCTGCGTGTGATGAGAAAGACGAGATTAATAAAATGAACTGTGCCGTTGTTTCCTGTTAGATGTGAGCTAAAGTTTAGCTCCACACACACACCTTGTTTCTCAGCTCCCGCAGGTCATCGGCCATCTTCTTTTGTTTCTCTTTGTCGTCGTCCAGAGGCTGCAGGTACTTCTCCTGAAGTTCTTTCCAGAAGTTCTCCTCCGTCTACAGAGGAACACAGAAACCCTTTCAATTAATTATATTGTAAATGTACTATATGTTGAAGCTGTTTAAAGGAGCAATATGTAAGATGTGACCAGAATTTCAGTTAAAACATCATATCAAAGATGTCTCTGTAATGTTTATACTGAAGTTAACATGCTGACCAGCTGTCTGTTTCCTAATTCCACTTTGGACCTCAAGAGGACATAATACGATTGTTGTCGTAGTTTCAGCTGGTAAATATATGCGAGCATTGAGTTCACTAGTCCAATAAGTAAACAAAATAAACTAATTAAATGTCAGGAAACAAGATATTTTAAACCTAATTTTCCTTCCTGAATTAACTTTTCTGTGTTTCACGGAAGTAAGATGAGTTTAACTGCCTCGTTATGTCATCGTAAAACACACGTCATTGAAACTTGACATGAACAAAATTAAATCAGAACAGTCTTGGTTTTCAGTCTTCACACAGTTGCTTCTGGTTTGGTAACAAAAAAAAACTGTGATGTGAAAATTATTTTGGATCAATGCCTCTCTCACTCTCTCTCTCGCTCATTTCCCTCTCTGTAAATCACCTCTGTACTTTGTCCCCTGTCTCCAAACTGTCATCAGTCAGTCTCAGACGCTGTGTTCAGTCCCAGGTCGTTAACTGAGCTACATGCTAACGGCAGCTTTTCACAAGATAGCTACAGCAAAGAGAGCAGTGCCTCAATGTCATATCAAAGGGTGACTCAACCAACTTGGGGAGTACTACAGCATATTTGAAAAATAAATGTATTATAAAGACTTTCGTGGCTCCAGAGGAAGCTGCTTGTAATCTGATACATCGCCTCCAGTGATGTCATTCAGTGGCTAAATTGCTTTGTGGGTAGGCAGGTTTTGAAAACAAAGATAACCGCATGGAAAGAAAAAAAAGCAGAGTCTCTGGTCCTGTTGTATTGATCGATGGATAATAATGCCAACCTGATAATTAGAGACATACACACCTTGTCGAGTGACTCTTCCTGTAGCTGCATGTCATTGGACACATTCTTGAGTTGTGTGACCCAACCTGGGAAAAGAAGCAAGACAGGAGGGCGTTAGATAACATCACATTAGCGCGTGTGTGACATTTTTTTTGCCAAATTGTTTGGACTTACATTGGACAGGGTGGTTGAAGTCAGGCTCCACTTGTCTGAAACGCAATCAGATACATTTTTAGTATCATGTCACACTTTGTATTACTGACAGTTTCTATTCAGTGGGTGTTCAAACACCGAATCTCACCTCTGTGCTTCCTCCTGGATCCGTATGTCCTCCACAATAGTGTTTTGGGGCAGGAGTTCAGGCTGTGTGGACTCTGGGTCCATGTCGTCTTGGCTGATAATGACCTGTCTTTCTCCAGAGTTGCGGCTGGATTTCTTGCAACACTTGACCCATGAGAAGAGCCGATGGAAGGTGCTTTTAGCTGCGAAGGTGGTGATCAGATTTAGTTAAGTTGTCACAAACAATAATTAGTAATAATTACATTCAACTGGTGTCTACCTATCTGGGCGGTTGTTTGTGGGGTGGCGGCTTCAGACTTGCTGGCTCCAGCTGCAGGTTTCGTCTCCCGGGTGCCCCAGGACACGTTGTTCATGTTCACCATGGAGTAGATGGTGAGCAGGAGGTAGGCGCTGGGGATGCAGAGGATGTAGAGAAAGCCATGGAACACCAGCTGGATTTCCTGAGGATGCAATAGTGCAGTTATGATGTAAATGATGGCCATGATGACGACGAAAAGGCTGCTTGGCGTCAGGATAGTTTTGTCCTTCACCATCGCACCTGAAGAAATATGGAAATATGGAGAGTTTTTAGAATTTAAAACAACTTGAAGGTCTGCATGCAAGTTATACTTGTTTGAATATAACTTACCGATAATGGACATCGTCACCACCAACATGAGGAATGCGTATATGATACTCATGATAGCTGCAATTTGGATTTGAGTGTCTGCCTTGAGTTTGAAAGAAAGACCCAAGTAGATGGCGGGAGGAATCACAGCCAGGACCAGGGCAAGGGTGCCGTCAATACTGAAGATGAAGGTAAAACTACCTGGAGAGCACAATAGATGAGGAACACACCGACAGGAGTTAACGTTCTTCTTCCTTTTATATTTTTGCATTTATATACATAGAAATGACACAATGGTGAGACGATCATGTCTGGCTCAAGCCAAGTGGATCTCAAAAGTTCCCCAAAGGTTGTACATCCCTCAAACACATAACACCTACCTGCGATCAGAAGGCAGATGGTGGCGGGGGCCAGGATGGCCGACGTGATGTTGAACAGCTGGTAGAACATGAAGGGTTTGGACAGGGATGGGTTCTTCCTAGAAATTACGTTTGCGGAGCCTAGCAGATCCACCACGTTGGCCATTGTGGACGGTCCCCATCGTCGACGCTGGAGATGTGAAATAATCTTTGTGAATCTGACAACTTGTAAGCAATGAGATCTGCATTCATAGATACCACTGATACGCAGATTCTGAATTTTGGAAGCAAATATTAGAGGTGCGCTGATCTGCTTTTCTTCCGTTCAGATCTGATTCCGATACCTGAAGAGACTGTTTGCTGGAAGTTATAATGAAAGGTGACCAAATTAAACATCCCTTGAGTAATTTACAGGTACAACTTTTTTTCCACAACTTTTCTGGGTTTGAACATTGTCGGAAAACATTTGGTATAATCCAAGTATACAAATCAGCAAAATATAAACCATAGCTTCAGTCATTTCTAGGCATGGGAATGCAGAAATGTTGCATATTATATCTCTAAAATAAATAGACAATGGAATCTGAATTTGGAGAGTCAGTCTGATGTCAGATGAGTGAATTACGTCGGCATCATCCGCGTATAACGATATTGAATCACATCGGTCCCAACTCACGCAAATATATCAGTTTGTCAAATCTTCGCGGGAAGGTTCTGATCAGCTGCAACACTCACCTGGTTGTAGAGTTCCTTGAAGTCCTCAGGTGCGTTGGTGTAAGCATCAGATGCTGCGTTGTACTCCACCCTCCAGCCTTGCTTCATCAACAGAGTGCACAGCCAGCGATCCTCACCTGCAGAAAACGGAAGATAGACTGATTGTGAAAGCTATCACCACGACTGAGTGAGAAACAAGGAACTTGATAACGATGGAAAGGTCATCACATCACATTTAGCTTTGGGACCAGATGGTGAGGCCAGTTGTATTGAAGTCAATGGGAGAAACACACTAAAACCCAACATATCTGTCCTATGACTTCTGTTGAAGAAATGCCTCCAGTAAGTCCAAACAGAAGAAATCAGCCGATCAATCTTACCAAGTGCCATGTCTTTCACGTAATCTTACCTTTTATCACAAATACCAGCATGTTGTGAAATGTTTTGGGAAGTAGGTTGGATTTTGCATGACAAAACCAAAACATCCTACGTTTTCTCTCCACTGAACAAAAAGCCATCCGCTTATAAAACCAGAATACCACCGTCAAGTACCGTGTTTGTCATTTAATCTGACTTTTGATCACATATACCAGCATGTTGTGAGATGTTTGGCGAAGTAGAAGAAGAAGAAGCAGAATTTGCATAACCAAACCAAAACATCAGAAGCCATATCACCATATCGCCATGTATATGTTGGGTTCAAGTTTGTTTTTCTGCCATTGACTTCAAAACAGCTTCCACCACAATCTGGCACCAAAGCAAGATTTGTAAAAGTAATGACCCTTCCTTCTTTTTTAGAGAAAGAGGAGGTCCTATCGAACAGCATCTGTTACCTTGGTCGTACTGGATGTAGTGGCTTGCCTCTGTGGCCTTGGTTGAGTACCTCTTCATCACGTTGTCGTCCATCAGTGCCTCTGCTCTGAACAGACTGAAGCAGCCGGGGCTGCACAGCACGCAGCCGAACACGTGCTCCGCTGTCTTCTGCAGCCAGTGACTGACAGCATACTCAAACTTCTGGAACCACACTGCAGGACCTGTAGCGCAAACCACAACACAGAGCTATTATAAACCTAAACACAATTATCGGCCTAATGCTAGTCACTGTAAATGTAGATGTAAATGTAATTGTTGGCTTTCCAGTTTGTACAATGTGCCCACCTGATCCAGTGGGGTGAATCCGGCCACACGCTGCCCCGACACGAGGGTACATTTTCAGACGATCGATGAGCAGCATCACAGCAGCCGGCTGGAAGTCTGTGTCTCCGTCTAAAGCCAGCAGGTAGGTGTTGCGCTTCTCTCTCTGAAGGAACAAGCACAGTTTACGTTGTTTAACATCAAAGAAACAGTTCACAAAATGTGCAAAAATTCAGTCATTATCTGCTCACGGCCATGTCGTTGGAAAGTCAGGTAAAATTTGCAAAACTCAAAAAATAGAAACCACCAAAGTGTTGCATGTTAATTTTATCTCACCTGGACCTCTTCTCTCAGCTGCTGCTCGTCTTCTTTGTTCTCCCAGCGTTGGTAATATTTGGTCATGAGTTTCCAGCCAAGAAGATAGTAAAGGTACATGATCTGGAAAAGAAAAAATAACAATTAAGTAAAGCTAGCATTTCTTATGATTCAAGGGTTGTTGAGTATGAAACGTTTTCTAAACATGAAGTAAACTCTAAATGTGTCCTCTGGGCTCTAAAAGTCATTATTTTGCTACCTGAGACCATCTCTTCTTGTGGCGGATGAGCTCTTTGTCCTTGAAGTGAACAACGATATTGTTTCCGTGAGGCATTCTGATCACAAGACGACCTCCGTAAGGTGTCCTCACTAGCGTCTGATCTGGGATCTGCTGCTGCTTTTTGAAGAACTTCTCGTCGATGTTTTTGAAGATGCTGATGACAGAAAAAGGAGAGAACAATTTTGATTGTAATCTGAACTTTATTAAAAACTGTTTTCCTCTTCTGTCTGGTCAGAACTAGCTAACTGAAACTCACGTCATATTGACTAAGACTATAAAACTTAAAGGTAGAATCGAGCTGAACACACCACAAAGATAGTTAATTGTTGAGATTTATTCCCAGGACGTCAAATATCAACCTTTTTAGGTTGGTGAGAAAAGGTAGGGGCACTAACAAGCCTATTCTCATTCCATTCAAGTCTTTCTCTCTGCCTGTTTCCTTCTTGTTACATCTTTTATCATTTTTGTCTTGCTACATCTAGTTGAAATCAGTCTTGAGGTGTTGGGAAGGCGCTTTGCAATGACGCAAAATAGAAATTATCCATAATTTCCTTCAAATGCATTCAAACAAAACTAGAAAGTACAGAAATGTTTGTCTAAATGTAGGGAGGAAAACTAAAGTTAAGTAATTAACCTTGAGCTTCTGTAAACTTACCCATAGACTTCCGTGAAGACTTCCACCAGGTTCTCTGCATATTTGTTGAGGTGACGCCCCTGACTTCCCTCAACATCTTGGAATGCATCGTCGAAGAAGATGTGGGCTTCGAAGGTCATATCGTTGAACTTTGGGTCTATCTTTGGTCTGTACTTGTCCAATCTGCAGTGTTCAGAAAAACATAAAGATTCACTGGGATAAAGAACATTTTGTGGCAGTGAAGAGTCCATTGTGAAAACCTTCGGGGTCATGGACACAAGCTCTGGGAAAATACATTGACAGCAACACATTTAAAGCCTTTTCACACCAAACTTTTTGCATAACGTATGCACACCACTGCTGAGCATTCCTATAGGGGAAAAATATTTAGATGGACCTCGATGTAAGCGGATTACCTCCTGCGGAGACGCATGTTTGACCAGTGAAATCCTTTGTTTCAGCTGAAGTCCAGGTCAAAGTGGGAGAAAACCTTTTCAATTTGGTCTTGCAGCATCCAATACTGTATGACGAACACTGCAACAACTACCTCAACAACAGTGTCAAGGACAATAACTGTCTTGAGATGGTCCAGCAACTGGGATATGATGAAGATGGCAATGTAGCTAATATTCGCTTAGTTACGCTTAATGTTGGTCAAGCAAAGAGTTTTTGGGTGAACTCATTAGGATTCATTCACAAAACATAAATGATCAAATCTGATTGTGAAGTCTATGAACATTTCCACAAACTGGGGTTATGGGGATGAAAATGGAGTACGGGACCGAGGATAATATATCTTGTGCCAATTTCCTTTTGGTTGATGATGCATTGAAGTGAACAGAGAGTTAGAGGAATGAAATATCATAAAAGATTCCATGTAACTCACCTGAATATTGAGATGATGATGTTCAACATCTCATCGTAGGTCTCGTGCCACATGGTCGCACACAGATACAGCATCGTCTTGTCATCTTGCCTAAAGTTTGACATGACAAGGTTTGGCAAATTTAAGAAAACTTTGTTAAAACAGTTTTGTTTAGAGAAGAGAAAGTGTCACTCTAACAGCTTTGAGATTTAAGTCCAAGCACTGGACAACGTGGCTTTAACTTCTTCTTTCGAGGACACACAACACTTACTTCTTCGTCTTGTGTTTGGTCTTGATGTCGAAGCGGGTGTTGAGTAGCAGAGACTGCTCGAGGAAGGCTCCTTCGTACAGCCTCCTGATGAACAGGTCTTGGGTTCTCTGGATACGATACAAATTGAGGTACCACAGATGGAGGGTGGCCAACACAAGGCCAAGCCACCAGGACACTGCTGAACCTGAGGGAAGATCAATAAACATGTTAGATGATGATTCTGACTCTGGATACTGTAAGGTGCACCATTACCTGTATCTGTTCAACCAACTACAGATTTTAACCAAAAGTGGGAGGTACCTTCACACAAAAAATGGGCGGGACTAACTGGTGGTTGTTAATTTAAGCCTGAAACTGATACGGGTTGATCAAAAGTTGCTATTGTTATTATTTATTAGAAAATTATTTACAGAGACGCCTCAAAATTGAGCTTCAGGAGTACAAATATTGAAACATTTTACTCAGATGATACTGACATTTGAACAAATTAAGTTATCTGTACTTGATCCTCGGCTGAAACGAGTATCCTAAATAAAAGAAATCTACCAAGAAAGGTGAACTGCTAATAGAAGTAATAGTGTGGAGCATGTTTAGAGTGTTGGTGCTTTATTACCTGTCAGCAGGCCAATGTCTGTTATCTTAGACATGTCCAGGAAGCACAGAGTGTGTGTCACATCCAGAACCAGATGTGGGAACACACTGCCGTTCACACTGAGGTTTCTTCCATCCACAACTACATCGCAGTAGTCTGTGAAGCTGATGCTTTGAGTGCCGTTCAGACTCGTTCTGTAGTCCTGATAGTAAACGATAACGGGGACGACGAGCAGAACCATGACGGCCAGAGAGGCCAGGTACAGAGGCAGGATGAAGCATCGCCTCAGTGCGTGCATCTTACAGGCCGCCAATGCAAACCAGTGGCAGAGAGCAGAGGAGATGAGCTGGACCCCGATGATGATGGCGATGATTCTTGTCTCGCGTGTCGGGATGGACCTCACTACGTCCCAGTCCATTTGGCCAAGAGGGACATAGGCTCCGAGGACACAGGCGGTAACAGCAATCCTGAGGAGGCTGGAGAGGATGTGCAGGATGTTCTGGCAATTTATCATGTCTCTGCACAGGTTCTTGAGGAAGACGGAGTTGCTGTTCGTGCCGATCAGTCTGAAGTAGCTCTCCCACCAGTTGAAAGACACCAAGAAGGACCCACCAACAGCCAGACCCACCCAAATGGCCATCTTGGTATCAAAAGGATCTTTCATAATGTACAAGACGAGGAACAGGACGTAACCGAGCACAACGAGGATGAAGGCGGTGATGGACGGCAGCAGGAAGCGGTTCCGTTCTTTGGCGGTGCACTGAGCGACCACCTGTAGGAGCGCGGAGAGGACGGCTACGCTGTTCAGTATCGTCACGTTGGTCACGATGTCCAAGTGCGGCATTGCCACGATGGTGAGAATCGCCGCACCCAGAGACACCAGGAACTCAAAGAACAGAACCTGGAGAGGAGAAGCAGGAGGGAATTCAACCAGACAGTCAAAGATGAGATGAACTAAGAAGTGTTGTCTCTTGTCTTACCAGGGCAGCTGTCGTTTTTCTTGGCAGCTTTGATGTTTTGTAACACGCCTTCCATATGCTTTTGAGAAAAATGAGGACACTGGAAGTGATGAGAGAGCAGCCTATACACAGCAGAACAACAGGCTTCTGCTCATCTGGGATTGTCTTTGTGCCTTCGTTGGACAAGGTGATGAGGAGGAGGAACGAAGTCTGAAAATAGTGAAAAAAATGATTGTATGTCAGGTAACTTTATGTAGCCCTGTGTTGAGCAATAACACCAAAGCAAATTAGACTTTAGGAGTGATAACAGGTGTGAACCATGATATATCTGGGTGCAAGAATCTCCTCAACAAAGAAAGTCACCCATTTCTCACTTTGAAAAGAAATCACAAATATCAAGGGTCAGTTCTCTAATATTTCTAGCTGTAGTCATATTATATAAATAAAGAAAATATCAAACCTTGCTGCAGAGAGCCAATCCAAACACAAGCACACCGACGGCACACAGAGTGATGATCTTTAGAAGTTTGATCATTTTCCACGGCGTCTGTTCATCTTCAATGATCGGGACCTCCCGGCAGGTGTCCCACGGCCTCCTTCAGAAATACATTGACGGATATGTTTAATGACGTTACACGTTTTTGATAAATAATCATCAGTAATGTGGATTTAATGACTAAGTAGGTAAAGACAAGTATTAGGAAAAGTCTGGTAGGATTATTAATGCTGGATTAATTATAAATGTCACAACAATAAGAGTGGAGAATAATTTACAGCAACATCAGATGATGATAATCTGTTGGTACTTTTATAGAGATCCGTTTCAGATGCATGAGACCGACCGAGGATGATATGAAGCAAAGTGTCCTGACGCAGACACCATTACGCACATGTTCTCTGAAGCTAAACTGCAGGAGCGTACAAGATTAAAATGTATTTTTATGACAGATTCCTCCTGCAGTTTCTTGTTTAAAACAGCTGGAACAACATCTGCTATTTCACTCTTAAGTGAACAGTGAAAACAACAGAACATGTTTAAGAATTGATCTGATCAGAATATCTTTAACGGATTCAGAGAAAGAAAAGAAAACACACGAAAGGGAGGCTCAAGTTTTCTTTACACGTATATCTCCAGTAAGTTATTAATTAATAACAGTGCTCTAAAATACACAAGATCCATTTACACTAATCTTCTGGACAAACAGGACGGCTGCTCTGAACAACACAACACAACAAGGTGTCGTTATTACTGCCAACAATCCTGCCTGGTGTCAGCTCAGCTAAATGCAAATACAGCAAGAAACGCAGTTTTAGTTAAATTAGATATGTCTTCACTTAAACAGAGAATCTGGAGAAAAAAACATCTGTTGAGGTAATCATTTCGTCTTCTACTGTTATATTATTATGTTTTTATTTAAACACAGTTATAAGCAGAAGAGTGTCCACAGTTATGAAGTATTATTTCAACTTCATCTACAGGTGCATAAGTAATTATTCTTGTTTACTTGAGACTGCAGAAAAATATCAAATTCCCAAATAAAAATGACAAATGTTTAAATATGTTCACATTGTTTTGACACTAGCTGTAAATTAACTTCTTTGAAAAATGAAAATATGTTCGGTGTTGTATACTCACTTGGGAAGGTCTCTGCTCTCCTCCATGGTTGTCGCTGCTAATGAGTGGATGCCTTCTGGTTCAACATCTGTTTTTAAAAGCACACCTGCGTGAGTCACACCTTCGCTCACTCGTCCCCGCCCACACTGCTCAGGTGAATGTTCCAGCACATGCATGTCATTCAGGTAAAATTCACAGTGTGTAACAGCAATAAGAAAATATAGTTACGCCAAGGAATTTACATCTTACAATTATCAGTTATTTGATAAAAGCAGAAGTAATGATTCAACTTCATTACTCCAGTTAAAGTAATAGATTACTCTGACATGTACTCAGAGTATCAGAGTAAAAAGTCTCCCTCTGAAGGACATTTGTGGTCAAAGCTAACTGAAGCTCACGTCATATTAATAGAATTCAGAGACTATTAAAGTTAAAAGTAGAATCAGGAGGATTTGTCCCAGCTGTTCCTGAACGCACCACAAAGACAGTTGCTTGTTGAGTCTCATTCCCAGGAATCAAATAGACACATGTTGGGTTGGTAAAGCGTCCCGAGCAGCAACAAAGTGAGAAAATACCCAAAAAAATCCAGGCAAAGCGCTGACGTCTTCTTACGTCATGTACTTCGTTTCGTCTCACTGCGTCTCACTACAGATATTTGTGTTCACGTTAAAAGTTGTCAGAAAAATAAGTAGTACAGATGCCAAAAAAATCTACGTATAGTAACAAAGTATTGTTAAGTAGACATTCCACCCCATGCAAAGGGAGTTGTTATGTAATATGCCAACACAAGTGATTAGGGCTGGATGGCATCTCACTAATTATAGACCATTAACAGACCATTCATCAGTATGAATATAATGTGCTGTGACTCAGAACATAACAATTGTTCTGATGGTGTCTCCAAATATTCTGAGGAGCATGACTTTGTAGCCAGGGCACAGTCACAAGGCATTACATTATAATATATGTTGTTCAGGAGTGGACGTTTGACCTGATGGTGGCAGTGGAAGAAAGTTAAGAAGCTACCAAAAATGCAAGAATCCTCCTCTGGGGAGCATGAATATCCACAGCAAGTATAACAAGAGTCTGGGTTAGTTCTTGTCGTGCCACATGTGTTGGTCATGCGGGCAACAGATTGATTAGGGGTCACCCTCTGGGGAGCATGAATGCCCGTAAGAAATGTAATCAAAATCTGGTTTTCTTGTACATTTTCAAGGTGGAACTGCTTGAAAGAAAATGTGACCACGTGTAAAAGAAGCAGACTTGAGAAAATATGTGACATCTGTCTTAAATGTCCGCTGGAGACACAGAGAGTTGAGACGGTTGCAAACATTAGATTTTCTTGTGCTAGATTTTCTGGAGATTCATTTGAAACTGGATGTTACGTTTCATGTGACACATACAAGGCAACTGACCGAAGACATAATAAATCCAGACCAGGATCTCTTTGTAGTCCACAACCAAACATATAGTTTTGACTTCCAGTGTGTAAAAGTTTGTAACAAAAATTCTTTGCAGATTAGTCTTTGTCAAAACTGTGCTGGTGTGGCTACAGCACAAGAAGCTCCAGGTCTTATGTAACGCACAGAGTCCTGCCTGACATAATTATGGCATTAATAAATGAGACTTAATTAGATGAGATGGAAACTGTTTTCGCAATCAAACCTGACAGTTGTTTGGCGTTTGTTTCCATCACCGGCTGTGAGGTAGCTGTGCTCGGTACAAACGGCAGGTTCTTGCAGTCGAGGTTAATTTGATGTAGATGTTTGTATTAATCGGATTATTAAAAGACGGTGACTCAGGTTTGGAGATGAGTAATCCTCTGTGATGCAGGCATGCAGGAGTTCTCTGATGCTGATCAGGTAAATTCTCTGCTGCCGGGAATTAATTTCCTTTTGCCAGTTTCCTTCATCAGGGAGAGAAAAAATTTTCCCCTGAGAAGTGGCACACCTGTAAATCTATCTTAAGACACAGAGCTCTGTGGGCGTGATTTGGAGAATCACCACAGAAACCATACACAAACTCTGAGATATTATCAAAAGAGGCCAAAGATTCTGAGCCATTACACCGTATCGATGGTGTGTTTTGGCCAGAAGTCAGCAGACACCTGAGCTACAAAGCAGTTTCACTGACCCACCAGTTCACTGAGACCTGCGATGAGCAGTGTTGCATCTCAACATCTCCTGCAGTAACAAGCATGGAGGGAGAATATGAGAACAGTAACATTCGCGATGCAGATGCTTATGTGTCTTTTTAACTCGGCTCTATACTTTATGTGTTCGTTTCCCTTTCAGTTTTGTCAAAAAACATAGTTTTGGTGCACCAGCTCCTCTGTCCAGCTCGGCGCTGCGTCCTTGCAGTTGACACACTTACATAGACAGCAGGGTTCATAAACTTTTGTGGTTTATGTGGCGAGATTGTTTGTTATCTTTAATTTTTTCCTTCTTCCTCCTGGCAGCAGCAGCAGCAGCAGCAGCGGGTGAATATTTCTCATGTCGATGGCGTGTTTTGTCCAGGAGTCATCAGACGCCCGAGCTACAAAGCAGCTTCATTGATCCACCAGTTCACTGAGACCTGCGATGAGCAGAGATACATCTCAGCATCTCCTGCAGTAACAGGCATGGAGGGACTTTTTTACAGCCTTTTTAACTCGGCTCTATACTTTATGTGTTCGTTTCTCTTTTAGTTTTGTCAGTAAACATATTTCTGGTGCACCCACTCGTCTGTCCAGCTCGGCGCTGCATCCTGACAGCTGACACACTTACGTAGACATCAGGTTTGAATGGAGGTGATAATGAAAGTTCAATGAAGGATAAAGAAGCTGCAGGTTACTAAAAAAATACATTTTCTGAGGAAATAGGTGTGTTCTTTGTCGCTGATGATGAGTAACAGTCTGTTTACATCTTTGGTGGTTTATGTGTCAAGTTTGATTATTATCTGTTGTTTTAATTCCTTCTTCCTGCGGGCAGCAGGTGAACATTTCTCATGTAATCCGGGTCACTGTGTCACTGTCAGCCATCGAACATCAGCAAATCAACGACTGAAAGCTTGTGAGATCGTGTAACTGCTGCTGGTGTTTCAGCCGAACCTCTCTTTCATCCACAAAGTGCATCCGGTCACCACTAGTAACAATCAAGAAGCGTGTTTTGTCCAGGAGTCATCAGACACTCGAGCTACAAAGCAGCTTCACTGACCCACCGGTTCACTGAGACCTGCGATGAGCAGAGTTACATCTCAGCATCTCCTGCAGTAACAAGCATGGAGGGAGAATAAGAGAACAGCTACGTTCACGATGAGACACTTATGTTCCTTTTTAACTATACTTTGTGTTTATGTGTTTGTTTATGTGTTGCATTCTTCAGGTTTCAGGCTCTCCAGCAGGACTTGGAAACATTTCTGTTTCTCGATGGAGCTGTACGCACACCGATGTCTAAAATGTCAACGTATGTTGTTGAAGCGCTGATATTTCTCTAACATCTTCAGCAGAATGACAAGGTGTTGGTGTTGGATCCAGTGTTTGTGGACATTAAACCGTCCTCGTAGGGACTGAAATCTAAATCTCGGCCTCGGCTGCTTCAGCTTTGAACATTTGCTTTATGATCAGCTTCTGGTGTGTTCTTTAGCTCTCGTCAGGGGCCACCAGCGTGACTTCTGGCTACCGTAACTGCTTCGCTCGAAGGGGATTTCAGCAGATAAGAAAAAATGTCGTACAACCTGCTCGAGGAACTTGATGTGAATTAGCAGGAGGGGAAAATCTGACTTCTGTCTCAAGCATCAGGCCACCTCTTCATATTTTAGTTATAGCATCGTATTGGAATTCATTTCCTTCATTTTTTTCTTTTCTCCGTCGATGTTTTTCCCCGCTGGGTTTGCTGACGACATAATCTCCATCGCCTGTACACATGTACACGCATCTTTGGTTTCTGAAGTCATCAGGTCTTTTTAATAGAAACTGAGTCTAACTGTTCTTTTTCTGAGACAGACTCACTCCACTAAATCTTTTACAATTTGTTCTACACTCGTAGATGAACGTAACATAAATCCAACAGGCAGAATCTACCAGAACACCGCAGACGTCCTGTGACAAAACACGGGTCTATAAATGAGTGACGTGCTTTAGTCACGTATGCGACTTTCAATCACGTGCACAAAGAAGTAGAATAAAATATGTGTTTGGTTCCGCGGATCACAAATGTCCATAAATGCTTCTATGAGTTATGTACGCCGGGCTTGATGCTTGGTGGCACACGGACGTACGTACGTACACACGCCGTTATTATCAGCTTTCTCTCTTTTTTTCATTGTGTGGCCGCCGATCTGCTCATCGATCGCTGAGATAGCATCGACTCAAAGTGAAGCTGGTCAGCATAACAAGAGAAATAGCGTTAATGTTACAACTGCTGAACGTGTTGCTGTAAGTTAGCCGGCTACATTTAGCTTCTTTTCATGAAGCACACACGACCCTGGTTCCACACCCAACAATGTTCTAGGACTTAAGTTTTATTACATCTGACAGACTGACAGGCGCTTCGTAGCAGGAACTAACTTTTCTCTGAGTGTGTGTGTGTGTGTGTGTGTGTGTGTGTGTGTGTGTGTGTGTTGTGTGTGTGAACATGTGTGTTGCATACAAAGATACAGAAGAAAAGAAAGTGGGAAACAACACACAGTGTTATGTAAGCATGATGTACCCCTCCTGAACATGCAGTGGATCAGTACGTCTCCGACATGCTCTGGGCACTGAGTTCCTTCAGTAAAACGTGACATGCACAAACAGAACACGATCTTTACATCGCTGCACTCCGAGTTCCTGATTCCTGTGAAATGTGAAATTGCGATTGTTTGGATTTTGATAACTTGATGAGACAGATTACACGTGCTGATTTTTTTAAAGCTGGTTTCGGATATGTTTTTTTTTAGAGTTAATCGTTATAAATGGGACTGTTAGGACAAGTTAAATGACAATAATTGAATTGATTTGTTGTGTTCTCCATTAGAAGTACATTGGTGGATATTTGAAACAGCACTTAGTCTTCTTATAGGAGGAACATGGATGACAACAGGGACTCGTGCGGTGGCGTATCAATAGCACACCACTTTAAGGAACATTTCAAATGTCGGGTTACACAGTCTTTAAAGTTTTGCACGTCATTTAATGTTTCTGTGTTTTCTAATACATTTTCTATAATAAATGCTCTCCATCTGGTTGGATTTCAGCACCTCAACAAGTTAACTTCCAGACGTTACGTAAGTTGAAACGAGCCAGTGTCGCCTCTTGGTTTTGTCGGGGACGTGAACTTCGGCCTCCCGGGTGAAAGTCTTTTGTTTGTTTAACTTTCTCCCTCGGAGGCTCAAAACTGAAAACCAATCACCGTTAGATTTTACGAGCCAAATGCAAACACCAGCTGTATTACACTGTTAAAGATGTATCACAGTATAACTCCACACAGTGTACTCCAATTATGAAAAATAATGATTAGGGATCCTGCACACTTAATTGGAACGTCCATATATTTGTTATTATAGATGTTTAGCATTTATCTTTCGATGTTTTCACTATAATAAGCTGCCCTTCCGTTCCATCCACCGCCAGAACCTGCGCTGACTTTGTCGCACTTCAAAGTCGAGCTGAAACTGAAGGCGCAGTGACTTTTGCTTCTGTGTATTTACTGATTGATGGTGGATGGCAACACATCATTGGCTTAAACTGGCAGGTACGAGATGATGTAAATGCACATGATTTTGAGTTTTGCAGGAAAGAAATCATCACTGATTCTGTTATAAAAACACAAAGAACTCTTTTTTTAAAGTACTTTCTGTTAAACAGGTGCACGATGTGACTTCAGGTGTGATCTGTAAATGTTTAACAACACACAGGTGACTTTGTACTTTGTGAAACAAGGATGTGAGAAAAAATGTAAAGAATTTTTTGTGTTGTGTCTCCTGATATATTTATGAGCGGGGCGTTGGAATCGTGCTTGGGGACTTTGTACTCACCAGTATTTGTAATATCCTGCTTTCTACCCTCTTATCTTCCATCTGAAGTTCACACAAATCACTGTATGCAGGAAGAAAGCTAAAATGCTCGATGTCCGCTGAGATATAGATTGTAATATTTAACATTGCAGGTATAAATTCACGGGTCAGTAATCCACCACAGTTTGAACCCTGCTACTTCTGCACAGGTTTCAATGTTTTGTATATCAGAAATACAAGATGCATGCATTATTCTCTGAGGAATTAATGCAAACATTTTGAAAAACATCTTATCTCACATGTGTTAATCAAAACACATCCTGGATCCGTCCCTTTTTTCCAGATCCACCCTGAAAGTTAACAGGGTCTTTTCTGGGCTGAGACACGTCGTCCCTTCAAGTTTCGAGGAAATCTTGTTCATTAAATTGCTCGGTGGTTGATCATGAGAGTGTCATACAGGGAAGTGTTTGAGGTTTTGTGTTGACAGTCATCTATTTTAATGATCCAGCTGAAGTTTTGTGTCATACTTCTCACTGAATAACCACAACTGAGTGACACAAGGAAAGGAATGCCGATTTATTAATTTCCATGCAAAGCTTCTGTTAAACGTTACATTTCCTTGTTTTGTGAGCGCACAATATTAACCCTTCCATGCATATTTGATTCAATTGAGTTGGAGATTTAACATCGAGTGGTGGGTTTGATTTCTAGCCTGGCATTTTCATTTGACGAGAGATTGTTGTGAGTTACGGCATTGTTTAGTTCTGAGTGATTTATCGTGTCGTGTTTCAGTGTCACGACTCATCCAAGAGGCTTCCTCAGTCTGCGGGTGTGTAAACCCTGTGTGGGAGCGTCCTTACAGAGTCACCCATGATTGTCTGATGAGTTCATCTGTTCAGTGTCCTCTGGGAATGATCTTCTTGTGTGAAACCTACAACATTTCCTTGTGTCTTCTGTATCTGCAGTCCTTTGCTTGTGTTTATTTATTTGCACTGCTTGCGGTCCCATGATATTCTGAATGTGTCTTTTCATTTGCTGCAGGGTTTATTTTGTCGTTTAGTTATTCGTGGTGGTTCCTGTCTGCACATTCCAGCACGCCACACAATTAGTTTAGCTGTCTGTCTTCGTCGTCGTGTTAACGCCAACAGCTGTCACAGCTCGCTGACTGTAACAGCATGAAGGTATTCAGCTTCGTGTCCACAACAACTATCAGGCACTTTTCATGAGTCTTTTCTTTTCACATCACTTTCTACCTGTTTCACTACATTTTCAGATGTTTATAAAATATGATGTTATGAATTTAACCATCCAACAGAATACACAAATAAAGCTGAATGATTTGTTTTATTCGTCCATTTATTTTTGACAATAATCATTAGTTACAGTTCTGAACAAAATTGCTCCAACTCAGCAAACGACTGAGTAACATTAATCTAATGATGTGCTTTTACTTTCAATACTTTGTGTATTTTCCTGATTATATTTACATACTTTAACTTAAATCACAAAGTGACATCTTCCCACACTCTCCCCCTCGTGTTGAAAAGTCGAGCGTAATGCACTGTTAACCCTGTTTCATTCAACTCAAAGTATTTGAAACCGCTCGCACTAGCATGGCGGTTGGTGCTGAACACACCTGACGCAGAATCAACTCGTTTCCTGTCATCGTGTTCATTGTTCGTGTGTTTTCTAGGTTTTTGTGGAGGCTGTTGTTCTTTTCCCAGAGTTCAGTTCTTCCTCCTGTGTTCTTCAGCGGCCTCCACACCTGTCTTGTATCTCACTGATGAGCTCAGTCCTGTCACCTGAGGTCCCTCCACCTCCACCTGCACGTCATCTCATCATTCTCTCTTCCCACGTTTGTTCGCTCTGTCAGCTCCTTCCCTGTTTGTGCTGTTTTCCCACTCATTACCCTCTCATGTGTTTCTCCACCTCACTCCACGTCTCCTTATTAGATGAGTTTGTATTGTAAGTTCAGTCCAGCAGTTTCCCTGTTCCTGCATTTGTGTTTCCCTGTTGATCTAAGATAAACTCAATCTCAATCACTTTTTTTCAATTGTTGAGCATTTAATTCCTTGTCATATTAACAGGAAATAAATATAATGTGGCATTAAAATGATCTGGTTGTTGATTTTTTAAATAAAATGGAGAAAATATACTGGTTACGTTATTTTAAGAGGCAGCCTTAAAATGCCACGATAAGCTTTATATCTGTGCTGGTGGATGAACTGCAGCTTAGCGACTGTTTGGATTCAAAATTAGTTTAAAAACAAAAAAAGGGGAAGCACCAACTGGTGGCTTTACTGAATTTGTGAAGGCTTCCGCTCGTCCTCACTTTATCTACACATCCATCAAAGTCACATGAAGTAAAAACACGACATGTTGCAGCTCAACAAAGTCAAACTGCACATGTTTTTTTTTAAGAATACGAAACTGAAACGGCTTTAATTATGTTGAGATGTGCAGTACGCACGCTGCTGGACCGCTTTCAAGAGAAACGCGTCTCGGGTGTCGCTTAAATCACGCACATATCATTTTATGATAGGTGTACAGAGGAGTGACCAGAGGAGTGTCACATTGCATGACTGTTTATATATTAATCATCAAAGAGAGGATACGCCTACACACACACACATACACCCTCACTTATAATTATTGTTTTGGAGTTTTGGAGAAAACGGACAAAGCGGAAGCAGGATCGTCACAGAGAAGCTCCACCTTTATGTGTTACACATTAAATACCATCAGCACCACACTGATTGTATGAAGGCAGGCAGGTGCTGGAGTGACTCACTGAAGTGTGTCCTCTCTGCACAAACTAAGAAATAAATAAAGTTTTAGCCTTATGTCGCGATTTCTACTGCCCAGGCCCACGAAAGTGACGACCTACGCCACGCGATGTCGCCATTTTCTCTCTTTCTTTCTTCTTCTTCGGCCAAAGAATCTTGAGATATGTGAGGCCACGAAGATCGTAGCGGTGCATCCTCTAAAAAACAGGGAAAAGAAGGAGCATCTGGAGGAGCCTTCGGATTGGGACGGCCTTCACGCGACGTTGTGACGTAATTGGCCTTCAAAGGATGCAGACCCTGAATTGAGACACAGCGAGTTAAACCATATTCACACGGCAGCCATTTTTCCTCTAACATCACGCTCAGTGTGGGAATCTCAAACGCTGGCACGATGTCTTCCTGCTGTGTTCCAGGTTGCATGACGTCCCACATGAGGAGCCGCAGGCCAAACCTTGTAATGCCATCATCAGGTGATGCACCGGGGCCCAAAAACACTTTTTAACATAAGATTACATCCTGAAAGAAGCGTCTGTAAAACAGACAACCCCCACAAAATATCTTGTTTCGTTATCATAAAATTGAGCTCTTCATTCAGGCGCGTATATGATAACGTCTTCGTATTATGTTGCATGGATATGGACTGTAGTAAGCATGCTAGCACACTTATTTAAACCTCTAAAAACCCTTAAAATGAAATCGTCTGAGAAGGTTTGATTGCACCGCTCACTTTTTATAAAACATGCACGTGGACGCTGGAGAATTACTGAGGAATAGAAATGGAGACGCCTGCTGCGCAGACTTTGGCGACATTTTGCTTTTGTCAAACTGGCTCTATAAAATATAATCTGGGAGAGGAAATCTTTGTGATGAAGAGCTGCTAAGTTTGCAACCAATCCTCTACATCCGGCTGTAGTTCAGTATTAAAATAACAACACGAAAACCTTCAGGGTCCAGCTGACTGCACAAACCTTCCTCTAAAAACACCTTTACCTCTTTTCTCCACAGTAAGTTATCAGATTTCAGTGCCAGCTAATGTAAACTCAGCCACTCTCAGATATCTGCAGCATGTCTCAACAAGACTAGAACTACCACCTTGTGGTTTGATGCCTCCATATGACTCACGTTGCTATTCCTGAGCCGATGATGCCCTGAACTTGTTTTGCAGAACATCAAGTTGTCACAGTGAAATTGGCCTTTAATCACTTAATCCAGTAGGACGTTTGTGTAAAATGTTGCCATAATTATTATATGCATATTTGAGTTGTTGAGTGTTCTGTGCCTGTAAAATGTAAACAGATCATCTTCAAGTCCAAGTGGACGCTTGATCCAAACATGAAGCAATCGTGTTCTGGTGTCCTGAAGCACAAAAACTGGATGGACGGATGGACGATCTGAAAACACGACGCCTCCGGCTGCCGCTGTGAGAACAAGTTCATCCTGTTCACAAGCATGAAGCGACTGTTACACTCGGTTTAATGCTTCATGTTTGATGATCTTAACTAATGCCTCACACAGCAGTATTTAACATCTGTATTTATTTTTACAGTATGACATGTATTAGTGTGTCTGCAGGTGTTAATGTCTTTGGTCGACTGCAGCAGGTAACATTTCCCCTCGCAGGCAATTAAATTATCTGATATTAGATGCACGGCTTCACATGAGCTGCACGGTTTCTATTTCAATGTTTACACTTTCCAACTAGAGTGTGAACTGTTTCCTTCTTCTGTGTCGGTTGTGCAATCAGTCAGTCACAGGACGGGTTACAGGAAATCACCAGCTGACGGAGTGATTGCTCCCTCTTGTGGTCAAATCTGCTCACAGCACATTAAAAAAAAGGATCACGCAACTTAAAGGAAAAGAATCGCAGATTGTGAAGAGCAGAACTCTTCCATTCAGAGATTTTAATGATTCAATAGTAAACAAGTGAACATCTGTAGAAGCAACAACATTTTCTTTTATTCTGTGGAATGTAAAAATATTAACATTCAATATCTCTAAAGGAAACGGACATTAAAACACATACAGTACAACTGAGCAGCTCACTGTACAGAGAAGCTGAGCCAGACCATCTCGCTCTCTGCTCTGTCAATGACCCGGCTCTGAAATGTAGTTTCAAGAATCAGCCTTCAGAGAATCTGCTGTTATGGCTCGAGGATTAATCTACTTAAAGTCACTTTTGCAGGGGACCGGCCGTCAGTTTAAGCTGCAGCACATCTGTAGCTGAGTGATCCACGTAGTGAGAGAGGTGAAGAGAACTCTTGGTGCCGTGTTGAGATCGAGGCCCACAGTGAACATCGCAAAAAAAAACACAAACTTGACCACCGCTCTGTTTCCTTCCAGCTCTCAGTCTCTCCGGCTGAACAGTTTTTAAGAAGCCGAACAAGAAACAGTGACACAAATCAGGGATGTGACTATGAACCGTTAAAAAAACAAAAAACAAACACAAAACAAAAATCATCCGTTCGCCATCAGCAGGTGGTGTTTGTCCCAAAACAATTAATAAAAAGAAGAAAACACACCCCTGACAAATAATAATCCACTTGAACTCTACTTAAAACCGCCATTTTTCCAACCTTTTTGACCTTTTCCCTCTCTGCTTCCGTCCGCTCTGCTGCGTCTCACTCGTACTCGGCGATCAGCACCATCATGCCGACTCCAAACAGCAGGGCCAGAATCTCCATCAGGGACTGGCCAAAACTGGAGCGGCCCGCCAGAAGTTCTGGGAGCACGGTCACCGTGGCGATGTAAACGAACCCGCCGGCGGTGAACGGCAGGATCCAGGCGGTCGCCGCAGCGCCCACACCCTCGGCCAATAGGGAGCAAGCTGTGCCAGCCAGAGCTCCCAGGGCTGTGAGCAGCTGTAGACACATGGCCTGATGGGAAAGAGGACGAGGATTACTACAGTCGTAATGTTTCTCCAGACATTCATTAATTCAGAAGCATTTTGCGGGTTGATACTGAAACAACAAGTCCATTCTCTGTGTATTTGGTGTTAAGTCATAGCTTTTTCTAGCTGACTGCACTGACACCAGGGGGCGTCACGCCGACATAAAGACGGCACGTGAATGTTGAACAGGCATCTGATTGCAAAAATTCATTACAGTCCTGAACTACAACTTGTTTTGTCAAGTTGTTTGTCCCAAATCCCGGATCCTGTTTGTCCCAGAAATGAGTTGTAATAAACAATAAGAAGCTGCGAGACTTTAATGCTGATGAGAGCTGATTAATAAATATTTGTTGTAACATGTTTTATTGTTGAGCTGACGAGGCGAAATAAAGGATGTTGTATCGGTCCACGTGTCACCGCTTGAGGAGTCGGCTACCTTCTTCTTGGTGCAGCCAGACTGGACGAGGATGGCAAAGTCTCCGATCTCGTGTGGGACCTCGTGCAGCAGGATGGTGAGGGTGGTGACGGCGCCGACTGCTGGACCAACCAGGAACGACGCTCCTATCGCCAGGCCGTCAGTAAAATTATGCGTGAAGTCAGCTGCCAGGTTCAGGTAACCGGACACCTTGATGTCTGAAAATGGAGCATAACAGGCATTAGTTAAGTCCTGAGGGTTTTTAATTGTGATTAGGGATCAGCTGGTGCTTAGACGGAGGTCTGAATGTTTTGACTATGCTGAAAATGTCTTGAATCTGCAGATTACTTTGTCAATGAATCGATCCTTTAAATACAAAATGTCAAAAAATTGTGAAGAAAAAAAAAAAAAGATCACAATTTCCCAGAGCCTAGTGACGATTACAAGACTCTGCAGGTAAATGAAGGATTGATCAACCGGATGCTTGTGTTCAGTAACACAGTCCACAGAGCAGGACTTCTACTTAACAGATTTCTACACTCAAAGGTTCAGTCTGTAGGATTTAGTGGCTTATATTCCCCTGGTACGAGCTACAACCAGTCACAGCAGACGAGCAGCGGAGTTGATCTTTTTTGCTTCCAATCGTCTTCCACATCTATTAAAATAAATGCAATGTTCACCTGCCGCTCTTCTCCTCTTTCTTTGGCGCCTTCTCATCTTTGCTTCCTTTCTCTGCTTTCTTCTTTTCCTTTTCTTCTTCTCCATCACTGTCCTTTTCCTTGGGAGCATCTGAAAATGTCACATAAAAAACAGCCCCAGTCCTCAGATCAGTTCAGTGACTGAGATTACAGAGGCCAGCTGCCGAAACAGTGAAAACATTCTGACAATGAATCAGAAGATGAGTTTTCAGCAGCGTATACCGTGCGAGTGTCCGTGTGAGTGTCCGTGTCCTCCCTTCACCAGACGCACAAACTTTTCCACAACCAGGAAGGCGATGATCCCACCGAGGACCCACATGCCCACTGACATCATGTGACCGTGGGCGGCTCCTGTGCAGGGAGAAGATCCAGAGTAGATACGTGAACAGAGTTTGACAGATAAAATAGTTTTTGGTTGACTTTTGCACCTATAGGAAGAACTGCTGTCAATAAGAAGAGTGAAGGCAGTGGCTGCGTACCGTGGGAGTGACCGTGGTCATGTGACTCTTCGCTTTCGTGCGAGTGTCCGTGGTCGTCTCCGTGGTGAGAGTGAGGCTCTGTGCAGGACACATGCGACACAAAGGGAAACACACGTGAAACTCAAAAAGACAAACTTCAATCCTGCTGCTGTTTCTGTCATTTATTCATCAACGTCAGCTGCCAACTGAAAATAGTTTGTATCTTATCAAAGCGATGGAGTTATTCATGTTGGCTTGAATAAGATTCTTGGAAACTGATGAGCCGTTATTCAGTATATCTATTTTACATTACAGATACACACAAAGACAATGCAATATCAACTTTTTTGTCAGTGACTAGATGACCACTGTTTGATTATTTGTTTGGCTGGTGAGTGAAGCTAAACTTACTAGCTACTTGCATACTGAACCAATATTTGGCTGGTGAACTTAAACAGAGAGAGTAAAAACAACCAGACAGATAAGGTAAAAAACAGACTACTATGGATTGAAGACCTACCCAAAGCGTGCGGTATGAGGTGGAGGAAGGCGTCACCCAGCAGTCCGCCTGAGGCGAAGCTGAGCAGCACCTTTAGCAGGTTCTGGTGCTGGTCGCTGTTGGACTGAACCGGGATCAGAAACAGGATGAGGAAAGGAGCCGCACTGATCAGCAGCGTCGCTCCGATGGCCTGGAGAGAAACAGGATGGAGGGAAGTTTACTTTTCTTTAGAGAATGTCATCAAACGTGTCTCTAGTAAACTGTCAGTTTACAACTGCGGAAAAAGCCTGATTTACTTCAGATGATGAGCGTTGATCAAACAATACATTTGAGTAGAATCACACTCAATTTCATTGTTCTATAAGCGGAACAGGTGAGAACACTTACAAAAGAATACACACAACACAGCAAAGTGTCAGCTTCACTTGCAAAGCCCTTAGAGGCAGTTCAATACTGAAACAAAGCTTATTGCTGTGAGAGAGACGAGAAGATCAATACCACTCTTATATTCGCCTGTTAAACATGAAGCTGGAAGTATCGAGATCTTCCACTAAAACCTTTAACCTGACTACTTAATGCGTTACATCTCAGAGTCTTTCTTGGCTGCAACATCCTGAAGTCTTTTCAAGGTTCTCAACAGAGAACATTCCTGAACTTTAAAAGACTTTCTGATTTAACTGGCCTGTACATGAACTGTGTAACTGCTTGAAACAGGTATATTATACAGTCAAACCTGAGAGATGCCTTCTTGAGTCTTATCCTGCGTCACTCTGAGTAACACCACGGGTTGGAGTGTAGTTATTCATGGACACATCTGTCCTTACCTGCATCCAGAGCTCCATCACGTCCCTCTTCTCTGCCTCCCTCTTCACCCTCTCTCCTCCATGCGAGTGCCCATGGCCACTCTCCTCCTTGTGGACCCGAACAACCTCCTCCTCATGAGCGTGTCCGTGATCATGAGCGTGTCCGTGATCATGAGCGTGTCCGTGATCATGAGCGTGTGCGTGTCCGTGATCATGAGCGTGTGCCGTGATCATGAGCGTGTGCGTGTCCGTGATGCTCCTCCTCTTCTACAGGGAGGTTGGCCTCGGCGCTCCACTTGCTCGCTCCATGGAACATCTTCACCTCAGCGTGATCGTCTTCTCCGTGGGAGTGGCCGTGGTGATGGTGGCCATGGCCGTGGCCATGGTCGCCATGGGAATGGCTATGAGCAGCAGCTGAATGGAAGGCTAACAGGAGTACTGCATATGTGGCCGCCGCCAGTGCCAGCAGACGTACACAACCCATATTATCGCCTACGTGAAGAAGACAGAGAGTAAATTAAAACTGATGATTATAGAATATTCACCACAGCTGAGAGTGTGATTTCATACAGAAGGACACTCTTTAGTGAAGGGACAGTACGCAGAAATCACTTTAAAAAGGTGCAACATGTAAGAAAATGGGGGCACCATATGACCAGAACAACTAACTGCTGTTAACTGTAGCTACCATTAGCGAGTTAGCCCAGTTAGCCATGCAGCTAGCAGTCAAGGGTAAACACCTGGAGTACCAGGGAGAGTGTCAGGCTGCATCCAGATGTTTCTGGACTTCACTGCACGTGCAAACTTTGTCCACAAATCATTGCAATGCACGTTGGACCGGGGCTAGCTGGTTGGCATGTTAACTTTAACAGATACCTCTGCAACATAATATATAAATGTCTTGAACCGTTTTTTTTTGTTTGTTATTTTTTCAATCTTCTCAAGTAAAGTTCGTACATATTGCACCCTGAAGAAACATTTCTTCCTGTGAGATTAATACAATCCAGCATCAATCTTTTTCTTTATCCAGGAGGAACAAACCGCCTCTGCAGAACATCCATTCATTCAGAAATTAACTGTGGGAACTGCAGCTCTCATGTAATTGTTGGGAAACTGTGGCCACAGCTAAAGAGCAAATGTCACACAGCTACGATGGGTTTTTTCATTTATTGGTGCCTCACCTTGTATAAAGAAAGACTTTATCAGTGAATGAATGGATGTTTGTTGTGCTAATCTCCCATGACAATGCTGAGTCAAAGACACATTTGCATTCACACTCTGTATTTAGTCTAATATACTCCAGATTAAAACCAAATGTGTCTCAGACTCTGAGACAACAGTGTATCTGCAGAGACACTGGGGTGTTGTGTGTGGAGCTGTCCTGTCTTTATCAGATGTTCATGATGTACAGGAAACTTTAGCAGTGACTCTGAATGGTTTCTGTCACTATAAGAGCAGCTGTGCTAGTCATATTCACTGTCTGATGTAAAGCTGTTGTAACACTGCTGACATTATGCACCCAACGATGCCAGTTTGTGTGCGCAGACAGATTTAACGACGCACTCACTGTTAGCTCAGTTACCTTCAAACACTCCTTGTTAGCTAACTTCAGTCAGCCATCTGTTTTGATTCAGCTTTGTTGTGTGATTGTGTTTATTTGCTGGCGGCTTCACACATGTGGATGTAAAGCGGATTAAGTCGCTGGCTTTGTAAAGTGTTAACTTTAATCTTACAGCAAACAGTAAAAGGCACCAAGCAGTGACCATTAACTTAGCCGCCGGTGTCCTGTTAAAGAGTGAAGAAAAGCCCGCTAGCTAGCTAGCTAGCTAGCTAACTAACCGCTAACGTGTTGCTGCAGCAGGAGCAACAAAACTCGGCGGAAACACACCGAGAAACAAACTATCAGCTCTTACCGGGTTGTGTCAGATATCACTGCTTGTCGGGCCGCTGGTTGACTCTCAGTCCTGGTGTTATATGTTCGCTACACTGCTGATATTTCAGTCTACGTTGATGCTGCTGGTAAGACGTGGCATTGGCTCAAGTAAACTCAACGAAATCTCGCGGGAGCGCGTTCCATTCCAACCGTTCCTCCTTCCGCGCTTCCTCTTCGCCTCTCGTCTCGTGAAAAAACGTGTTTGATTCTTCACGAGATGGTTATAATGGTGTGTGGAAGTGTTGTACTATATTTCTGAAAACTTTCCCGCGTATAAATGCTGGTAATTCTTTGATTTGTTGAGATGTGAAGAAGACACAGGAGGGATGATGAGGTCTTTTTGGAAGATATCGCGAGATGACGCTGGTGTCCTGACTCATCAGTTGAGTGACAGGCAGGAGCATCCTGGAGGAGAAGGAGGATGTTTGACTGCCACATGCAGACTCACGCTGCAAATACACACAGACACGTTATCTGGTTACAGTTACACATGGGGAAACAACTTCAGCTTAAAAATCTATTATATTCTATATTAATATATGAGATAGATTACATCACCCAGATTTGAACGTTATTTCTGTTGTCAGCTTATGTAAAATGTTCATATTTAGAGTTTTTATTAAATGTGATCAAAAGCATTATTATTATAATTATTATTATTTCTATGAATAGTAGTAGTAGTAGCTGTAGTCATAGTTGTAGTAGTTGGCCACACCTTCTTGGTCATATATGTAAGTAAAAGACAAATAGTGTATATAATTTTACATTTGTTTTAATCGATAACTTGGTCACTGTTGTTTTGTTCCCTCAGCATGTGACTTCTCAGTGGTTGTAACATGTGAATTACTTGGCTGAGGTATTAATAAAGTCTTATTTTTATCTTATTGTTGTTATTGTTTTAGTCTGATTAGTAGTATTAATAGTTGTGGTGGTAACAGTGGGAGCTTTTTTAAATTATTATTGCTTTATTGAACAATATAATCACAGCCAACAAGACACATCAACCGTGGTATTTACAAAACACACAAAACAAAAGAGGGACAAAAATAAAATAAAACAAAATAAAACAATTAAACTATTAAACGGAGGAAAATAAATTAAATAAATACTTTACATTGCTGCTACGGTCTTCCCTTAAGTATCTGATGGACACACCCTGCAGGTCCAGCAGCCAATCAAAGACGAGTGTCACATCAGCTGTCTCTAACTGCTCAGTTCGAGTCCCATCTGTCAAAACAAGATGAGGAATTTATTAATATTACTCATTTTCTGCCAGGGTGCCTCTGCAGGTAAGATCACATCCTAACTCTGACTGTTATGTCCTGTGACTCATGGTGTTGTCAATGTTGTTGTATTTAACAGCGATCCTGCGTAAAGCGTTTCACTTTCACTTTTGTTTAAGCCAGATAACCGTAATGTCTTTAACTGTGTTCATTTGACACTGACGGAACATGATTTGTTGTAAAAGCATTCATTGAGGCAACTAAAAGACGTGTGCCCCTATAAGTGTTGACTGGGGTTGAGGTCAGGTGAGTGTGGAGGTAAAGTCCATGACAGTCAGGACTCCTTGGTGTTCTTTGGTCTTTGAGATGTGTTAGGGCTCATTACCCTGCTGAAGATCCTTCTCTGTCTCTCTGAACCATTCTTGGATTATCTGAAAAGCATTTTAGAGTTGCACTGTGATCTGACTCAACCTCATACTGCAACAACATTACGTATATGTAGCTTTTCTTTTATAAGACCACTGTGACTAAAAAGCAAAATTCTTCGTCTTACAGTGAAACACTCCCTGAAATACTTCCTTACTGCAACTTCTGGAGTGCCAAACTTCCCAGAGTTTGTGGGCGCTGCGATGGTGAATGAAGTTCAAGTGGGTTACTGTGACAGCAACATCAGGACAGCAGAACCTAAACAGGACTGGATGAGAAAATTAATCAAAGACGAGCCACAGCACCAGGAGTGGTACGCTTCCAAGTGTTTTGGTAATCGGCAGGTCTTCAGAGCCAACATTGACAGCTTGAAGCGACGCTTAAACCAAACTGGAGGTAATGTATGTTAACTTTTACAGCTTTCAACATCTGTTCCTCTGTTCCCTCACCTGCAGTCTCTCTCTCTCTCTCAGGTGTCCACATCTTACAGAGGATGAACGGCTGTGAGTGGGATGATGAGACCGGAGAGGTTGTTGGTTTTAACCAGTATGGTTTTGATGGAGAAGACTTCATAGTATTGGACCTGAAGACACTGACGTGGATCGCTCCACAACGCCAGGCTGTCGTCACCAAACTGAGATGGGATGCAGAGAAAGCAAGATTAGAACACAACAAGAACTACTACATCCACATTTGCCCTGAGTGGCTGAAGAAGTACGTGCACTATGGGAGGAGCTTTCTGCAGAGAACAGGTAGAATCACCTGACCTGATGTACTGTTGTCATTGGACGTAGCATTCACGTGTTTTGTTCTGTTTCTAATGCACAACAATGTTCCAGTGGAAATGATGGTGATGACACACACCGATCAGCCACAACATTTAAACCACCTGCCTAATATTGTGCAGGTTTCAGTTGTGCTACCAAAGCAGCTCTGACCTGTCCAGGCTCGGTCATATGAACCCTAGCACCAGGACGTTTGTATAAGATCCGTTGGGTCCTGTAGTTTTTGGAGGTGGGGTCAGATTGGGATCTCAGGACTTTGGGTGCCTGATAAACACCCTGAGCTCTTTGTCCCGTCCCTCAGGCCGTTCCTGAGCAGTTTCTGCTGTGTCAGGGCTCATTGTCCTGTCCTGTGTTTAATTCTTATTGACAGTCATGGTGCATAAAACTGAAACTCAAAAACAAAATATCTTTACTTCCTCTTTCTGTAAACTTGCCTATTCTTTTACTGATACATATACATTTAACCCTTCCCTCTCTCTTTCCTCTCCAGAGCTTCCCTCAGTGTCTCTCCTCCAGAAGACTCCCTCCTCTCCAGTCAGCTGCCTCGCTACAGGTTTCTACCCTCACAGAGCCTCACTCGTCTGGAGGAAAGATGGAGAGGAGCTTCATGAGGAGGTGGACCACGGAGAGATCCTCCCCAACCACGATGGAACCTTCCAGATGAGTGTTGACCTGAACCTTTCATCAGTCGCACCTGAAGACTGGACGAGGTACGACTGTGTGTTTCAGCTCTATGGTGTGAACGAGGACATCATCACCAAACTGGAGAAACATCGGATCAGAACCAATGAAGGTAAGAGTGAGATCAAGGTCAAGGATATGTTGTGTGTTACAAATATTGCATTTTATGAAATTTGGTGGGATACAAATCCAATGCTAAGTCTCATGACATCAGGAGAATTTCTAATTTCAGCATTTTTTTTGGACGTGACATTATTTTGTGCAGTTTTTCAGTTAAAGAAAGTACTGAGACGACAGGAAGTGAGAAAGACATGCAAAAAAAACATCCCTGTCATGTTCAAACTGGGGATGCTGTGGTTTGTGGTTGGCATCTAAGCCCATGAGGATGAATGACTGACATTTCGAAAAACCTTGTGCAACCACATTTATTTAGAGGGCAGAAGGGAGAAGTTTGACGACTTTTCACATCTACAATGCACTACAGTAAAATGGTGATTTAGTAAGCCCACTCATCCAGAACAAGGAGAAGGAGTGTGGGGCAGCTGGCACCACCATGTAACCCTTTCCAAGTACTTTGTTTGCTTTGACATCCTGAGCTCTGAGAAGCAGTGGCAGAAATATTTTCTTCCTGGATTTCTTGGTTCAAGACGACAAATGTCCTTTGTATTCCATTTTCACTTGACTTTTTCCTGCCGGTCAATAAATGTACTCCCCAACACTGATAAGATTGAGAAATTACAACACATTTGTACTGTAGCACTGATAACACTGTTTGAATGTTCATTAAAGTTGAAAAGTAAGAAGGATTAGAGAGGATTATCCAAAAGCCTGTGAAAACTCTTCCAGAGCCAACAGCATGGCTATATAAATTGCGCCAATGTGAAATGACCCAAAGTGTGAATGTTCTGTTTTGTTTTTTCCAGATCTTCCCACAGGATTCTCTGCAATTACTGGAGTCACTGTAGCACTGCTGCTGATCCTCCTGTTGATTTGCATTGTGGCATTCTGCATCTGGAGAAGAAACAATTATGGTGAGGAACAAAGATATTTTTACTCCCCCAAATCCCGCTCTGATATTTTTTTCTCTCCTTTATACATTCTGAAATGTTAATTATTTTCTAACATTGTTTTCCCTCATCTGCATTTCAGGGTGCTGACTTAACAGTAAGTATTTTAAACAAGCAACTAATAAGTAATAACTGATATGAAAAGATGTCATTTTCACTTTATGTTTACTGCCTGTCTTAACAGGGTTAGATCGGACCAGAAAGCTGAACTCACAACATTTTCCAGACTCTGAGAGAAAAACATCTGGAATGTACTGATGTTGCTGAACAGGGTGTAACACTGGTGCCCAGTCAGACGAGATCAAGCTGTTTAACACTAACACAAACAGCTGATGTGGGACTGACAGAGGTCGTCATCTGATCTGGAACACATACTCAGTCTGTGTGAGAGGTTAAACGACCCACCGTGTTGACGGCGGGTTCCCCGGACAGCTCCAGGATCAGCACACTGGACAGCAGTCGTGAGAGTCCGCCATGTTGAAACACCTCACCTGTGTTTAAGAAGATTCAAAGCACTGTTATAATATGTGGAGATGTGGGAAAAGGACGGACAGTCTAATATATAAACAGTGTTTATTTATGACATTGACACAGGTTTCTTTACTTTTACTTCTATTACTTTGGGGACAGAGCTGGTATTTTTACCTCTAACCATCAGTAGAGATTACGCATTTAATTTGTATAGACATTTTCTACAGAGCCTCTTTCTATAGAATTTTAGTGCAATTACCATGTAGATGTTAGTGAAGGACGAGCACCAAACAGTCAGGAATCACACAGAAACAGGTGATATTGATTATGTAGAGTATTATTTATAACATTTAATCATTTTCTCTCAGGGTTCCTCTGTATTTAAGTCATTTCTATTATTGTTGTATGTCTCTTGTACTTTTTATCTGTGTTAACCGTCAGCTCAAATCACTGCTGTGAATAAACATGTTTTAACATGTATCTCACTCTGAGTCTCTCAGTCTCAGTCTGTTTCTCTTTCTTTCTACACGTATCTTATGATCTCCTCACAGGTGAAGCGTCACAGGACATCAGTCAGTCAGCTGTTTAGTTGTCAGAAGGCTCCTTTAACAGAGATACTGGCTCGCTGTTTAATCTCTAACTTCAGTGTTCATGCTAAGCTAAGCTAGCCTTGTCTGGGAGCTAACTCTGCTCAGAGTTCACATTGATATCAATCTCCTCATTCAAATCCTCTGTGAGAATACTGAATGTTCAGGTAATATATTGAAGTGTCGTCACAAATAAGCATGTGGACCAAACTTGTTAAAATGTGAGGATTTTATTGAAAAGACAAACATCTGCATCCTGTTGGAAAAACCAGCATATGTTGTGTTTTTGGTGCTGGTGATGGGATGCTGGTGACCAGCATGGGATGTGTCTACAATGTATTTCATATTTCCCAATACAGGTCACAGGGTCAGTGAGGTTGTCACAGTACACCAAGTTTATTGAATACAAGCTTCAAACCTGCAAGATTTTGGGGTCATTGGAGGGCACCCGAAACAAACTTTGTTTTTTGCTCCCATTTTGCTCACAAGTTTATAATGTTTTTCTTTTTTATGTACACAAAATAATTACTTCTTTCAGATTTTGAGTACATATTTGTTAAAATCCAACAAGATAAGCCATCCACCTGACAGGTGTGGCAAATCAAGATGCTGATTGAACAGGATTCAGGCACAGGTGTTCCCTGTCATCATATCAGGACCAGCATGCAATGCTGGTGATTGGATGCTGGTGACCAGCTTCATCAGCAACGTCACCAGCAAGACTATGCTGGTAGGCCAGCATAATTAATGGGACCTTGCTGATGGACCAGCTTCATCATGCTGGTCTACCAGCTAAACCAGCACGAAACCAGCATAGACCAGCATAGAAATCATGCTGGTCTATGATGTTTTTTCCAGCAGGGCACAAAAACAAAGAACAACACATTTGAGTTTAACATTCATTCATGTTCATCAATGTAAAGGAATTTACATGTTAAGTCTCATAAATTCATAGTTGTAAGTTTGTCGATATACATCTCCCACTCTGCTCACTGCTCATACGACAGACACACTGTCTTATGCCTTATGCCGATGCCCGGTCACTTGAAAGACAATTGTGCTAACCGGTAGCCATAAAGATGAAGCTAAACACTGGAGTTGGCAAACAAGCCAACAAGCTAGATTTACCAACAAGCTACGTAGCTCGACTGCAACATCGTACGGCGATATGCGCTATAGCAAGTGTTACTGTAACTGCCACCACTGTAGCCTTGTGGTTAAAACATAGAATGAAACATATATCAAGCAGGCGTCCTTACTTGTCCAGTAGAAAAGTCCTTACAAATCCTGCAGCTCCTTCCACCTCAGAAATGACGCTCTGATATTTATCCTTGTTTCCTCTCTGGCTCAGTTCAATTCTTTCTTTTAACACTGCTATTCTTCGGCAGTCTTCCTATTTCTTCTCTTTGACGTGGACAATGGTGGGGGCATTTTTTTGGCTCTATTGTTGTTGTCTGTTCTCCGCCATTGTTTACAGTTTGAGCTTGAACGTATCTGACCAGGTGAGAGCAGGCACTGCACCTGTGCGAGGGAAGGGGGCTGCCAGCAGCATATGCAGGAGAGTGACTGACACTTCTCAGCCACAGACAGTTGACCTGTATCTTATTCTATTGTCAGATTGTGATGACAATTTTAGCAAATATAACAAGAAAATAGTTACAGACTACAACTTTAAACGTCACCAACTCTAAATGTCTTACTGCGTAATTACTATACTTGTTTTCTATAAACTGATCAATGTACAAGTTGTAAAGTTAGAGTTAGAATAGTTTGTGACTAAAGTCACATGCTGTCCCCTGATTGTTTTGAGTATGAATTGGACAGAAACAACAATCAATCAAACAACCAATCAGAGTCAAAGAACATAGAACAGTCACACCTTTTCAATCAGTCCTTTTTTGATAACATTACTTACAGTGCAAGAAGAATTACTGTCTTTTAGTTCTGCAAAGCTACATAAAGTGTCAACAGGAGAGTCACCGAGTGTGTTTGTCATTCAGGTCTCTGGATTCAGCTGCTCAGAGAGCTCTGTGCTGCTGTCAGGAGCTGCAGGTCAGAAACAAACATCCTGTATTGAACTTTTATAAACAATAAATATGAATGAAGCATGAGTCAGATCAGCTGAAAGAGAACCACAGTAAGTTTTACTTACAAGATGGAGGGCTGATGGCTGAAATCAAAACAAGACAAATAATTTCAGTCACAGTTGTAAATGCCAGATTATTTTTAGTCACATTATTCCTCTCTTCTACTCACTCAGACTGAGTATCTGTTTATACTGAAATCTTTCCTTTTTCTCTCTCACCTTTCTTCTTTTTGTAAACGATGAATCCAGCAGCACCGATGAGAATGAGAGCAAGAACAACCACTGCAGCAGTGACGAGGACGGTCATGTTACTGGGCTTCACTGTTGAATACAATAATAGTTTATTATTACTGTTTTTGTTGTTGTTTCCATGCACTCCCCTTCAGCACCCTCTGATCTCACTCTTACCTTCATTGGTTCTGATCCGATCTTTCTCCAGTTTGGTGATGATTTCCTCCTTCACACCAGAGAGCTGAAACACACAGTCGTACCTCGTCCAGTCTTCAGGTGTGACTGATGAAAGGTTCAGGTCAACACTCATCTGGAAGGTTCCATCGTGGTTGGGGAGGATCTCTCCGTGGTCCACCTCCTCATGAAGCTCCTCTCCATCTTTCCTCCAGACGAGTGAGGCTCTGTGAGGGTAGAAACCTGTAGCGAGGCAGCTGACTGGAGAGGAGGGAGTCTTCTGGAGGAGAGACACTGAGGGAAGCTCTGGAGAGGAAAGAGAGAGAGATTAAAGAGGAGAGAGAGGAAAAGAAACAAGGTAAAAGAAAGATGAAGAAATTACATTTGGAATCAGTAACAGAAGGTGTGAAAGTGCTTTCATGGAAATGTTGAACAAATGTATTGGATGCATTTTGTTCCTCATAAACTACATCAGGTCAGGTGACTCTACCTGTTTTCAGCAGAGAGCTCCGCCCATACTTCACATACGTCTTCAGCTGCTCAGGAAAAGTCTGAGTCAAAACAGTCTTAATTTTTATTCCTAATTCTCTATTGGCATCCAATAATAGCTTGGCAGGGAAAGCCTCAGGTCTTAGAGCGATCCATGTAGATGTATTTGGATCAAATTCCTTAAGGTCTTCTCCATCATAACCAAGCTGAGTGAAACTTTTGACCTCTTCAGTCTCATCATCCCACTCACAGCCTCCCACCACCTGTAAAACATGGACACCTGAGACAGAGACAGAGACTGTAATTAACACTGATTCACAGATAAAACATTCATTGAAAGATGATCTTAAAAACATTGTACATTGTGTGACGACAAGTCTAACTAGCCGCTGATTAATGTTGACATGATGAATGACAGGTAGTGGCTGGACCACTGAAGACAAACTGATATGCTGGTTTACTTTACATTAATCTATTTCAGGTTATGTGTAAAATGATGTTAGAGTTTGGACTGATTGGTATCTTGAGGCCCTGGGTCACTTTACAACTAAGATGCAGAACAGTTAAAAGTTAAACAGACTATAACATGTTACATACTGTACCTCCACTTTGGTGGAAGAGACGCATCAAAATGTAAGTGTAGGCTTTGAGGGAGTTTGTCAAAAAGTGGAAACACATTTGTCTGTACCACTCCAACTGCTCAGGATTGTCTGTGCAGAACGATTTAGCAATCTCCAGTTTTAGATCCAACGTTTTGTTGCTGTCACAGTACCCCAACAGAATTTCATCAATCTCCAGTGTCGCCACAACCTCTGGGATGCTTGGGATTCCAGTTGATGAAGTTATGAAAAACTTCATTGAGTGTAGCACTGCAGGACAAAGGAGCTAATAAATTACACAAATCATAAATATGATGCCAAGAGAAAATATGAATATGATATGAAGTGTGCGTGTTGCTACGAAGGATCAACGATGCAATGAATGTGAAAGTTGTAAATGTAATGTGCAGAACAAACAGCCTCCATTCAGTATGAACACACACTCATCATCACCACTCAGATGTATGATGAAATCAGTATGATTCAGTTAAAACAGTCTGATCAAGTTGAAACAGGCATGTAGCCAGTAATGGGCCAAGTTTAGTCAGAATGTATTTTTCACAAAAAGTACAAAAATTAATGTAAGAGATTGAGAAAAAATAAAATAAATAAATATAAACTTGATTTTTTTGTTGACTTTGTGTGTTTAATCTGTTGAAACAAGTTGAAGGAGCCTTCTATCTGGACTGAAATTGGTTGCTATGATCCCACCGGCCTTTCTGAGCTGCACTCAGCCAGCTGGATTTCAGTCAATGTTACGTTTCTGGTTAAACTGGTTAAACAAAGGTCAAGCTAATGAGTTATTTTTAAAAAGAGTTGAGGAAGAAAACACGTCACCGCCATCAACCGAGTCCACCCAGCCCAGTCCTTCAGCTAAAACCACCAGGAGATGGTTAGAGCGGCTGTTTGCTCCCCTGAGCCAGAGTCTGATGCAGGTTTACCAGCTGATTTATTTACAATTGATGAAACAGCCAGATTTGGAGGCATGTTCCCACACTGTCAAGAATGGAAAATCAAGGTGACTTGACCCATCTCTTCGCGTTGGCTTTATTTTTGATGGCGCCTCCATTATGTCAGGTGTGCATGTGACTCTGAAACAATATGTAATAGTTTCATGAGAGGCAGCAGCAGACATGCAGGTTTGTGGAAGTGTAAAAAGAGCTCCATCAGGACACCGTGCTCGGAACTGAGCTCTATTGGTTGTACCATGTTGTACAGGCAATGTTTTGCTATTACTGTCTTGCAGAATGTTGCA
>OZ023169.1:4231499-4248999 GCA_963678695.2 Diplodus puntazzo | reverse complement strand
GAGGTGCAGCACTTTGCTAACTCTCTCTTACTTAATGGTAATTAGAGCTGCATCATCTGGCATCACCTCAGCTGAACATCATTAGAGGAAGAAAAAGACAATCAATGAAACAACCAATCAGAGAGATAGAACATAGAACAGTCTGACCTTTTCAATCAGTCCTTTTTTTATGTGTAACATACCGCAAGAAGCCATCTTTTACTCCTTTACTGTCTTTAAGTTAATCAAAGCTAAATAAAGTGTCCCCAGGAGAGTCACTGAGTGTGTTTGTCATTCAGGTCTCTGGATTCAGCTGCTCAGAGAGCTCTGTGCTGTTGTCAGGAGCTGCAGGTCAGAAACAAACATCCTGGATTGAACTTTTATAAACAGTAAATACAGGAAACAGTGTTGAAAAGGTTCATCTGCACAATAATGTGAAACATGTTTTAATCTAAAACATGAAGTGTGAGTCAGATCAGCTGAAATAGAACCAAAGTAAGTTTTACTTACAAGATGGAGGGCTGATGGCTGAAATCAGAACAAGACAAATAATTTCAGTCACAGTTGTAAATGCCAGATTATCTTTAGTCACTTTGTTCCTCTCTTCTACTCACTCAGACTGAGTATCTCATTAAACTCAGTCTGTTTAGTGCTGACTGTATTTACTTTCTCTGATGTTTTAATTTTGCAACCTGAATAAAAAAAATCATCTCAAAGACTGAAATCAAAGTTGTGAAATCTTTCCTTTTTCTCTCTCACCTTTCTTCTTTTTGTAAACGATGAATCCAACAGCACCGATGAGAATGAGAGCAAGAACAACCACTGCAGCAGTGACAAGGATGTTACTGGGCTTCACTGTTGAAAACAAAAATAGTTTTTTATTATGAATGTTTTTGTTGTTGTTCCCATGCACTCTTCTTCAGCACCCTCTGATCTCACTCTTACCCCAGTTGGTTCTGATCCGATCTTTCTCCAGTTTGGTGATGATTTCCTCCTTCACACCAGAGAGCTGAAACACACAGTCGTACCTCGTCCAGTCTTCAGGTGTGACTGATGAAAGGTTCAGGTCAACACTCATCTGGAAGGTTCCATCGTGGTTGGGGAGGATCTCTCCGTGGTCCACCTCCTCATGAAGCTCCTCTCCATCTTTCCTCCAGACGAGTGAGGCTCTGTGAGGGTAGAAACCTGTAGCAAGGCAGCTGACTGGAGAGGAGGGAGTCTTCTGGAGGAGTGACACTGAGGGAAGATCTGGAGAGGAAACAGAGAGTTCAATGAAACTATTTCTGTTTTGAAAAACTGGGCCCAAACTTAACTCATGCTGAGTGTACACTGACTATCACAGTCTGAGCATCGATGGAAAGAAACTTAAGAACAGCCAAAATGTCAGTGTCTGCTGATTGGTTAGGACAACACTGAATCTTACAGCTACAGAAAATAAACAGAGACAACAATGTAATGTCAGACTGACTGCTAAGACTGAATTGCTGTTGTGTTTTCACTCCAGACTGCATGAACATGATCATGTATCCATTAAACTACATCAGGTCCGGTGATTGTACCCGTTTTTGGCAGAAAGCTCCTCCGATAGTCCACATAGTTCTTCAGCCAGTGAGGGAACACTGTCATTAGGTAATACTCATTCTGTTTTATTCTATATATCTCAGCATCCCATCTCAGTTTGGTGAGGACAGCCTGTTGTTTTGGAGCGATCCACGTCGCCGTATTCAGGTCATATGATATGAAGTCTTCTCCATCATAACCATACTGATTATAACCAACAACCTCTCCGGTCTCATCATCCCACTCGCAGCCATTCATTCTCTGTAAAATGTGAACACCTGAGACAGAGACAGAGAAAGAAACACCTCACCTCATCACTTTAAGGTTTAACATGCCAACAATGAACAGTGATGTAGCGTCGATGGTTTGAGTCCAAACAATTACAGCGGGGACTAACACATAAACAGTTTTCTCTAGTTTTGTACTATAAAAGTTATATTCTGTGTGTAAAAAAATGTCGAGCATCAGTTCTGTGAGTCTTTGACTGGTGAAGAGATTCACCTGCCTGTGTGCAGGAAGGAGTTTAGTAAGAGGAGGACATATATGCTGGGTGTGTCCTGTATGTGTCTCTGTGTGAGACCAAGCTGACACATGTTAGTTATGTAATGTAAGTTATGTGTACATGTATCCAGATGATATTATTTTATATCTTTTTAAGTGATGTTTAAATGCAGCCAGTATTTATAATGTGTATCTGCCTTCACACCAGACTGTGGTGTATTATTTGGAGTTGTTTGATTCCTACTTCCTCTCCTGTGAGAAGTTTAACCCTGTAAATTTGGCTCATGGAGTATATTTAGATCTACAATCATTGTGCATTCTTGTTCTGTATTTACTTTTTGTTTTGAATAATAGAATCAGAGTGGAGGATTACAGAAGACTCATCCTTGGATGCATTAATAATGTAAGCTACCTTTGTTCTCATGCACTTTTTGTGTTACTAAGTTTTGGCATGTATGTAAATATATTGATCTATATTTGCTGTTGTACAGAAATCATCCATCCTGTTATTCATCCATCTGATCGAGCATTCCCAACTCAATAAATGATTTAAAGGTTTTTGGATCCTCGTGCTTAAATGTGCACACCAGTCAGATGTTCTGTGGTCCAGTCGTCCCCTGAAGCAGTATTAGTCAATAAAGTATTCAGTCTTTTTCACTGTGCATGATGGAAACTTTCTTTCAGCCCAGGGAGGCTGATACAATCAATTCCAATATTTCTGATACAAATCTTACAAATTATTTCTATACAAACAACTGAAGAACAGTTCATGAAGTAAAAGGTGAAATACAACATAGTACATACTGTACCTCCACTTTGGTTGAAGCGCTGTTTCAAACTATTGATTTCAGCTTTGAAATAAGTTGGGTCCCACTCAAAACATGCTCCTCTGTACTGCTCCAACTGGTGAGGATCATTTTCCAATACTTTTTTCACCCAGTCGTGTTTTGGTTCGAGTATCTTTTTGCTGCCGTCGCAGTAAACCAAGAGAATTTCATCAACCATTGCAGCTGCAACAAACTCTGGAAAGTCTGGTAGTCCAGAAGATGCAGTGATGATATACTTCAGGGAGTGTTTCACTGCAGGACAGAAGAGGTTCATACATTCAGTATAAATACACACATCACCATCATAGTCATTATAAATATGATGTCATGGTAACACTATGCTATGGCCTGCCATCTACAGCATGAATCTTCTTATCTAACTCATCTGTTACCTATTCTATCATTACAGGGTTACAGTACGGCCCACCAACTACTGAGAAGCATTTTGGTGTTTGGACAGACTTTAAAGAGAAGTTACACTCAAAGTACTTTAACTATCAGGTCCCCCTTCTAATATGACCGTGAGCATCCTTTATGGCTGCAGTATATTGATATTATACTGTTACTATGATAAGAGACTATATGTCATCCTAGATTGTAGATATTGTTATTTCATGATATAAGTGTTGTCTTTTTCTGGTTTTAAAAGGCGACATTACTTGATGTCATTTTCTGAACTTACCAGACTGTTGTTCTATTACTTGTCTTTACTCACGTGGTCATCATTATGTCCATTATGTATTTTATTGTGTACAGTGAAACAGCCTAAAAACTTTCGTGGCAGTCCTCTTTCTCCTATGTTTCACCCCACACTTACAACATACTAGGGTTGTCACAAGAACCGATACTTCGATACCAATTCGATACCGACACGAAGAAAAAAATAATTCAATACTTGCTTTTTTCTGGTACTGTCAGAACCGAACACAACTTTTCACTCGGCAAGCCGTGTCGATTCTTGGCAGAACTGATGGAGGTAGTATACGCATGTGACCAGCACAGAGCAGTCAGTGGCGCTGAAGAAGAAAACCTGCCATCTTAGAAAAAAAACGGCTTCAGCAAGTGAGAGTGAAAGCACAACACGTCGGCTCGTCGACAAGACAGGTACTAAGAGTCGCGTGTGGAAATATTTTGCATTCGAGGCGGATGAATACGGAGCAATTCCAGACTCAAACAAGCCGACATGCATACAGTGCCTCAGAAGTTTTCAAACGAAAGGAGGAAGCTCGTCAAACCTGGCCAAACACCTCAAAGACAGGCACCCCGACTTGTTTTTGAAAATTCAATTTGTGGTATCGAATTAGTATCGAGAATCATGGAAATTCACAGGCATTGGTATCAACTACTGAAATTCTGGTATCGTAACAACCCTACAACATACAGCCTCCAGTAACACAGCACAGTAATAGTACAGTATGTTCCTGACGACAGACTTTGATCTGTGCTTATTCCAAAGTTTAACACAAATCAGAGTTATTTAGGAACTCTAGAGGAACATCCTAATTCATTTTCATATTATCTGAACCCTGAGCTGGACAGACTGGTTGATCTGAAATATAAAGACAGGCAGCCTCCATCTTCAGGTCACTAGTTTACTGCTGAACTGTTCTGTGTTTCATAAACTGCTTTCAGGAAGTAATTCAAGGAAAGTTATCTTACCTGAAAATGCAAAGTGGCTCGAGAGAAGCAAGAGAATGAAGATCTTCATGTTTTGATGAGAAGTAAGTTTGATCGACTTAACAGCTGAGTTGAGTCAGTGGAGTTGAGTCTTCACGGTGTGAATAAAGGGAGAAGGCGTTTTCTGTGTGGATAACACACCTCCTTCTTTCCCTAACTGTGTCTTTAGCTCCCCCCAGTGGGGATGAGAGGTTTAGACAGGAGTAAAAGTTCTTCAACAGGTTTTCCTGTGGTCTTTGGTTTTTGTTAATCTAAAAAAAACTGAAGTTCTTTTACTCAAATAATGTATTTTCAGATATAGAGGTGTATATAGATATAGATAGAGGTGTTTAACATTATTTGATGGCAGTTAAACTTCATGAAGGACAACTTAACACATTTAATGTTCGTGTGTGTCTGATCTTTGTCTTTATTACGCCACCCGTCTCAGAGAGTCTAAACACACCTGAGATGATCATCTTTTTAAAAATGTGTTCAAAAAGTTTTTCTCTCTTTTGGTGCAACACATTTAATTAGAGCTGTGCGATATCACGATATATATCGTAGTGCAATATAAAAATGTCTACCGTAGGATATAAACCCTCTGTTGTTTATATCGTAATTTTAACCTGTAGGCTACTTGTTTAGCACTGTTGCCACACTAACGTTAACGGACACTACGGTTGTGATTTAATATGCCTTGCACATCTTAACATCGGAATGACCATTGGATATCCAAATTTTGAGTTCAAAACAAGTTAATTGTATGAAGGCGAATGTAACTGCAGCAACACTACTGCTTTGTTGTAGCATTTTTACATCACCCGCAAGGACTCGTTTACAGCACTGGTCGCTGGTCGCTCGGGAGTAAACAGAGGCAAAGCAGCATAGCGGAAATGGAGGACAGCGCAATGGAAGACGAAAATAACGTTACTAGTAACGTTACATCAGACGCGGATACAGAAGCAGAACCCTAAGGGATATATATCGTTATCGGGATGCAAAATTAGCTATATCAAGATATAAAATTTTGTCCATATCACACAGCAACACATTTAATCCTATAAAGAACTAAATTGCTATACTGTATAAAGACATTTTCTATTGTAGCCCTCTCACTCAACTCTGTTTTATGATTTTCATGAATACCTCTTTTATGTATCAGACTGCATGGGAGCCAATTGGTGAGAGCTGCTAAAATGTATAATTTGGGATATTTTACAATAATTAACACACATTGAAAATGACTCTGGCTAAATTGCAGAGAGGCCTGGTTAGTTTATCAACTGTATCTATGCTGTTATTGAGCATTCATTTTCCCATGCAGTTAACCTTAACAGAAACTTTAGCTCTTATTCACTATAAACATCATCAGCATGAAAAACACCTTCAAACAAGGATTTAGCAATAATAAACTGTTTTACTGTCTAAACCTTGTGGCTCATATCGTTCTCCTTTGTTTTGAATCACATCATAACAGAAATACACACAAATTAGAAACCTTCACAGTAGTAATACTCTGGGTATTTGTACTGTTTCAGTTGGTACCAGTGATGGTGCGCATGCGTGAGCTCATACAGAAATAACCGTTGAACCCGCAGGTCAGGATACTCACCCGAACCACAGAAAAGCGATCCAGCAGTTTCCTCCAAAACCTCTTCCCACAGGCAGCGACGTGACCAGAGACCCGTCCTGAGGCTCGGTTCTGTCCCGAAGCTCGGTCCGTCACCGACTCCTCCATCCTGCAGCAGCCGTGTCAACGTCCAACCTCGTCTCCTGATTAGCAGTTAGCATGCTAACCGCTAGCAACAGTCCCATCGTTGTCTTCAGTTAGCGCCAGTAACGAGCCCTCACTTCTAAAACACGCTCGGTTACACTCTTAACAAAATGAGCAAACAGTTGCATAAACGGTTGATAACGGTAAATAATACTTTTCCATGAAGCTATTTTAAAGTTTGGATTTAACATCTTTCCGCTTCTCTCCACAGCTCTTTCTCTCCTCATTTCCCGGGCTTTCCCTCTAGTCCCGCCCCTCTAACAATCCGACAGGTTAATCCCCTAATTACAGATTAAATGATTGACACCTGCCCAAACAAATGAGAACACAAACAACAGAAACCTGAGGCGTTCAAAGGCCTTTGAAAACATAGGACATTTTAGTATCATTCGTCACATTAACCATACAAATACACTGTCTGGCCAAAAAAAAAAAAGAGCCGCCACCTGGATTTAACTAAGCAAACAGGTAAGAGCAGCCTATTTGATAATTAATACATGGGTGATTATCTTTCAGCTAGCAACAAGATATGAACTGAAAACCACTAATCAGTGAGGCTAATCAGAAAGAAAGGCTTCAATTTGCAAGGGAGCATAAAGATTGGACTCTTGAGGGATGGTCATGTGGTCTGATGAGTCCAGATTTACCCTGATCCAGACTGATGGGTGCATCAGGGTAAGAAGAGAGGCAGATGAAGTGATGCACCCATCATGCCTGTCTAAGCCTGTGGGGGCAGTCTATGATCTGGGGTTGCTGCAGTCGGTCAGGACGAGGTTCAGCAACATCATGTGCCCAAAGAATGAGGTCAGCTGACTACCTGAATATACTGAATCACCAGGTTATTCCATCAAGGATTTGTTTTCATCGGGCTCAATTTGTGAAAGAGTGGATCAGGGAGCATGAGACATAATTTTCACACATGGATTGGCCACAGAGTCCAGACCTGAACCCCACTGAGAATCTTTGGGCTGTGCTGGAGAAGGCTTTGCACAGCGGTCCGACTCTCCCATCATCCATTCAAGATCTTGGTGAAAAACTAATGCAACACAGGACGGAAACAAATCTTGTTGCATTGCAGAAGTTTAGAGAAACAATGCCACAGCGACTGCGTGCCATAATCAAAGCTAGGTAGCAAAGCAGTCCAACAAAATATTAGTGTGTGACAACTTTTTTTTGGCCAGGCAGTGTATTAACAGCAGCAATGCATTTATAGGCCCATATCAGAACACTTTACTGACTGAAGTAAATGTAATAAACCTATATAAACAAATTAGCACTATAAAGAGACTATTTCTATAGAATTACAGTGCAATTGTTAGTGAAGAATGAGCACCAAACAGTCAGGAATCACACAGAAAACAGGTGATATTGATGATTTAGAGTATTATATAGTAACATTTAATAATTTTCTCTCAGGGTACCTCTGTATTTAAGTCATTTCTATTGTTCTTGTATGTTTCTTGTGCATTTAATTTGTTTAAACCGTCAGCTCATGTGTTCATGCTAAGCTAAGCTAACCTTGTCTGGGAGCTAACTCTGCTCAGAGTTCACATTGATATCAATCTCCTCATTCAAATCCTCTGTGAGAATACTGAATGTTCAGGTAATATATTGAAGTGTCGTCACAAATCAGCATGTGGACCAAACTTGTTAAAATGTGAGGATTTTATTGAAAAGACAAGCATCAGCACAAAAACATAGAACACATTTGAGTCTAACATTCATTCATGTTCATCAATGTAAAGGAATTTACATGTTTACTCTCATAAGTTCATAGTCATACATTTGTCGATATACATCTCCCACTCTGCTCACCGCTCACACAACAGACACACTGGCTCCATGATAGACCAAACTCCATATTCTCCATCTATAGAGTGGTGCAGCAATAAACTATTTTTGGAGGCTAACCCTGAAGTTAGCATCGCCCTGGTTCCCTCCACAAGAAGTCTATAGGATTTTTAAATGGATTTTAGAAAATCGCAGAAAATAATCTCTGTGACAAACACAAGTTTATCCTTCTTACGTGTTTTGTTCGTTAAAATAATCTTCACAGATGAACACACACAACTTTTGAACTGTACATTGAATCTCGCCTAGTAAAAAGTCATGTGACTTAAAGTGACCACCACTTAATGTCTTACTACACATTTAATATATACGTTTTCTATAAACTGATCAATGTACAAGTTGTGAAGTTAGAGTTAGAATAGTTTGTAACTAAAGTCTGGTCACACGCTGTCCCCTGATTGTGTTGAATATGAATTCTACAGAAAAAAACAATTAATAAAACAACCAGTCACAGTCATAAAACATAGAACAGTCCCACCTTTTCAATCAGTCCTTTATATATAATATTACATAGAGTGCAAGATGCCATCTTTTACTGTCTTTTAGTTCATCAAAGCTAAATAAAGTGACACCAGGAGAGTCACTGAGTGTGTTTGTCATTCAGGTCTCTGGATTCAGCTGCTCAGAGAGCTCTGCGCTGTTGTCAGGAGCTGCAGGTCAGAAACAAACATCCTGTATTTAACTTTTATAAACAATAAATACAGGAAACAGTGTTGAAAAGGTTCATCTGCACAATAATGTGAAACATGTTTTAATCTAAAACATGAAGTGTGAGTCAGATCAGCTGAAATAGAACCAAAGTAAGTTTTACTGACAAGATGGAGGGCTGATGGCTGAAATCAGAACAAGACAAATAATTTCAGTCACAGTTGTAAATGCCAGATTATCTTTAGTCACTTTATTCCTCTCTTCTACTCACTCAGACTGAGTATCTGTTTATACTCAGTCTGTTTAGTGCTGACTGTATTTACTTTCTCATCACTTCTGCCTTTAATTTGTACGGAAATCTTTCCTTTTTCTCTCTCACCTTTCTTCTTTTTGTAAACGATGAATCCAGCAGCACCGATGAGAATGAGAGCAAGAACAACCACTGCAGCAGTGACGAGGACGGTCATGTTACTGGGCTTCACTGTTGAATACAATAAATAAAGACTGCTGCAGATGAAGCAGGTTAGAACAAATTAAAACAGTTAATTTATTTATAATTACTGTTTTTTCAAGATGATCTCACTCTTACCTTCGTTGGTTCTGATCCGATCTTTCTCCAGTTTGGTGATGATTTCCTCCTTCACACCAGAGAGCTGAAACACACAGTCGTACCTCGTCCAGTCTTCAGGTGTGACTGATGAAAGGTTCAGGTCAACACTCATCTGGAAGGTTCCATCGTGGTTGGGGAGGATCTCTCCGTGGTCCACCTCCTCATGAAGCTCCTCTCCATCTTTCCTCCAGACGAGTGAGGCTCTGTGAGGGTAGAAACCTGTAGCGAGGCAGCTGACTGGAGAGGAGGGAGTCTTCTGGAGGAGAGACACTGAGGGAAGCTCTGGAGAGGAAAGAGAGAGAGATTAAAGAGGAGAGAGAGGAAAAGAAACAAGGTAAAAAACAGATCAAGACATTATATTTGGAATAAATAACAGAAGGTGTGAAAGTGCTTTCAAGCAAATGTTGAACAAATGTATTGGATGCATTTTGTTCCTTAAGAAACATCTGCAAACCTTTTAGAATATTAAAAATGATGCATCATATACATCCTTTTTAGTTGCTAGCAGACTTCGTCTGCACTATTTTGTTACAATACTATGTTTGTTGGCACATCACTGCTGCAAACTGTTGATCAGGTAAATAGTGTGAAACCAGCAGCATGATGTGAATCATGTCGTCCATGTGCTTGTGACAGTTTGTAATAGTCGTCAGCCGACTAAATATTGATTTGTTAAAAAGCAGGAGGACAGTGTTGATGGAGGCCAAGTAATGTGCTCCATGTATCCAGACCACAGTGTAATAATGACAGGGTACATAACAACACATCTGCTACACAGCCTCCACATGATCTGTATACAGACAGAGGAGGGAACTACACCACCACTAAAGACACTCACTACAGTCAGAGAAGAACAATGTCTGTCTGTTCTTATGATTCACAGTCAGGTCGTCAATCACAGCGTCAGTGTTCAGTGGAACTATTTCTATTGTGAAACACTGAAACTGTGTAAAACTTCACTTCCCCAAAACTTTTCCTCAAACTAACTGTGACATCACAGTCTGAGCTTTGATGGCGAGTGATGTCACCCAAAGATGTCTGTGATTGGTCAGGACTAAAACAAATGTAAGCACTACAAAAAAGATGATGTCAGACAGGTTGGATTAATAATACAATGACAGTTCAGTCTGAGCAGCTTATATGAAGATCACTGTGTCTAATAAACTACATCAGGTCAGGTGATCCTACCTGTTCTCAGCAGAAAGCTCCTCCCATAGTCCACATACTTCTTCAGCTGTTCAGGAAAAATCTGAGTCAAAACAATCTTAATTTGTATTCCTAATTCTTTATTGGCGTCCAATAATAGTTCTGCAGGGACAGCCTCAGGTCTTTGAGCGATCCATGTAAATGTATTCGCATCCAATTTCATGAAGTCTTCTCCATCATAACCAATCTGAGCGAAACCTTTGACCTCTTCAGTCTCATCATCCCACTCACAGCCTCCCACCACCTGTACAACATGGTCACCTGAGACAGAGACAGAGACTGTAATTAACACTGATTCACAGATGAAACATTCAGTGGAAAGATGATCTTAAAAACATTGTACATTGTGTGATGACTGCTGTTTTTTAGTCGTGTTCGATCATGAATCAGATTATTATCAGTAGTTTGTGTTTAACAGCTTCAGCAACAAGTCTAACTAGCAGCTGATTAATGTTGACATGATGAATGACAGGTAGTGGCTGGACCACTGAAGACAAACTGATATGATGGTTTACTTTACATGAATCTATTTCAGGTTCTGTGTAAAATGATGTCAGAGTTTGAACTGATTGGTATCTTGAGGCCCTGGGTCACTTTACAACTAAGATGCAGAACAGTAAAAAGTTAAACAGGCTGTAACATGTTACATACTGTACCTCCAGTTTGGTTGAAGAAACGGGTCAAAATGTAAGTGTAGGCTTTGATGGAGGTTGGCAAAAAGTGGAGACACTGTTGTCTGTACCACTCCAACTGATCAGGATTCTCTCTGCAGAATGATTTAGCAATGTCCTGTTTCACTTCCACCTTTTTGTTGCTGTCACATGTCCCGAACAGAAGTTCGTCAATTTCTAGTGTCGCCAAAAAATCTGGGAGGTTTGGGATTCCAGTTGATAGAGTTGTGAAAAACGTCAGGGAGAATAGCACTGCAGGACAAACAAAGGAGCTTATAAATAACACTTATCATAAATATGATGCTAATAGAGGGGTGAACTTTACTTTCTGTTTGGAAGGTGTAACCATATTTGTAGGCCATGAAAACAACAAAGCTGTTGTTTTACTCATATTTCGATGCTTCATATTTCACCCCAAGTAATGTGTATGTGTATTCCATGTGCTTTTGTGTCTCTTCTGTCTTTTCAGTGTCTCCTCTGTGTTTTGTTGCGTGTTTGTCTCTCCCTGTCTGTCAGTGTTGTCTCAGGCTGGCCAGTGCTGACCTATTTTTCTGCTCATCAGCCAGACTCCTCTCACCTGTCCTCTTACTTCCCCTCTCACCTCACCAGTTCCTCGTCTTGTCAGTAGTGTGTCTGTGTATATAGTATTTGTCTTCCCTTTTGTCTTTGTCTGTTCGATTTTGTGATGTCTTCCTTGATGTACCCTGCGATTCTGTCAGCCTCCGTCCGTCTCGCCTCGATGTTTTCAAGTGTCTTCTCCTGTGTCTTCCCCACTGGTATGTTTGGATTGTGGTTTCTTATCTTTTCATTTGATTGTGACTTTGCTTTTCTGCTGCACTGTGTTTTTGGCCCTTGAACGCATTTTTATTTGTTCTCCTGGTTTTTGTATTTTTCAGCTTTTTTTTCCCCCCCATTTCCTGCCTCCTGTGTTTGGTCCGCACTTTGGGTCCTAAATTACAAACTCATCATAACATTTTTTGGTCTGGGAAAAGACGGCCCACATCATTCTGCACTGATCGACCCAAAGTACAGTTTCTGTTACTCCACTGAAAGTGAAACTAAACTCGGAGGAAAGAGTCGAGTGGACTGTGAAGTTTAAAGAGTTTAAAGGTTTAAAATGTGATCTTACCTGGTGATGAAACTTGACAGAAGAGAAGCAATAACAATAACGTTCTCATCTTGATTTGATGAAGACGAGTGAGTGAAGGACCGAGCTGGATCAGCTGTTCACAGTTCTTTGTCCTGGCAGAGGGAGGAGAGAGAGTTTCTGTCCTGAGAAGAAAAATAGTCCAGATCACCTACAAGTGATCCAGTCCTCACCAACACCCCTCACATACAATAGTGTTAACATTGAACAATACAGTCATTATTTTAAAACAGACCCGACCACAGAGCCCGGGGATCTGCTTTTCCAGTGAACTCCCTAACTTCCTTTTTTTTTTTTTTACATAACTATGGTGATTTAAAAAAAACAGACGATCAAAACAGCTTCGAGTCAGAGATTGGGTCAGACGAAAGAGTTTTCTTTTTCTGAGCCTGTCTTTGAGTTCAAATGAGCGACACCTGATGGGAAGACTTGCATTCATGCTGCTATCTTGATGAACCGTACATTAATAATTGTCTAATTTAACAAATTAACCATGATGACAAAGATACAGAAAAGCAAAAATTCATAACAAAAAAACATGATACTGTCAATATTTGAGAGACTCCTCAATTTTGCACTAATCATGTTTAAGGGAAGCATGATTCAGATCAGATCAGATTTTAAAGTCCCTTGGGCTGTACCTGCCTCCTTCTAATTGGTCACTGTGGTGGGTTGAGGGTCCATCTGTCCAATCGACTAGAAAAGGAGTTGGTCTATCTCCCTGCTCATCTCGCATAAATGACTAAATCTGTTACTGTCACTCCTTAAGTCTTGTATCCCAAAATTACCTAAATGATCCCTCTATCCTTTTCTGGAGATGTACACATTTAGACATCTCCCTCCATCTGACATAGAGGTGAAACTCCGATTTAGTCCTCTTTAGTGGCCTTGTCTTCTGCTGACCTTTGACAGACACAGCTGAATACTGGCTCAGAGGTTAAATTTAAACCGAGTTGAATTAAAGATCAAAATGTGTTGCAGTCCAGATATCTTGATTGTCAATGCACAATTTAGGTGAGAGTGAGTTCTTTTCAGAGACCGTAGTGATGTTCTGGTCCATGATGATGATGATGATGATGATGACGATGATGATGACGTCTCATCAGGCGGAGGGAGCTCGGGGATCCCCTCTCCTCCTCCAGGAGCTCCTACACTCACTGTGCACAGAGAGGCACCTCTTGGCCTCCCGCTGCAGCATACTGACATCTGATGGCTTGTAAAGATACAGCAGCCCTTTATAACTCGAGTCTCAGCACCAGGACAGGAAAGTCTAGACAGGAAGCCAAGCATCGGCCACATTTGCACTTACTGGCCGGCACAGGGACAGCTCAGACTGACTCTGTTAAGAGTTCACATTGATATCAATCTCTTCATTCAAATCCTCTGTGAGAATACTGAATGTTCAGGTAATATATTGAAGTGTCGTCACAAATGAGCATGTGGACCAAAGTTTTTAAAATGTGAGGATTTTATTGAAATACAAACATCAGCACAAAAAGAAAGAACAACACATTTGAGTTTAACACTCAAATATTCATCAGTGTACAGGAATTTACATGTTTAGTCTCATGAGTTCACAGTCAAACATTTGTTGATATACATCTCCCTCCTCACTTCTCCAAGACATCTCACACGACATCTTGCCATTCTTCACCTCCCCGATTATCTCCTCCCTCACTTCAGACCTTATTCTAGGTCCTTTTAAGACAGCTACAGTAAATTCACTCCTAAAGAAACCCATCCTACATTCATCTGACATCTGAAACTACAGACCTGTATCTCTTCTTTCATTCCTCTCTAAAACCCTGGAACGCGCCGTCTACAACCAACTGTCCTATCTTTCTCAAAACGACCTCCTTGACCCCAATCAGTCAGCCTTCAGGACCGCTCCCTCCACCGAGACGGCCCTCCTCACAGTGACTGAGTCACTCGGTGCTGCCAGAGCCTCGTCCCGCTCATCCACCCTCATTCTCCTCGATTTATCTTCTGCGTTTGATACAGTCAACCACCAAATCCTCCTCTCCACTCTGGCTGAACTCGGCATCGCTGACTCTGCTCTAACCTGGTTCACATCATACCTGACAAGTCGCACCTTTCAGGTCACATGGAATGGCTCCTTGTCCAAACCCTGCTTTTTGGAAACTGGTGTCCCTCAAGGCTCAGTACTAGGAACACTTCTGTTTTCATTATACACTAGATCACTGAACTCTGCGGCCCCATCACATGGATTCTCTTACCACTGTTATGCAGACGACACCCAACTGTTCCTCTCTTTCCCCCATCCTTCTCCAACACCCACGTTGCAATGCGCATCTCGGAATGTCTGGCAGACATCTCCGCTTGGACATTTGCACATCACCTCAAAGTCAACCTGAAACTGAACTCCTCTTCATCCCGGGGAAAGACTGCCCTTGCATGGACCTGTCAGTCAGTGTCGAGGACATCACAGTATCACCTTCATCAACTGCCAGGAATCTGGGCATAATCCTCGACGACAGAGTGGTGCAGAAAAAATAATCTTTTTAATCTTTGTGACAAACACAAGTTTACGAAGTTTACATGTTTTGTTCATCAAGATAATCTTCACACATGAAAACCATTTCTGTGATTTTCAAACCTAAATTAAATCTCTATTAGTAAAAAGCTAATGTTTAGCTGTAAACAGACATCACGGTCACATGACTTAAACGTCACCACCACTAAGTGTCTTGCTACACGATTACTGTACACGTTTTCTATAAATTGATCACTGTACAAGTTGTAAAGTTATAGTTAGAATAGTTTGTAACTAAAGTTGCCCTTTAAAGATGGACTAGTAAGTAAATGAGTCTCCATTTTCTCTGTGATGACATTTAATGATGTATTTTATGTCAAAGAACAAAACTTGCAAAAATCGTCAGCCTGTGGTAACCACTTACCTTGTCTCAGACATTTAAATTAAAACCAATGACGATAACACAGACTGTGAGATGAAGGAACTGGATGTCTAATAATGCAAACTGATTTCCAGGTTTCAGGACTACAGACTACACCACTCTATTACAACGTGGCTTAGGTATGCATGTTTCCAGAGTATTTTGCAGCAGGTTGCATAATCACAGAGTGGGAAGTTGTCCAGCAGACCTGGCACAGAATCACACAGTTTCTGCATGTACCTCCTCACCTGGGTTAATCAGATCAGACAAGGGGAAACATCAATCAATCAGCCAAACAAACAAACTACATTGCCTGGCCAAACTGGTTCAACTGGCAACTTCACATGAATCCCACGGACCACTGAGCTATCCAACCACCATCACTGTCTGTCTGGTTCGACCAGTCCTTCCATAGATAACAATCCTGGTGTTATGAGGAACCTTTCACGGATTACATCCCAAGTTAAAGGCGCTATTTATAAGACTTGTTATTGGAAACACTTTTAAAAAGACATCTTTATAAAATTATCAACAGGATGTAAAGAAATGACAGATTTGACATCATGATCTCCTTGTTTAGTCAGCTCGCTAACCAGAAAGCCTCAGACACGTACCAACACTCCCCCAGTGGTCTGACAATCCAAACCGCTCGCTACATTGCTACCTGAGCTAACAAGCTAATTAGCAGCAGTTAGCAGTTACTCTGGTCATATGCTATCCCCTGTAGTTATTTAAACTAGCTGCTAGCTGTTCTGCACAATGTGCTGCACTGAACTGCTCACAGACTCATCAGGGCGGCTCCGATAAGATCAAACATGTTTGACGGTCAAAGAGAGTTACCTTCTGTACCTTCTGAGCCGGATCACGACAACCAATGAGACCAAGCAACCGCACACATTCTAGCCCTCAAGGCTGATGTTAACTAGCCAGCTATTGTTGGATGGGCCCTTTCTTTTTAGCTTAAATTGGTCATTGACTCAGTACTTCCATTTACTCTACACGGACAACTGACAACACAGCAACAAATCAGGTGTAAGAAGTCCCAAAACCAAACTATCTTACATTACCAATCAGAGAGATAGCATAACAGTCTCACCTTTTCTATCAGTCTGTTTTTATATGTAACTTATTGCAAGAAGCTTCTTTTACTCTTTTGCTGTCTTTTAGTTCATCAAAGCTGAATAAAGTGTCACCAGGAGATTCACTGAGTGTGTTTGTCATTCAGGTCTCTGGATTCAGCTGCTCAGAGAGCTCTGTGCTGTTGTCAGGAGCTGCAGGTCAGAAACAAACATCCTGTATTGAACTTTTATAAACAATAAATACAGGAAACAGTGTTGAAAAGGTTCATCTGCACAATAATGTGAAACATGTTTTAATCTAAAACATGAAGTGTGAGTCAGATCAGCTGAAATAGAACCAAAGTAAGTTTTACTTACAAGATGGAGGGCTGATGGCTGAAATCAGAACAAGACAAATAATTTCAGTCACACTTGTAAATGCCAGATTATCTTTAGTCACTTTATTCCTCTCTTCTACTCACTCAGACTGAGTATCTGTTTATACTCAGTCTGTTTATACTGTATAGACTTTCTCTGATGACTGTTTTAATTTAACAACCTGAATAAAATAAATCATTAAAGATTGAAAATAAAGTAGTGAAATCTTTCCTTTTTCTCTCTCACCTTTCTTTTTTTTGCAAACGATGAATCCAGCAGCACCGATGAGAATGAGAGCAAGAACAACCACTGCAGCAGTGACGAGGACGGTCATGTTACTGGGCTTCACTGTTGGATACAATAATAGTTTATTTTTACTGTTCTTGTTGTTGTTCCCATGCACTCCCCTTCAGCACCGTCTGATCTCACTCTTACCTTCGTTGGCTCTGATCCGATCTTTCTCCAGTTTGGTGATGATGTCCTCCTTCACACCATAGAGCTGAAACACACAGTCGTACCTCGTCCAGTCTTCAGGTGTGACTGATGAAAGGTTCAGGTCAACACTCATCTGGAAGGTTCCATCGTGGTTGGGGAGGATCTCTCCGTGGTCCACCTCCTCATGAAGCTCCTCTCCATCTTTCCTCCAGACGAGTGAGGCTCTGTGAGGGTAGAAACCTGTAGCGAGGCAGCTGACTGGAGAGGAGGGAGTCTTCTGG
>OZ023169.1:4208837-4231399 GCA_963678695.2 Diplodus puntazzo | reverse complement strand
TCGCTTGAAATCAGACCACTTTTTTAAACTCTTATTATTATTGTGCAATATGTTACAGTAAAATAATGAATAAATGTCCAAGAAGTCTGTCAAAATGTTTAATTTTAAAGGTCCCATATTATGAAAAACACGTTTTCTCTGGTCTCTACATATATAAACTGGTCCTCCTACTAGCATACCCCCTCCCAGAATAACGAAAGCAAACGAGTCCTGCATCATCTCTCCAGCCCACCCACTGGTAAAACAGGGCTCCTGCAGGCAATTCAGATTCAGCTCCTGTGGTTATGTAGGTGATTCAGCGCGAGGCTCTGGGAGGTGAGCTAACCGTCCTCCTGCTGCTAACACTGGGTGAACCTCAGTAAAGTTGCAGTTGGACCCGAGTGAAAATCCACCGCACATCTAACCTGAAACTAACTGCACCCCGGTTCAATGAGTTGCCTGTTGCAGCCTTTGAATATGATGATGAGGATTTCAGTCACTCAACTTACACAGTGACTTGTAGAAATTATTCAAATAGTACTAATGACAATAATAATCGATTTCAAGATAACTTAGGGTGTAGTGCTTTCACTGTGTGCAACTTAAATTCGCCATTCGCCCGTGTTATTAAACTTACAAAAATCATCATCTATTTTTTATTTTTTTGCAGTCCATCCATCCATCCATTTCCGTCCGCTTATCCGGGGCCGGGTCGCGGGGGCAGCTGCCTGAGCAGGGACACCCAGACTTCCCTCTCCCCGGACACTTCCTCCAGCTCTTCTGGGAGGATCCCAAGGTGTTCCCAGGCCAGCTGGGTGACATAGTCACACCAGCGTGTCCTGGGTCTTCCTCGGGGAGCTGAGTGGTGCTGAAAATCCAGCAGCAGAATGAATATAGGGGAAACACTAACACATCAGATAACCTTCCGCAACGATTGTAGGCATTTTGGTAGAGCTCTACTTTGAATGACAAGTGAAGAGACAACTTGCGGAGTGACATGAAGACATGAATCAGAGGCACCAAAAGCATCGACAGTGGTGGCCGGTCATTATGTCTACCAATACCCGACCCGTGTGTTGCGCACCTGTGCCCATCAGCTTAGCCCAGGGGAGCACATAGAGCAATGTCGTGCTTGTCACTGCAATAGTGGCCGGTTTGGATGCAGGTCCACCTCCAGGGACTTCCAGGTGGACGACTGCACGAGAGGCCGGTCTCCACAGCGCAGGCTTCAGGGAGGATACGGCGAGGGCGAATCGATCCAAATATCGATATAATCGATACCAAGGTGAGTATTGGTATCGGATCGATACTAGCGTGATGAGATCGATATTTTTGTTGTAGTGTCTCATCTATAAGTTCAGCAAATCACTTGTTTCTTCACGAAGTTTGTGTGATCGCAGTGTCTCTCTCAGTCATTATGCTCATTCGGCTGCTCAGAGAGCTCTGTGCTGTTGTCAGGAGCTGCAGGTCAGAAACAAACATCCTGTATTGAACTTTAATTAACAATAAATACAGGAAACAGTGTGGACCTTTTCATCCTGGATTTTTGAGAGGAATGAATTAAACGTCTACCCCCAATCTGCCCCCTGGTCTGTTAAGTGATTGAAGCCAATAAACGCACCGGCTATTATTTGGTATTTTACGGTATGTCATTGTCTGCAAGTAGGCTCAATGTTTACTGTTGCAACCAGCCTAGCTAGCACCATAGCTTCTTGCAATCCCAACCACAAAGACACAAGTACATGAGACTCGTTTTCATTTGACACTTACAATGGCAAACACAGATTAAAGCAAAATGTACTCAAGCAAGTTTATAACAATAATTTAGCTATGTGCTGTACTGTCATATGTCATTGTCCATGAGTAGGCTCAATGTTTACTATTGTAACTGTTACTTGTAACTAGCCTAGCACCATAGCTTCTAGCTATACCAACCACAAAGATACAAGTATAGGGGACCGTCATATTCAAACACATAAGAATTGGTGTACATGCTAAATCCCTTCTCCAGCTTGCTCTTCGGGGCTTTCGCTGACGCTTTACAAATGCAATGGACATCGTTAATCGTCATCTTCGGCAGATCTGTCAGGCATCGACTGTAGAAGAGCGCCATCTCTAGGCAACCAGAAGCTAGTGAGCCGTATTACATGAACGCAGAAGTTGACGTGCAAAGAGCCCATTGTGGCCCTGCTTTACAATAAAGTCAGTTATGTGCAAGAGAAAACTCTTTTCAGACATTCATCTTTTCAGCGTTTACAAAAAGTCAACAGACAGGGAAACAATGTATTTTTTAAACACAACTATCAGGTGAATTTACATGATCTTGGTCTCAGTGGATAGTTAAGATCTCAGAGAATGTGTCCTCATGTACATTTGTATCACCACCTATAACTTATTCTACATCAGACAGTAGATAACACCATGATAACAATGATCCTTTGCACAGAGATGCCACTGAAATCATTCAGCAGCTCCTCGACTTCAACTGAACCAAAGTAGACAGAAATACCACAGAGCACATATATTTTTCAAAGGTTTCAGTTTGGACAGAACCAGTCAAACCTGGATTCCTTAAAGTACCCAGTGTGTGTGAGATATTTATTTTATCCACTTGAAAGGGAATCAGGCTCCACAATACAAGTGTCACAGCCCTGTTTGTAATACTGTATATAATACCACTAAACAGCCGTTAGATGGCAGCAAAGACATGTATGAAATAGAGGCTGAGAGTTTCACAGCTGCCAACCCAAAGCTCTGGTATCTGATGACCTGGGAATGAGACTCAACAATCAACTATGTTTCTCCAGAATCACGTGCTGCATGTTTGAAGTGGGCAGAGCTCTAATGGGGGAAAACATGTGACATCACATAATTCCATGCACCTATCAGGAACAGGCTACAGGTTTTGGGTTGCTTGGTCGCTGTCAATCATGTAACATGTTGCTACCAATCATACCATGTCGTTTCGTATCATTACTGATTTTTGACTGAGTTTTTACTGAGTTTTGTCGTCTCATTTGAAGTCATCCAGAATGTGTTTGTAAATCAAGTGTCTTCATTCAGTTTCTCAGAGAGCTCAGAGCTGTTGTCAGGAGCTGTAAGGACAAACACACTGTTAGTCCACTTATCCTGCACTGACACGCCTTTAAGAAACAACTACAACCTGTTGACATTTGCAACCTGCAGCAGCCTAAACAGTCCATTTTATTGTCCTTTAACCAGACATTACCCAGGAGCAGCCAGACCAAGATGGATGAGCACGGCTCTTATTCTGACTCTGGATTCTGGTCTGGTCAGGTTGGATGATAGAAAGATGCTATGGGCAGTGTTTGTCTCAAAGTCTGCTGCCAATGATAATCAGTGTATTTCTACCAAAGACAATATGTGTCTCAGAACAGCTGAATAAGTAACAGTTTGAATGAGCCACCAGCTGCTCCATCTGTATGCACCACCATGTTACTCTAAATGCTAGTTTTTCTATTCACAGTCAAGTGAAAGAAGGATCACACGGCCCAGAGCCTGCAAGACTGTGCTGAGTCGCAGAAGTATGATAAGGAAGTGGGCATAGGGCCGAGAAGCAACAGCTGATGAGGATGTGGTGAAGTTGCTGTGGACTTCGGCGACAATCCTAGTCAGCAGAAATTTAATTTCAAAAGGGAGCAAGGAGCCAAACAGCCCAACAAGAAAAGCTACAGGGCAAACAAAATCCACAACATCAGAAAAGACTCAGTATGTTTACATACACAGCTTAGTCGGATTACAGCCATAGTTCGACTATGCTACTCAATCTGACAACTGCAATTGTCCGAGTATACATGCCGGTGAGTAAATCGGATTATTGGCCGGAGCATGACAGGTGGCGCTGTATCCATTTCAACTAGTGGTAACAGAGCCACCTCCAGCTGAACTCTTTACGTCACCAGCAGCAACACACTCTGCCTCAGCATTTGAGAAAGATGGCATACGAAGAGCGAGACGAAGCTACATCTTTTTACATTTCGTATATGGTGTACATAATAATTACACGAACTACATGCACAATGGCACTCTTTCTTGCGGTTATTTTGGAGGAAAGACGCCTCTGCCGTCCTTCTACTTCCAGCTCACAGCCCGGGAAAGAAATCTCGCACCTGCGCAAAACGCAAAATCCGATCCGATCTGATAGAACGTATACATGCAGGAGTAATGCCACTATCAATCGAATAATCCAGGTGTTTTAATTCGACTATGAGAAGTCCGATCCGGTCCGATGTATACATAGTCAGACTAACCCAGTAATTTGGTTTTCTTGAGTGTCATGTAAACGCACTGACTGTACCATCAAAATGATTCTGGAGCTGTTCTTTTAACGTTTCTCTTAATCTTTTAAGGTGAAAAAGATACGTAATGTTGCTTGAAATGTCAGGAGGTTCCTTTAACAGATACTGGCTCGCTGTCTAATCTCTAACTTCAGTGTCCATGCTACGCTAAGCTAACCTTGTCTGGGAGCTAACTCTGCTCAGAGTTCACATTGATATCAATCTCCTCATTCAAATCCTCTGTGAGAATACTGAATGTTCAGGTAATATATTGAAGTGTCGTCACAAATGAGCATGTGAACCAAACTTGTTAAAATGTGAGGATTTTATTGAAAAGACAAACATCAGCACAGAAAGAAAGAACAACAATACATTTGAGTTAAACATTCATTCATGTTCATCAATGTAAAGGAATTTACATGTTTAGTCTCATAAGTTCATAGTTGTACATTTGTCGAGATACATCTCCCACTCTGCTCACCGCTCATACGAGAGACACACTGGCTCCATGATAGACCAAACTCCATATTCTCCATCTATAGAGTGGTGCAGCAATAAACTATTATCTCTCTATAAAAGCAAGGAATCTCTGTCTGTCTGTGTGTGTGTGTGTGTGTGTGTTACTCAAATATCTCTGCGGATCAGGATCAGACTGACCTGAGAGTTTCAACATGGCTGCTGCTTGGTTTAAGGGTGTGCCTGTTGGATTTGTTTGGACTGCAATGATACTGTTAATAAATTATTTCATAAATGCTTTACAAATTCCGCAAGCATTGTCCACCGGAGCCTCCACAGTCACGTGCGCACCAGAGCCAATCACTGCAGAGCTCAAGCCCACGACATACCCTAAGAAACAAGCAGATTAATATCTGCAGCGACGCGAGCTGGACCGGGATTTTGCCGGAAGTTCGGTCCCGTTCTGTTCTGTTCTGTGCATCTAAACAGACTATTGTGGATTAATGTGACTAAACGTGTCCGGACCGAGTCTGTTCGGGTCTGAGGAGATCCGGAGACGCGCGGACAACAAAGTGGAATCGGAATCTGTGGATGTTCGTGTGTAGCTAGCTGCTAGCCGCTAGCCAACCCACACGGCCCACCTACCGAGTCAAAGGACCGGTCCTCAGCGGCACGTTCAAAACCGGACTTCGGGTAAATAATGTCCGCCACGCTTTTTCGCGAACATTGCCGTCACGTTGCTTTGTGTCTGGTGCAGAAGAAACAGTAAAAACGGGCTTTTGTCAGGAAAGTGTCCAAGCAGCAAGTTTGGTTGCTGAGGAACAGGAAGTTGTGGGAGGGACGTCGGCGGATGAGTGACAGCAGCAGTGACGTGTTGGAGACAGCGACAGAGATAGCGAGTTTTGAGAGTTGAGAGATTTGTGACATTTAGCGTGTTTGGCGTGTATAGTTAGTGTGTTATATAGCGTTTAGTGTGTAGTGGAGTCGTCTTTTTGTGTTGTGAGTCAAAACAATAAGGAGACTGCTGAATGTGGAGCAGGCAGTGCAGCTCTTCATTGAGCTGAGGAGCCAGAGGCATTGCCTGCATTTGAATGTAAACAGTTACATATAATTTTGTAAATTTCACAAACTTATGCACAATTTTAGCAAACAACAATTTATATTTACATTATAACTAATGCAATTGGTTCATTAAACATATTTGTGGTTTTCACAGTAAAAAATCTAACTTTTTCCTACTTTGATTTTATGTTTTTTTGTGATTCTAGGTCCATAGTGTTAATATAGTATGTCAGAATGAAAAAATAACTGTACAGTCACACATGTGAGGTTGTGCTGAAAATAATGACACCAAGCAAGGCAAGGTAAATAGTTTGTAAGTTGAAATATAATCAAAAGTAGTCAAAAACAGCCAATTATATCCCTGACGTCCCACCTTCAAAACACAACCTCATTTGGCCATCCATGAAAAAGCTACTTAACCTCCCACTGTTCTATAGGAATACATGCTCCCTACGGGTATTGCACTAGTTATTAAAATGATTGCAACTAAAGTCACAAAGGAGCATGTGGACATAGAAACACTTTTGAGGATTTTGTTGAAAAGACAAACATCAGCACATAAAAAGAACAATGCATTTGACTTTGACATCAATGTTAATGTCATGTAAAATGTGCCAACAGTCGGTTTCACAGTATTCTTGTTGAATGATGTTTGGACCATCATTGAACTGCAGTGGGTATCAGACTGGTCCACTACAAATGTACTGAGCCCTCTGACAGGAGACACTATTCTCTAACCCTGACCTCAACATCTTTAAGCTGCCTTTAAATCCTTCACTCAGCCAAACAAACAACAAACAGCAGAAACTCTGCAGTATGACCGGCCTGATATTTACACTGGAACTGCTCAGTCTAAACTAGACTGACTGGCCAAATTGGTTCAACTGGCAACTTCACATGAATCCCACGGACCGCTGAGCAGTCCAACCACCATCACCGTCTGTCTGGTTCAACTAGTTTCACCATAGTTAAAAGCTAAAGTTAAAGGTGCAGTATGTAAGATTTTTGTCAAAAACAGTTTTGACATTATGATGTCTATATTTAATTAGTAAGAAAACAACAATCAATAGAACAACTAATCAGAGCCATAGAACATAGAACAGTCCCACCTTTTCAATCAGTCCTTTTATATAATGTTACTTATAATGCAAGAAGAATTACTGTCTTTTAGTTCTGCAAAGCTACATAAAGTGTTAACAGGAGCGTCACCGAGTGTGTTTGTCATTCAGGTCTCTGGATTCAGCTGCTCAGAGAGCTCTGCGCTGTTGTCAGGAGCTGCAGGTCAGAAACAAACATCCTGAATTAAACTTTTATAAACAATAAATACAGGAAACAGTGTTGAAAATGTTCATCTGTACAATAATGTGAAACATGTCTTAATCTAAAACATGAAGTGTGAGTCAGATCAGCTGAAATGGAACCAAATTAAGTTTTACTTACAAGATGGAGGGCTGATGGCTGAAATCAAAACAAGACAAATAATTTCAGCCACAGTTGTAAATGCCAGATTATCTTTAGTCACTTTATTCCTCTCTTCTACTCACTCAGACGGAGTATCTGTTTATACTCAGTCTGTTTAGTGCTGACTGTATTTACTTTCTCTGATGCTTGTTTTCAATTTGCAATTCTGAATTAAAAAGAAATCTACTCAGACTGGAATCTTTCCTTTTTCTCTCTCACCTTTCTTCTTTTTGTAAACGATGAATCCAGCAGCACTGATGAGAGTGAGAGCAAGAACAACCACTGCAGCAGTGACGAGGACGGTCATGTTACTGGGCTTCACTGTTGAATACAATAAATTAAGACTGGTGCAGATGAAGCAGGTTAGAACAAATTAAAACGACTAATTCCTTTACTATTACTATTTCTTTTCAAGATGAATTCCCATACACTCCCCTTCAGCACCCTCTGATCTCACTCTTACCCCAGTTGGTTCTGATCCGATCTTTCTCCAGTTTGGTGATGATTTCCTCCTTCACACCATAGAGCTGAAACACACAGTCGAACCTCTTCCAGTCTTCAGGTGTGACTGATGAAAGGTTCAGGTCAACACTCATCTGGAAGGTTCCATTGTGGTTGGGGAGGATCTCTCCGTGGTCCACCTCCTCATGAAGCTCCTCTCCATCTTTCCTCCAGACGAGTGAGGCTCTGTGAGGGTAGAAACCTGTAGCGAGGCAGCTGACTGGAGAGGAGGGAGTCTTCTGGAGGAGAGACACTGAGGGAAGCTCTGGAGAGAAAAGAGAGAGAGATCAATGAAACCATTTCTACTTGGTAAAACTGAGACAGGTAACTTACTTGACTCATGCTAAGTGTACTCTGACTATCAAAGTCTGAGCATCGATGGAAAGAAATTTCAGAACAGCCAAAATGTCAGTGTCTACTGATTGGTTAGGACGACATTGAATCTTACAGCTACAGAATATAAACAGAGACAACAATGTAATGTCAGACTGACTGGAGTGAAAACACAACAGCAGTTCAGTCTGAGCAGACTGTATGAACATGATTGTGTCCATTAAACTACATCAGGTCAGGTGATTCTACCTGTTCTCAGCAGAGAATTCCTTCCATAGACCAAATACATCTTCAGCCACTCAGGGTAAAAAACTGTCAGGATATTCTGATTGAACTTCGTTCTAGCTTTGTCAGCATCCCATTTCAGTTTGGTGAGGACAGCCTGTTGTTTTGGAGCGATCCATGTCTCTGTCTTCAGGTCGATTGATAGGAAGTCTTCTCCATCATAACCATACTGATTAAAACCAACAACCTCTCCGGTCTCATCATCCCACTCACAGCCAGTCACCCTCTGTAAAATGTGAACACCTGAGACAGAGACAGAAACACCTCACCTCATCACTTTAAGGTTTAACATGCCAACAATGAACAGTGATGCAGCGTCGCTGGTTTGAGTCCAAACTATTACAGCGGGGACTAACACAAAAACTGTTTTCTCTAGTTTTGTACTATAATAGTTATATTCTGTGTGTTAAAAAATGTCAAGTCGAGCGTCAGTTCTGTGAGTCTTTGACTGGTTAACTTATGTGTACATGTATCCAGACGACATATTGTTTATATCTTTTAGGTGATGTTTATTTGCAGCCACTATTTATAATGTGTATCTGCCTTCACACAGATTGTTTGATTCCTACTTCCTCTCCTGTGAGAAGTTTAACCCTGTAAATATGACTCACGGCGTATATTCAGATTTACAATCATTGTGTATTGTTATTCTGTATTTACTTTTTGTTTTGAATAACAGAATCACAATGCAGGATAACAGAATTTATACCATGGTCTGGGGGAATACTTAATTCTGATTGGCTGCAGGATGTCCATTAATCCATTATATATCGACACCTACTAAGCAGTTCCAGTCAAATTGTCTGTTCACCGTTCTAAATTAATGCGCTAGCTGGCGCAAAAAAAATCTGAATATTTTATTTCCAGCACTGAGTGCAGTCCATCAGTCCTTCAGTGCCTTATTCTCTGAACACCACAGGGTGGCGACTGTAACACACAAGCTGCAGAAAGTTAACTAAAGTAAATTTACTCATACTTTGAATCATATAAGCGAATAATCTCACATCCCGTTCGCTGTTCAGCTCTCTACTTCAGGCTGCGGCCACAATAACGTTAGACACGGCCGGTCATTTGTTCGTGGAAATCTTGATACTGATTTGGGGACAATGACATGATTGGTTAGCTAGCTAGTCTTGTTGTTAAACATACTGTCAAATTATATTTAGTGTTTGTCAACCGTACGCAATGTTATTGACTTTGAATCTTGCTAGCATGTCGTTAGCTTTCTGGCTCATTCTGAGCGGACTAGAATATCTCCCGTTGCCAAGTCGTATCTAAGGTCCGTCGTATTTACTGGAGGAGTGAACAACGTTTCCGTTGCATAAAAACCTTACGGGAGGGTAATGATTTTTCCAGGTATTAGTTAAACCCTCAGGCGTTACCAGGGAAACTTAGTTATGGCTTGTGAAAAACTTTATATTTTGATTGTAAAACGCATGAAAATATAAATTAATGGTCTTAATTTCTTTTCTTTGGCAAGTGACCATGGTATAAGCGGGATAATGCCCTTCGAGTTGTCCATAAACAGGAGTTATTGGATTTGGCATCGTCCACTAATTCCTAAATATGTACACCTCGTCGGGCATTATCCCTTACATATATCCTTCATGGATGCATTAAAGGGATAGTTCGGGTTTTTTGATATGGATCTGTATGGCATCCCCGTCAGCAGTGTAGTACATCAACACTGACTTACCTCCGACACTGTCCTGTGCGCCGAGTTCTTGCCCGGCTTTGGTGCTGACGAAAGTAGTCCGGCAAGTTGTCTGGGGTCACGAAAATAAAGCCTTTTTTCTTCTCAAAACAAATGTGTTCAAAAGAGTGATTAATTTGCATCACAAAACCGTTGTCCACGAAAAAATCAGACCTCCAGTCTGACAGCTGACAGCCGCGCACGAATCCAACATTTTTTTCAGTTGTTTGGCAGTGTTTTACGTGCTTGGACCAACGACCACAGCGACGCGAGAGAGCTAACGTGAGAGCTAGCTAGCGATAAGTTTATAAGCTGTGGCATGATGAGATCCCATTCATGGCAGCAGTAGCACTCCACCCCTGTGGGCATTATTTGACACTTAAAACAAGTGCACCACCTGTCTGTCAACCGGTCTCTCACGGCTCCAGCTGTGGCTCTAGCTTCAACCTGTACCACTTCTCTGTCCCTCCTGTCTCTCTCCGCCCGTTCTAACTCCATCTGGCGAATTCCGGCATCAGTGTATTCGGGTTCATAAAAATACCCCCTTGGCTCTGTGCTAAAGTCTTCATGATCGTCGGTGTCGTAGTCAGACATGTTGTTAACTTTCTGAGCAGTAAACACTGTGAAACAGGCTGACATCAGCAGCAGCGCGCAGTGATACGAATCCAGAGAAAATAGCGCCAAGCGATTATGAGGTCTGACTTTTTCGTGGACAACGGTTTTGTGACGCAAATTAATCACTCTTTTGAACACATTTGTTTTGAGAAGAAAAAAGGTTTTATTTTCATGACCCCAGACAACTTGCCGGACTACTTTCGTCAGCACCAAAGCCGGCAAGAACTCGGGGCACAGGACACTGTCGGAGGTAAGTCAGTGTTGATGCACTACACTGCTGACAGGGATGCTATACAGATTCATATCAAAAAAACCTGAACTATCCCTTTAATAATGTAAGCTACCTTTGTTCTCATGCGTTTTATGTGTTGCTCAGTTTTGGATGTAAGCAAATATATTGATCCATATTTGCTGTCCTTCAGAAATCATCCATCATCTCATCGAGCTTTCCCAACTCAATAAATCATTTAAAGGTTTTTGGATCCTCGTGTTTAAATGTGCACACCAGTCAGATGTTCTGTGGTCCAGCCGTCCCCTGAAGCAGTATTAGTCAATAAAGTATTCAGTCTTTTTCACAGTGCATGATGGAAACTTTCTTTCAGCCCAGGGAGGCTGATAAATCAATTCCAATATTTCTAATACAAATCCTACTAACTTATTTTTATAATCATAAATAACAGTTCATAAAGTAAAAAGTGAAATATAACATATTACATACTGTACCTCCACTTTGGTTGAAGCGCTGTTTCAAACTATTGATTGTGGATTTGAAATTAGTTGGCTCCCGTTCATAACAGGCTCTTTTGTAATGCTCCAACTGGTCAGGATCATTTTCAAATATTTTTTTTACCCAGTCGTGTTTTGGATCGATTATCAATTTGTTGTTGTCACAGCGGCCCAACAGATTTTCATCAACCATTGCAGCTGTTAAAAACTCCGGGAAGTCTGGGAGTCCAGAAGATGCAGTGGTGATAAACTTCAGGGAGTGTTTGACTGCAGGACAGAAGAGGTTCATACATTAAGTATAAATACACACATCATCATTATCACAGTCATCATAAATATGATATCATGGTAACACTTTAGGTTAATGCCTGCCATCTACAGCATGAATATTCTTTTGGATATTGTTATATCATGATATAAGTGTTGTCTTTTCCTGGTTTTAAAGGTCCTTATGTAAGAATAACAATGTGCTTTTGAGGACATATTTTATAATATCAAAATATATATTATGTGCAGTAATACAGCCTACAAATATTGTGGCATTATTTTAAGGTGATATCAGCCAGCACTACCGTCCTTGAGAGACACACAGAGGTCACGGTGTGACGGAGAGAAAGTGAAAGTAAAAGAGTGTCTATGTGACATATTCTACATGTACAGATATTGAAACTGTAAAATGTCTTAAGTCATCTGTCTCCTATGTTTCACCCGACACTTACAACCCCAAGTGACAAGTTCATGTTCATATTATCTGAACTTTGAGCTGGACTGACTGGTTGATCTGAAATATAAAGACAGACAGCCTCCAGCTTCAGGTTACTAGTTTACTGCTGAACTGTTCTGTGTTTCATAAACTGCTTTCAGGAAGTAATTCAAGGAAAGTTATCTTACCTGAAAATGCAAAGTGGCTCGAGAGAAGCAAGAGAAAAAAGATCTTCATATTTTGATTAGCAGCAAGTTTGATCCACATAACAGCTGAGTTGAGTTAGCTGAGTTGAGTCTTTGTGGTGTGAATGAAGGGAGGAGGTGTTTTCTGTTTGTATAACACACCTGCTTCCTTCCTTCACAGTGTCTTTAGCTCCCCCCAGTGGGGACGAGAGGTTTAGACAGGAGTCAAAGTTCTTTAACAGGTTTTCCTGTGGTCTGTGGTCGTTGCTCAACTCAAAATAAATTGAAGTTTGTGTACTCATATGACGTAGTTTCAGATACAGAGGTGTATATAGATATAGATAGAGGTGTTAAACATTATTTGATGGCGATTCAACTTTATGAAGGACAACTTAACACATTTAATGTACGTGCGTGCCTGAACTTTTTCTTTATCATTCCATCCTTCAGTTGTAGCATGAGATCAACTGAATTCACTGAGTGAGCTCAGAATGGAAATTGGCTGGTAGAAAAGCTTTTTCTTTAAAGGTCCCATATTATACCGTTGTTCATCATTTTCACACAACTGTCAGAGGTCCAACAACACTGTATTTGATATGCATTGCCTCAAACCCATCTGTGGTCCAGAATTTCAGCTGTCTAAAAGTCACTACTGAGCTCTTCTTAGAGCAGGCTGTTTCTGTGCCTGCACCTTTAAATGCTGATGAGCTCTGTCTGTCATTGCCTGCTTGCCTGCTACATGCCCCTCTCAGGGAGAGCAGTGTTTCCCCTAGAATTTATTTCAGGCCCGGTGGTACCCACCAAAAAAACCCTAAACAGACGAGACGCGTGGGATGGTGTATTGTTGCAGTTGGATTAACCCATTTAGACCTAACGCGCCTGCTGAAAATGCACCCTACAGCCTGAGCATTCCAAGTGTAAAAAAATTAGCATCACCTACTAAAAAATGCTTTTCTCAGGCTCTGTTGCAGATAAAAATATGAAATAAAAAACATTGGAAAGCTTACAAGTGTGGATTTCATTTAAAAATATATACTTTATACTTTAAAAAATACATGTTGTACAATAAAATGTAATTATTAATAATGAATAGCAAAAATATCAATTTATCGTCAAAAATGTATAATAAATATTTACAGATACAACAGACAGACAATAGACAACATGGGATAACTGAACTATGTATTAAAGAGAGTAGATGTAGATGAAACAACTTCAAACAACAACTTCAAACTTCAAAATAAATAAAAGCCATCATAATGTGGTGTGTGTACATGTAAACATGGAGGAGAGTACACAGGGTACAGCTGACAACACTGTGAGGGAAATAAGCTTACTAACACCCCTCACAGTCAGCTGTACCCCGTTGCACTCCCAAGACTCGCATAACGGTTGGTTTCCGTGACTGTAAAATAACGGGCGAAAACCGTGACAGGGGTGACCGGCTCGGCCAATACTACTTTTACACCCAGCTGTCTGTTGTACGAGGATTTCACCCTGGACACGAACTCCGCCGGTTCCCTGGTCCAGCCGTTGTGGAAGCCGCGGAACTCTTTGTCATCTTCATCACTGTCACTGTCAAACATTATATTTACCCACTGATCTCTGGTGATCGGATCGGCAGGCACCTCCTCGTCAGATTCAGACTCCACACTATTCTCCACCTCCAAATCACTCCCCTCACTAGTACTATCATTAGCCATCTTCAATTCACACACTTTCTGTCTCAATATTCAATCAATCCGGCGGCAGTGCAGCACTTTTTCCTTTTTTCCCGCGGTTGACAGATCAAAACTAGCGACACGCGCTAGCGTATTTTGACCAATCATTCCAATTATGTTGCTTGAAAATTGTTAAATGCCTCGAGAAATGACGTGACAGCTGAACTACGCACAAATGTGTAATCCGGCCTTAAAGGGCAATACACACAAATGTGTATTCCGGTCTAAATGGGTTAAGTCAGGTGGCACAGCAAGCAGACTGCATTACTGCAATTATTATATATATGTTGAATGATATCACTTAAATTAAATCATTATGCTTAATCTAACCGTTAATCAAAGTTGCATGGGCCTGAAAGGCTGCAGTGTGGTGGTCTGAACCCATATGAGCATCAAGCACATCTTTTCTGTATATTGCAGAAGGATCTCAATGAAAACCCTCTGGGATGGCCCTCTTTTAAACGGGCTGCTTATGCTGACGGCATAAGCGACAAAACATCCCTACACATAATTGAGATTCTATCAGTTATAAATTTACTTTTTTTTAACAAACACATAAGTTTTTTATTCATTTTATTATAACAGAGTTACATACATTTGACAATGCCTGGGAAAACTAGCCTATTGTCTATGTTATTTTCATCATTATTGCTTACCAAAAAAAAAAAAGAGAGAGAGGCTCCTCAATCAGAACAAAAATATAAGCTAAACAACAAATTGTAAACTTTCCATGGGGAGTGTGGTACAACCAAGGGCTGTAGTTATGGTTATTAAGCCATTCAGGATCCCAGCCAGATGTTCTGTGTTTAGCTCTATTTTTTTTTGCTGGGTCAAAGTTACCAGTCGGTCCGGGCCCGTGGTCACCCGTCGGACGGGGGTCGGCAGTCGGACCGGTGTCACCCGTCGGACGGGGGTCGGCAGTCGGACCGGTGTCACCCGTCGGACGGGGGTCGGCAGTCGGTCCGTAATGGTCCTCGTGCAGCCCCCCTCTCCACTGTCACCCGCGATATTTATTCTTTTCTTCGGCGGTGCCATAGTTGGTTAGCTAACAAACCTTAAACATCCCAGAATATGTGCCCGTGCTCTGAGCAGCGGTACTCGCATCGTTGCTAGGCAACGAAGCAGGTTGACTCACGTTGCGCCGCACAGAGGCGCCCCATATGTAAATGATTATTGATTTATGAATGAATTGATATGTGGCTTATTTTTGGCATATTGATTTTTTTTTTGGCCTGGTGGCAGGCCTGTACAATGGTAGCGGAAACACTGGAGAGGATGCTACTTATGCTAGCGGTAGCATACGCCAACCTTACGGTGGATGTATTGCTATGGCTCGCCGAGATGCTGTTGTTCAACCATACCAGTATGAACCAGAATTGGACCCAGAAGGAGAGGCGTCGTATTACGAGTTGTTCAAAAACTTTCTTTTTAGTAAACTCTGTGTACACAAGCAATGTTCTCAATGCTCGTGTTCCTGTGTAGAGACCCTGGTGATACTACAAGCAAAGTTTCATGTTGTGTCGAGCCTTCTTAGTGTTTTAAAAAAATGCTATCGTACAAGTGCCTCTGCACTCCATTGAAAATGAGCTTGACCCGAAAACATTATTTTCAAGTTTAATGTGCACAGCTGAATTTAGACTTTAATACAGCAGTTCAAACTAAAATAACCAAGTAACATCTTGCACAAAATATACTGTATATTTAAACAGTGGTAATCGTTGCACAGTTCACGGCAGTCCATCCACAAATGCCTGCGCAGCTCGGGGAGACTAGAAAGCATGTTTCTCCCCGTTGTACGTGAAAGTTAGGACGACGGGGAACCGCATGAAGAAGCGGATGTTCAGTTTGATCAGACGTTCACACACCTTGTTGAAGCTGCACCGCTTCTCCTTCACTGCAGCTGAGAAAACCTCCTGAATGTACAGCTTCTGTTCCTCATATGCCAGCTGCCGTCTCCCCCTCAGTGCAGCCATGATCCGCTGTTTGTCCTCGGAGTTGTGCAGCTTGATGATGACGGGTCTGGGGGGGGGGGTCACCGCAGGCGTGTCCAAGCCTCTGTGCACCTTCTCGATTTTAATTATGCCCCGTTTAGTATTCAAATTAAGTATTTTCTGCAGCCAGCGTTCAAAGAAAGCAATAGGTTGCTCACCTTCAGCTTCTTCTTTAAGCCAACAACCCTGATATTGAAATTTCTCGCCCAGTTTCCATGTGGCTTGCTTTTTCAGTGAGAGTTTGTAACTTCTTCTCAACTTCCCGGAGCTTGTTCTCAGCGGTAGATAGCATGTCCTCCAGTGTGGACACTCGGCCCTCAGCTTCGTCCAGTCTTTCACTGTTGCCTTCCAACCAGTTTGCATAACTTCCAGTGTGTTCGTAAATTTGTCCAGCTTCTCCTCTAATAAATTGCAGATGCTCTCAGTAACTTCCTGAACTAGCTGTGAGGAGTAGCCACCAGCACCCAAGCCGCCATCTTGCCCCTCGACGTTCGGTTTGTTGATCTTTACCACCAAAAACAGAGCCATTTGCGTGTCCAGCTCTGAGTGGCGACATTGCGAAACACTGCTGTCTCACTGCTGGACAAACTGAACTTCACCTCGGGGTTGAACGCCCTCCTCTCAGATATCTCCTATCACCGCGCAGAGGAGGTCGGCCTATGAAAATCTCTCCTTTCGGGATGTAACGACAGGAGCAGAATCTGAACAGCCTGTAGGAGCGCCGTTTTACCAGTGGGTGGGCTGCAGAGACCATGCAGGAATCGATTTTCATCATTCTGGAAGTTGGCAGGCTCAGGGAGGACCAGTTTATATATTTAGAGACCAGAGAAAGCATGTTTTTCATAATATAGTACCTTTAAAATGTAAAAGAAATAATTGTTTGTCTTATTTCTTTATATTACCTGACATTTTGTTACCTTTATGCATTCAAAATCTGCCTCACTCCACAGTAAACAGTCCCATTTTTCACTTTATGCTGACAGAGTTTCAGAACATCAAACAGCCGAACAGTGAAACAGAGAAGCATCAGTGCCGGTTTGGACCGGCCCGGCTTTGTCTTTGACAGGTACAGGATCAAAACACAATGTATATCTGTTTCAGTGGCTGAGGAGGACTTTAACACTGGACCAGTGTCAAACTGTAAAAACAGGCTTTTTCACTTTGAAGTCCAGACAAACTTCACATTGGATATATCAACTTATATTCTAGAACAGGTGGACTTCACTTTGATAAACTCACCTTAACATATTTTAACACAGTTCTCGTCTTATAGCATAATACACCTACAGCAACTCACTGCCTTTGTTTCAACTGATGTAATATTCTTTAATCTTTTAGTATTGTGTTTACAGAGCGTTTCATAAAGAGGAGCGGTCTCAGAGAGTCTAAACACACCTGAGATGATTATCTTTTTGAAATGTGCTCAAAAAGTATTTCCCTCTTTTGGTGCAACACATTTAATTAGAGCTGTGCAATATTATGATATATATCGTCCTGCGATATAACAATGTCTACCGTAGGATATAACCCTCCGTTGTTTATATCGCAATTTTAACGTGTAGGCTACTTATTTAGCACTGTTGCTACACTAACGTTAATGTACACTACGGTTGTGATTTAATACGCCGTGAACTGTACAACTCAATGTCAGAATGACCGTTGGATAATCCAAATTTTTAGTTCAAAACAAGTTCATTGTATGAAGGCGAATGTAACTGCAGCAACGCTACTGTTAATAAGTTTATTGTTAATCGTTTTAATCATTTTTCTAATTTCATGTGACCACATATAAAACTTATCAATTATTTTGGTTAGTTTATTTTATGCTTAAATGACAAAGACATAAACAAATTAGTAAAACATGAAACGGACTGGAAGCACAAGTGTACGAGCACTGTATCGAGCTGGAAGCACAAGCCCAACGTTTATGCACAGATGGGAGAGAGCAAAAGGAGGTAAGCTAAATGTTCACTGACTGAGTGAGGACCTTGACAACATGGGGTTTTCTTTTACACGTCACTGCAAACTGACAGTGAGACTGTCCGACGACAAAAAAAAAAAAAGCAATCAACCTCACGCTACACTGAAAGGCGAACCCGTGTCGTACTTGTACACAATTAATTACAAATGACACGTTAACATTTAATTTCCTACTAATTCAGTGCAACGTTAGGAAAACATAAAAGTACTTCAATAATACTATGTATTTACCTTTATTTTGGCACACAAAGTCGACAACAAAGTTTGTCCCGCAGGTGGTAAAACATATTAGCCTAGATGTGTTTCCTCCTTTGACTGCAATTTTTTTATAACATGATTAACATGCTGGCAAGCCGTTCTCTAAAACGACACCCTGGTCGTTCTTCCTGTATCCAAAATATTCCCACACGGCTGATTTAACACGTTTGGTCAGGGGGAATTACTCTTCTGCCATTTTCTCCACAGGCACGCCTCTCTTCTGCAACTTGCAGGGACCAAAACAAAGCAACACACATGGGCCAGGCAACCGGCGGCAACACGTGGGTGTTGTGTTACTTTGTTTTTGTTCCGTTTAAGTTGCCCTTAACTATGGTTCCGGCATAATATTTTCTGACGGTATTCAGGAAAAATTCATCTTAGCGCTTAATACTGCAATTAATTGTGAAATCGAGTTATTGTGCCATCCCTAGAGCCAATTGGAGAGAGCCGCTAAAATGTATCATTTGGGATGTATTACAATAATTAACACACATTGAAAATGACAGAGAGGCCTGGTTAGTTTATTAATTGTAATTATACTGTTATTAAGCATTTATTGTCCAATGCAGTTTACTTTAACTGTAACTTTAGCTCTTATTCATTATAACTTTAAACATCACCAGCATGAAAAACACCTTCAAACAAGGATTTAGCAATAATAAACTGTTTTAATGTCTAAACCTTGTGGCTCATATCTTTCTCATTTGCTTTGAATCACATCATAACAGAAATACACACATTAGAAACCTTCACAATAGTAATACTCCAGGTTTTTGTTTCAGTTGGTACCAGTGATGGTGCGCATGCCTGAGCTCATGTGAAAATAGCCGTTAAACCGCAGGTCAGGATACTCACCCGAACCACGGAAAAGCGATCCAGCAGTTTCTCCCAAAACCTCTTCCCAGGAACAGCGATGTGACCAGAGACCGGTCCTTAGGCTCAGTTCTGTCCCGAGGCTCGGTCCGTCACCGACTCCTCCGTCCTGTAGCAGATGTGTCAACGTCCAACCTCGTCTCCTGATTAGCAGTTAGCGATGCTAACTGCTAGCAACAGTCCCATCGTTGTCTTCAGTTAGCGCCAGTAAGGAGCCCTCACTTCTAAAACAGGCTCGGTTACTATGGTTACACTCTTAACAAAATAAGCAAACAGTCGCATAAACTTCCACTAAATAAAACTTTTCCATAAAGTTGTTTTAAAGTTAGCTCGGACTTAACGTCTTTCCGCTTCTCTCCGCAGCTCTTTCTCTCCCCATTTCCCTCGCTTTCCCTCTAGTCCCGCCCCTCTAACAATCCGACAGGTTAATCCCCAATAACACAGAAAATGATTGACACCTGCCCAAACAAATGAGAACACAAACAACAGAAATCTGAGGCGTTCAAAGGCCTGTCAAAACGTAGGACAATTTGGTATCATTCGTCACACTAACCATACAAATACACTGCATGGCCAAAAAAAAAAAAAAAAAAAGTCGCCACCTGGATTTAACTAAGCAAACAGGTAAGAGCAGCCTATTTGATAATTAATAAATGGGTGATTATCTTTCAGCTAGCAAAAAGATGAACTGAACAGCTGTGTAGCCTTAAGAAAACCACTAATCAGTGAGGCTTATCAGATAAAAAGGCTTTAATTTGCAAGGGAGCATAAAGATTGGACTCTGGAGCGATGGTCATGTGGTCTGATGAGTCCAGATTTACCCTGATCCAAACTGATGGGCACATCAGGGTAAGAAGAGAGGCAGATGAAGTGATGCACCCATCATGCCTCGTGCCTACAGTCAGAGCCGGATTAACGCAAAGGCAAACTAGGCACGTGCCGGGGGGGGGCAGACAGAGGGACCCAAAAAAAAGATAAATAAAAAATAAATAAATAAAAATATATATATACAAATATTCTATATACAATTTACTTCAGTGTTAATATATCAATATTTATTAATTAACTAAAAATAGTGACGTTGTTTATCTTAACGTCACGTCACGTCACGTCACGTCACGTCACGTCACGTCACGTCACGTCACGTCACGTCACGTCACATTAACGCCAGTCAGTTAAGTCAAAGTCCTTCTAGGCAAGTCATGCCAATCGGCGGCCATCTTGGCGACGCCTCGAAAAGCCCAAAGAGACCAGACCCCTATCTAAATGAATGGAGGCATGGTCAAATCCACCCTTTAACGTGATAGCAGGACGGAAAAAACATACAGACATGCTCACCAGTGTAATAAGATACACATAAAAACCAAAAAACATTGACTTTTTCCGTAGAAATGATGTTTAAAACGCTATTTTCCTCCAGGGAGGAATCCACTGCGCATGCGAGCGGATTTACGACACCTACATCCATCGTACGGCTGAATCTGTGCCGGCTGCTGTGCTCTGGCTCTACTCTGCCTGACCATTGATGTATGGACCAGATAATGTCTAATACATCATTTCTTATCATTCACTCTATAAATTAGATAAAGATTTGAAAGCAGTAAATGTTTTTGGTCTCTGTCGTAAAAACTACTTGTGTGCATGCGCTGGTGAAACAACATGATTGGGCTATAAGTTTCCCGGTTCGGCTGTGACAACGCAGGTGATTGGCTGTTGGTGAAAGGGGCGGGATATGCGCCATCTTTGGCGTCGCAGATTTCCCCATTCAAAATGATCAGAGTGATCTGTCTCTACAATAGTAGAACGTCTCTGGTTAAGTCCGGTGCGGAGGTCAGCCGGTCAGGACTAAGCGGGACAGTTAAGCTAGCAGGCAGCCAGGTCGTTTTTTGAGTAGGCTAACATTCAGGATGCTTTCAGGTGCAGCAAAACGTAAAAAGAAAAAAAATGAAGAGTAACAAAAGAAGAGACAGCGGGGGGCTATACAGAAGCCGCCCGACAGCTGTATACCTGCTGGTGTTAGCAGGGCCAGAGGCCGAGCCAGGCCCGGAGACGCGGCCCGTAGACGCAGCGGAAGACGCTTTGGGGCCTTCAAAATCAGTGCCATCACAGGAGAGTGACAAAATGATGGAAGAGCAGCAGCCAGCCAGAAAAAGTGAGCCCAATATAGTTTTGACGGAGCCTCTAGACCCAGAAAGGGTATTGACAAACTGTGCTAATGGCGTGCATGAACATGAGAATAGTATGGATCATCGCGCTGCTGTGCTGAGTCTATCATCACTTGGAAATAAAAATGCACGCATAGATAGATAGCTGGACAGTTTCTAAATGGTCTTGATAAATGTGAAGGGTTCATGTTTGTCTTCTTGTTCCTGTACTTAATCACAGGTGTGAATATGGGCTCCAGGAGAAGGGACAAGAAGTTTATAGGCCCAATTCAGGCTCCTTTTCCTTGGTTGTTTGAGCAGGTTAGTAAAGAAAAGTGAAAAAATGTGGTCTTGGATCAAACATAAGGTATGGATCAAGTTATTTTATGATTGCTTATTTTGCTACGATTGTCCTGTGATTAAATCTGCTTTTAGAGTTCAGTCTAGTAAAGCACGCCATCCAGAGAAACGTCCGGACCAGTGGAGAGAACTGCTGAACAGTCCGGACCAGGAGCTGAGCTGCTGAGTATTGAATACCAGAAAATGGAAGAGAGGTGATGGTTTTCCATGAAAATAACCATCTTTACCACTCCAGCACACTTTCTCTAACTGCAAATTGGATCGGTCTTTGTATATTTGACTACTTATTTAACTATTCAAAGATTTTCAGCAAAATGCAATAGCTTATAACATTTATCTGATTTGCTCTGTTCACATAGCAATGCTGACACCTATTGGTGATTTACTGGTACTACTGCCTTAACAATGACACTCGCAATAGATAAAATAAGGATAATTTAATAGCATTTAATAGAGCCGTGTAATAAGGTTTAAATAATGAAAATAAAAAAATAGTCTGTTTTAATATACAACACATGACTTATTTTGGCATACAAAAAAACAACTTGTAACCAACGACTATGCTATGTAAAATGGGAATTATCCTATTATTAGTAACTTTGGTAAGTGTCAGATTTCAATTCATAAATAACATCGATGGAGGGGGGCCCAAAAGATACAGTCTGCCTAGTGTAGTCCATTTATTTAATCCGGCTCTGCCTCCTGTACAAGCCTGTGGGGGCAGTGCTATGATCTGGGGTTGCTGCAGTTGGTCAGGTGGAGGTTCAGCAACATTATGTGCCCAAAGAATGAGGTCAGCCGACTACCTGAATATACTGAATCACCAGGTTATTCCATCAATGGATTTTTTCTTCACTGATGGCACGGGTGTTATTCCAAGATGACAATGCCAGGATTCGTCGGGCTCAATTGGTGAAAGAGTGGTTCAGGGAGCAATA
>OZ023169.1:4116185-4208737 GCA_963678695.2 Diplodus puntazzo | reverse complement strand
GGAAAGAGAGAGAGATTAAAGAGGAGAGAGAGGAAAAGAAACAAGGTGGAGAAAGATGGAGAAATTCAATTTGGAATCAATAACAGAAGGTGTGAAAGTGATTTCAAGTAAATGTTCAACAAATGTATTGGATGCATTTTGTTGCAATACTATGTTTGTTTGCACATCACTGCTGCAAACTGTTGATCAGGGGAATAGTGTGAAACCAGCAGCATGATGTGAATCATGTCGACAATGTGCTTGTGAGCTTCTGTCAGCCGACTAAATATTGAATACTAACAGTTAGTCAGAACTGAAGAAGCCTCTTGGAGGTGAGGTGAAATGTCTTCAAGAAAATGAAACAAGTCCAGTTGCCTACGATAAATAACTTGGAATAACTGTTTAGCAGCATCGCAGTCTGAGCTTTGAAGGTGAAAAATGTTACCCAAAGATGTCTGTGATTGGTCAGGACTAAAACAAATGTAACCACTAAAAATGTCAGACAGGTTGGATTAGTAAAACAGTGTCAGTTCAGTCTGAGTCAGCCGTTGTTTAATGGGACGGTCTCGCCTTTGGAGCACTTCCTGGTTGCATCACCAGACGTTTTACCCTTACGTCACGATTTTTGCTGCCCAGGCCCGCGAAACTGACGATCTACGCCACGCGATGTCATTTTCTCTCTTTCTTTCTTCTTTTTCGGGCACGCAAAGAATCTTGGGATATGTGAGGCCACGAAGAATAGTAGCAGTGCGTCCTCCAAAAACAGGGAAAAGAAGGAGCATTTGTGGGCTGCATTTGGAGGAGCCCTTGAATTGGGACAGCCTTCGCGCAGCGTTGTGACGTAATTGGCCTTCAAATGCTCCTCCGAAGGATGCAGACCCTGAATTGAGACACTTCAACTGAGTCTAATAAACTACATCAGGTCAGGTGATCCTACCTGTTCTCAGCAGAACGCTCCTCCCGTTCTTCACGTACTCCTTCAGCAACTTTGGATAATTCTGAGTAAAAGCAGTCTTATAGAATTCTCTGAAATCTTTATGAGCTTCCCAAATCGGCTTGGCGGTGACAGCTTCAGGTCTTAGAGCGATCCATGTAAATGTATTTGGATCCAATTTCAAGAGGTCTTCTCCATCATAACCAAACTGAGTTAAACCTTTGACCTCTCCAGTCTCATCATCCCACTCACAGCCATTCACTCTCTGTAGAACATGGACACCTGAGACAGAGACAGAGACTGTAATTAACACTGATTCACAGATGAAACATTCAGTGGAAAGATGATCTTAAAAACATTGTACATTGTGTGACGAAAAGTCTAACTAGCAGCTGATTAGTGTTGACATGATGAATGACAGGTAGTGGCTGGACCACTGAAGACAAACTGAGATGATGGTTTACTTTACATGAATCTATTTCAGGTTCTCTTACATACTGTACCTCCACTTTGGTTGTAGAGACTCATCAAACTGTGAGTGTCGGATTTGAAGAAGTTTGGCAAAAAGTGGAAACATCTTTGTTTGTACCACTTAAACTGCTCAGGATACTTTGTGAAGAATGATTTAGTAATGTCCTGTTTCACATCCACCCTTTCGTTGCTGTCACAGTACCCCACCAGAAGTTCATCAACTTCAATTGTCAGCACAAATTCTGGGATGTTTGGGATTCCAGTTGATGCAGTTATGAAATGCTTCACGGAGTGTAGCACTGCAGAACAAACAAAGGAGCTTATGAATAACACTGATCATAAATATGATGCTAAGTGAAAATATACATATGATATGAAGTGTGTGTGTTTGCTGCAAAGGATCAAAATGCAAAAGTTTTAAAATGTAATGTGCAGAACAAACAGCCTCCATTCAGTATGAACACACACACTCATCATCACCACTCAGAAATATGATGAAGTCAGAATGATTCAGTTAAAACAGTCTGATCAAGTTGAAACAGGTGTGTAGTCAGTGATGGGCCAAGTTAGACAGAATGTATTTTATCACAGAAAATACAAAAATTCATCTAATAAACACATGGCTTTGTAACGTTACTGTCACAACAATGAACCGTGATGCCATCGACTATTCATTTATCCAGAGAAATCAGAACCATTTAAAAGTTCTTTTGGATATTGTCCTGTTTTGTGTCAAGCAGAACATCCCCCTACATGGACACAGGAGAAAATGCAGACGCTCTCAATAATGAAAAATTCTTCTCGAACGGTTCAAGTTCATGTGCAAATATGATCCAAAGATCCAGAATCATCTGGAGCAGCTGCCCAGAAACAACTCTGGGCTCAACTTTGATGAGCCCAGATATTCAAGATGAGCTGCTGTAGTCAGTGTTGTCTTCATCAAAGATGTCAGCATGTAGTTTGATGATACAAGAATTCTGCGGAGGCTAGGCTGGGTGGAATGAAAGAGCAATCTCTATTGAAACAGATCTCAAGCCTGCATCCAGACCAAGTGCAGCCGCACTCAAATCTAAGACAAAGTTCTGCCCAATGCTTTGCCCTCTGCTCTATCAGAAATCCTATCAGCCTAAAGTTGACTGGATTGTCTCTTCATGCTTAAAGAAAATGGGGGTCTCGTCCCTGAGATAGTTACTGTTTAATGCAAACACAGAGCTGATTAATGGCTCCGGGTGCCCTGGAAATGAAAACAACACACCGGCCCCATCTCTCACCTCACAGTAAGGGAAAACAAACTATCACTATTAAATCTTAGATCAGAATGTGTAAATGTGCAGACACCTCATCAGCAGCCTGTTTGCTGTTGCTCAGGATCAAAGCTGAAGTCCTTGAACCAGGCAGCTATTATGTCCTGATGTTTCAAAGTTAAATTGTTGCAGACTTGTTTCTAAGTTTGTATAAGTCCTTATTTGTTCTGGGAAAAGATGGTCCACATAATTTAGCACTGACCCACATAAAGTACAGTTTCTGCTGCTCCACTGGAAGTGAAACTAAACTCGGAGGAGTCGGTGGACTGTGAAGTTTAAAGAGTTTAAAGGTTTAAAATGTGATCTTACCTGGTGATGAAACGTGACAGAAGAGAAGCAACAACAATAACGTTCTCATCGTGATTTGACGATGACGAGTGAGTGAAGGACCGAGCTGGATCAGCTGTTCATTGTTATTTTACCCTGGCAGAGGGAGGAGAGAGAGTTTCTGTCCCGACTGGAGATGAGCAGGTGATTCGTGTGTCTCTCACCTGTGAAGAACTCTGACTCAGCACATTATGCAGACCTGAGGTTATGGGCGGGCTTCAGCAGGCCAGACCCGCCCATCCAGGAATCTGACCCTCCCAGGAGAAATCAGCATTAATATGACTATAATCATTTTCCCCACTTATTTTAAATAGTGATTCATTACGATGATTATTGTTATTGGATTTCATTTATCAAAATATTTATTTTATATTCAACTATCTTGCAACATTAATGTATGAAATGTCACTTTATTGTGGGATGAAAGGAAGAAAGAATTGGCTCCCTTTTATTTGATAATATGGTTGAAGTCCTCCCTCTGCTGGTGATCTGAGAGACTGACATGTTTCACCAGCAGTAACTTAACATGACTCCAGAAACAGCTGAAAAGCAGCATGATGTAACAAACAGCTGAGCTAATTTAATTTAAGTAAACAAGTTCATTCTTTTAGCTCGTTTATCAATAAATACAGAGCAGCTGGAAGTTCATGTTTCTTCCTCTCCATTTTACTCACTAGATCCCAACAGCACACAAACTGATTCTTTTACTAAATCTACTTTAATTAAATTTTTATTGTGCTTAATGAGTTGTTAGATGAAGAGCTGCTGGCGACAGGCTGAACAACTCCTGAATCCAGAAACATGACTGACAAACACACCGCCTGCTCACAGAGACGTCATGTGGAACAACAGATACAATGACAAGACAATAAAATGCTCTGACTTGGAGTATTCACTCCTCTACAGCTTAATTTAAACTATATTCTTCGGTGTTCAAATCATGATGAAATAAAAAAATATAGAAGTAAAACAGAAAAGAAACAGGAGGTGGCTCCTGTAAATAACGATCAAATTCTTAATATCATTAATTCATCTCTACTTTTTGACTCTGGTTGTAAAATAAAGGAGAACCGGAGCTCAGAAATGCGAAGAATAGATGCAGAAGAATATCACAATAGAAAAGGAGGAGTGACTTACTGTATCGCAGTGGTTGTAAATGGTTCACCTCTCTGAATCACATGTATCTATAATGTTGAGGGGAGCTGAGCTCACAGTCAGTTCAAGAACAGTTCACGATCAGAGGAACAGCTGTAAACATCAGGAAAGTAACATGTTGTCCCAGCAGCACCAGTTTAAATGTAAACACCATAGACTGAAGCATGGACCCTGACAGACAGCCAGCAAAAACATGAATTAATGAATTAATCTGAACAGAGTTGTGAAAAATTACACAGATTAGTCGGGTGTTGATGGTGGTCCAGTGCAGCATGTGGAGATACTGATACGCTCTGTTACAATATGGTAACAAGATGAGGAACCAAGTGCAGCAAACACACTGAAGGCAGGACTAACAAACTAAAGGTGAGCTTTATTAAACAAAAACTGAATGACACACAAAAAACAATAATACACCAAAACTGAGTCAAAAGGAGAAGAGACAGCAGCAACAAAAGTGCAAACAAAAGAAAAGTACAAATCATAGGAACAGAAAATCACACAGAAGGAGGAACTGAAAAGCAACAAGCAACACATGAGGGCACAATTTCAAAATAAAACAGGAAATAAGAGAACACAAAGACCGGCATCATGACACTGCATTACAATAAAGTCAGTAGTGTGTAAGAGAAAACTCTTGAGCATTTACAAAAAATCAACAGACAGGAAAACAATATATTATTTAAATTCTTGAAGTTATTCTAAAAATGTAAAATGTAAAAGTATTTATTTTTTAAACATATTGTGAAGTAAACATGGTGCTGTAGGTGTGTCTTGTCTACACAGACATACACAAAAATAGCTCCACAACTATCAGGTGAATTTACATGATCTTGGTCTCAGTGGATAGTTAAGATCTCAGAGAATGTGTCCCCATGTACATTTGTATCACCACCTATAACTTATTCTACATCAGACAGTAGATAACACCATGATAACAATGATCCTTTGCACAGAGATGCCACTGAAATCATTCAGCAGCTCCTCGACTTCAACTGAACCAAAGTAGACAGAAATACCACAGAGCACATATATTCTACAAAGGTTTCAGTTTGGACAGAACCAGTCAAACCTGGATTCCTTAAAGTACCCAGTGTGTGTGAGATATTTATTTTATCCACTTGAAAGGGAATCAGGCTCCACAATACAAGTGTCACAGCCCTGTTTGTAACACTGTATATAATACCACTAAACAGCCGTTAGATGGCAGCAAAGACATGTATGAAATAGAGGCTGAGAGTTTCACAGCTGCCGACCCAAAGCTCTGGTATCTGATGACCTGGGAATGAGACTCAACAATCAACTATGTTTCTCCAGAATCACGTGCTGCATGTTTGAAGTGGGCAGAGCTCTGATGGGGGAAATAACATGTGACATCACATATTTCCATGCACCTATCAGGAACAGGCGACAGGTGTTGGGTTGCTTGGTCGCTGTTAATCACGTAACTTGCTGCTACCAATCACACCATGTCGTTTTCTATCATCACTGATAGTTTTGCCGTCTCATTTGAAGTCATCCAGATTGTTTGTGTAAATCAAGTGTCTTCATTCAGTTTCTCAGAGAGCTCAGAGTTGTTGTCAGGAGCTGTAAGGACAAACACACAGTTAGTCCACTTATCCTGCACTGACACGCCTTTAAGAAACAAAACAACCTGTTGATATTTGAAACCTGCAGCCGCCTGAACAGCAGCACAGTGATGTAACCTTAAGGAAGGACTTGAAATTGACACATCTCGTAGCTCTGAGGGAATTCATGACAATTATAAAAGACAGAGAAATAAACTCAATTGGATCTTGTCATTGCACTGTGTAATCATGTAATCCCACTCTTGTTTTCCTGTAATGTGTTATCTGTTATTTATGTCTTGTGCGTTTGGTTTTAAATCTCAGTGAGTTTTTTTACCTGGTTAAATACAGGATATTGATTGACTGAACCTGTCTTTGATGATGCTATCTTTCATTTTATGATTATAATAATTTATGAAATTCGAATTCACAGTCCATGTATATAAATGCAATAATGTGTTATTGCTACCAAACAAATAACTAACACATTCATAAATGTGTTTTTTTTAAGGATTACATTATTCCAATCTAATTCCACATTATGTCAAACAGTCACTGTTTCTGACATTATCATGACTCAGAGGCTCTGAGCTTTACAACGTTTACTGTTGCTTCAAATAGTAAAATGATGATGCTGATGTTTGTTTCAATTTTTCAACTGAAACCGAAAGACTCTCTCACCTTTCTTCTTTCTGGAAACGATGAATGCAGCCGCACCGATGAGAATGAGAGCAAGAACAACCACTGCAGCAGTGACGAGGACGGTCATGTTACTGGGCTTCACTGTTGAATACAATAAATTAAGACTGGTGCAGATGAAGCAGGTTAGAACAAATTAAAACATTCAATTAGTTTATTATTTATTATTGAAGATCATCTCACTCTTACCCAGTGTTGGTCACGTCACTTCAAAATAGTAATTAGTTATAGTTACTAGTTACTTCTCCCAAAAAGTAACTGAGTTAGTAATGGAATTACTCCAGTATAAAAGTAATTAGCTACCAGGAAAAGTAACTCTTGCGTTATTTTCTTTTCTTCTCCTTTTGAGCTCGGCATTGATTTTAATGTACTCTGCATCTATGTATTTACAAAATGTCTTTCTGCACGGCGGACCGGCACCTGCTCTCCCTGGTATTTAGCCAATGAAGGAGTCTGGTCAGCTGTTGATAACGGGAGCAAGTTCTCAACAACAAACCTGCCTATCATTGCATTCAGTTCAGTCTGTGTCACAAGTTTTAGTGAAGCTGGAGCAGAAACATCCAGCTTTAGCTGCTCGGACGGCTCCGTGTCCTTCTGTGTTAGCAGACATAACGCCGTTACTAACGCCGTTATACCTAAACGCCGTTACTCCCAACGCTGCTCTTACCCCAGTTGGTTCTGATCCGATCTTTCTCCAGTTTGGTGATGATGTCCTCCTTCACACCAGAGAGCTGAAACACACAGTCGTACCTCGTCCAGTCTTCAGGTGTGACTGATGAAAGGTTCAGGTCAACACTCATCTGGAAGGTTCCATCGTGGTTGGGGAGGATCTCTCCGTGGTCCACCTCCTCATGAAGCTCCTCTCCATCTTTCCTCCAGACGAGTGAGGCTCTGTGAGGGTAGAAACCTGTAGCGAGGCAGCTGACTGGAGAGGAGGGAGTCTTCTGGAGGAGAGACACTGAGGGAAGATCTGGAGAGGAAAGAGAGACAGTTTACAGGTTCTTGATTTGATGAAGACGAGTGAGTGAAGGACCGAGCTGGATCAACTGTTTCCTGTTGATCATCCTGGTGGAGGGAAGGTGGAAGTGATCGATTTTATACTGAGATGAAAAAGTTACCAATAGAAAACATCAGTAGCAAAGACTCAAAGACTTTTGGTTGTTCTGAGTACACATTTGTTTTGTACTTTGTTGTTTATGCATGATTTGAACACAAAAAAAAATAAGTGTACGTTGTTTTTTTTAAATCACCATTGTTGTGAAAAAAGGAAGGAAAGCTGATGACACTGTTAACACTTTACCTAATTCAGAGGTGTTGGTGAGGACTGGATCACTTGTAGGCGGTCTGGACTTTTTATATTCTCAGAGCAGAAACTCTCTCTCCTCCCTCTGCCAGGACTAACAACAGGAAACAGTTGATTCGGTCCTTCACTCACTCGTCTTCATCAAATCAAGATGAAAACGTTATTGTTGTTGCTTCTCTTCTGTCACGTTTCATCACCAGGTAAGATCACATTTTAAACCTTTAAACTCTTTAAACTTCACAGTCCACTCGACTCTTTCCTCTGAGTTTAGTTTCACTTTCGTCTCAGCTCGATCAAACTGTTTTGACTGTAAAAACGTCATTTTCAAACAAATAAAGTACTTATTTAGCCTAATCCTAACCCTGTAGACTAATTTCATTTTTTTTTCTTATCACCCTCTCTTGTTTTCTGAAATAATGCGTAGGGGGTTCATTTTCACGACACCAACACTCTTTCGCTTCTCAGTTTTGTGTTTTGATTTTAGTTTTCGCTGCATTCTTCACTGTGTGCGCGTGTGGTCACCTGTCTGTTATGGAAGCACTGCATTGGTTAGATCTGATTACAACGCTCCAGTTTACTAATACAATCTGCTGCTGGTTTGGACTCACTGGGCCACATGACATGAAAGATATTGAAAAAACTGCAATTATTTTGTATCAATATATTTATGCTAAGTAATTTAATGACGGTCCCTGAATCAGTCTCCAGTGATTCAGCGCGAGGCGCTGGAGGTGAGCTAACCGTCCGCCGAATGTCCAACCTGAAACTAACTTCACCCCGGTTCGATGAGTCGCCTGTTGCAGCCTTTGAATAGGATGACGAGGATTTCATTTTAAAGTGACTTGTAGAAATTATACAAATAGCAGTAATGACAATAGTAATCGATAACTCAGGGTGTAGTGTTTTCGCTGTGCGCAACTTAAACTCGCCATTCGCCCCCCGTGAAATTAAACCTGCAAAAATCATGTCTTTTTTTTTTTCTTTTTTTTTTTTTTTGCGGCAGCGCTGAAAATGCAGAATGCATATAGAGTAGGGTGACCATACGTCCTCTTTTACCCGGACATGCCCTCTTTTGGGGAGCTGTCCGGCCTGTCCGGGGGGAGCTTATAAAATCCTTCAAATGTCCGGGGTTTTTGAGTTTGTGTAGCGTGCACTTTATCTTCGCATCACAGACCATTGTATTTACCATACACGTTCAATGGTTCATTTGGAAACACACTCTGAGAGGCGGAGTTCCACACCGAACCCCGGAACGTGTCTTCATTCATTATAAAACAGTGCAGCGCATCAGAGCTCTCTGCTGCTCTGCAAGCAAAGCCACTGACGCGACGCACGCATGCGCTGTCTGCCGGTGAGCGAAAGAAAAGGGAGAAATGCCGAAACGCAAATGCACTTTTACAGACGAAATGCGGAAAAAGTACCCGTGTTTTCGCCAGGGTCGTGAAAAATGGGAAGCAGAGTGTATGAATGTATTGTTTATAAACGCAACTTTGTGTGAGTATTTTTCAGTATCTCCAAGAGGCCTGGTTAAGTGTCTTTTTGGGAATTCAGAATATGCGTTTAACCGAGTTAGAAGCACGTAAAAAACACTCGACCTGACCCGAAAAACCCTCAAAATTTTGCCGCGTAGTAGTGTCCTCTTTTTGGGGATTCAGAATATGGTCACCCTAATATAGAGGAAACACTGACACATCAGATAACCTTCAGCAACGATTGCAGGCGCTTTGGTGGAGCTCTGCTTTGAATGAGTTCGTTGATTCTCAACTCTACAACTAAACAGATTCTCACTCTGCGTTTGTCGCAGACTCAGTATTGATCAGCTCAGCTGTTTTTGATGAAATCATTAATGATACTGTCAATGTTATATTGAACTATTTCCTGATCGTATTAATGTCTGTTGATGATATATTGATGTTGTATTGATAATATTCCTTTAGAATTGTCTAAAATAATTGTCAGCTGTCTGATATATGTAAAGTAGTCACACAAACAGCCTCTTCATACATCTGAGAAAAATGTATTTAGTAAAACATTATTTACTTTGAACAAATTAACTGTTAATTCATTAGTAAGGATGCAGTTCTTCAGAATGATAAAGCATTATTTAATAACATGATAGTTGTGTATTTTCTTCACATTTAGGACAATGTGTTTATATTGAGTCATATTTAAATCAGTCAGTGTTTATGCATCACACAGCTTTCTATTGAGGCCAGTCCACATGAGGACACGCCCACCTCAGACTGACATTTAACCAGGAAATCAGTCCCTTGTATGTTGTGTGATTCATTTATTTGCTAGTAAATTCAGCCAGAGATTAAATATAATCTGAATCGAACGACATGTCCCATCATAGAAGTGATTTTTCATTCCTCATGCCTAAAACTACAAACAATCATCCGATACTTCCATGAGGGATGGAAATTCCAGCCCACTGGGTACTTTCCAACGCAGTTGCTCAATGAATAGTGCTTTTAATTTACTAGTGCAGTGCCCGTAAGAAAATATGTGCTCCTATAGAAAAGTGGGAGGTTAAGAAGCATTTTCATTGATGGCCAAATGAGGCTGTTTGAAGGTGGAACATCAGGGATATTTAAGTTTGTTATGAAATCTGATATTCCAGGGTGTAATTGGCCATTTTTGACTATTTTTGATTTTGCCATTATATTTCACCTTAAAAACTATTTACTTGGTGTCATAATTTTCAGCACAGCCTCACATGTGTGACTGTACAGTTATTTTCTCATTTTGACCTCCTGTATTAACACAATGGACCTAAAATCACAAAAAAACCCATAAAATCCAAGTAGAAAAAGTTAGATTTTTTTACTGTGATAACCACAAATATGTTTAACAAACCATTTTTTATTATTTATAATGCAAATATAAATTGTTGTTTGCTGAATATGTGCATAATTTTAAAAATTACAAAATTCTGTGTAAATATTTACATTTAAATGCAGGCAATGCTCAGGTCTGCCCGAGCTGCTTCCAGCTGAATGAAGAGCTGCACTGCCTGCTCCACATTCAGCTTCTCCTGTTTTGACTCATTAAACAAAAAACCGACTCCACTACACACTAAACACACTACACCAAACACTACATAACACACTAACTATACACTCCAAACACGCTAAATGTCACAAATCTCTCAACTCTCAATATCGCTGTCTGTACACCGACCGTCGTTGCCTGTCAATCATCTGCCGACGTCCCTCCCACAACTTCCTGTTCCTCTACAACCAAACTTGCTGCTTCAACACTTTCGTGACTAAAGCCCGTTTTTACCGTTTCTTCTGCACCAGACACAAAGCAAACCTGACGGCAATGTTCGTGAAAAAGCGTGGCGGACATTATTTACCCGAAGTCCGGTTTTGAACGTGCCGGTGCGTCCGGTCCGTCAGCTCGGAAGTTGGGCTGTGTAGGTTAGCTAGCGGCTAGCGGCTAGCAGCTAGCTACACACGAACATCCACAGATTCCGATTCCACTTTGTTGTCCGCGCGTATCCGGATCTCCTCAGACCCGAACAGACTCGGTCCGGACTCGTTTAGTCTCATTAATCCACAACAGTCAGTTAAGATGCACAGAACAGAACGGGACCGATCCGCCGGCAAAATCCCGGTCCAGCTCGCGCGTCTGCAGGTATAAATCTGCTTGTTTCTCAAGGTATGTCGTGGCTTGAGCTCTGCAGTGACTGGCTCTGGTGCGCACGTGACTGTGGTAGCTCTGGTGGACAATGCTTTTGGAATATGTAAAGCATTTATGAAATAATTCATTAGCAGTATCATTTTAGTCCAAACAAATCCGCATGGCACACCATTGAACCAAGCAGCAGCTATGTTGAAACTCTCAGGTTAGTCTGATCCTGATCCGCAGAGATATTTGAGTAACACACACACACACACACACACACACACACACACACACACACACACACACACACACACACACAGACACACACACACACACACACATACACACACAGACATACACACACAGACAGACAGAGATTCCTTGCTTTTATAGAGAGATCCTACCTCATCCTTGACCGAGATGAGATAGTGATTACACGAGTACACAGAGTATATCAACTGAAAAAACGATGTATTTCTGGGATGAATTTTCGTATTTTCTGTGATAAAATTTAGTTTGATTGAACTTGGTTGCATTGGTTCTAAGTGCCGCCCTCGACCATTATGGCTAAGCGACTGTTTCGACTTGATTCATCATATTTCTGACCGGGTGATGATGAGTGTGTATTTATACTGAATGGAGGCTGTTTGTTCTGCACATTACATTTAAAACTTTTGTATTTTGCTCCACACACAGTTCATATCATATTTATATTTTCTCTTAGCATCATATTTATGATCAGTGTTATTTATAAGCTCCTTTGTTTGTCCTGCAGTGCTACACTCCCTGAAGCATTCCATGACTTCGTCAACTGGAATCCCAAACATCCCAGAATTTATGACGACACAGGAGATTGATGAATTTCTGGTGGTGTACTGTGACAACAACAAAACCCTGGATGTGAAACTGATCATTACTAAATTATTCTATGAAACCCACCCTGATGAGTTTAACTTTTACAAAAAAGAGTGTTTCCAGGATTTGCCAAACTCCTTCTTATCCTATCGTCACATTTTGATGAGTCTCTACAACCAAATTGGAGGTACAGTATGTAACATGTTATAGCCTGTTTAACTTTTTACTGTTCTGCATCTTAGTTGTAAAGTGACCCAGGGCCTCAAGATACCAATCAGTTCAAACTCTGACATCATTTTACACAGAACCTGAAATAGATTCATGTAAAGTAAACCATCATATCAGTTTGTCTTCAGTGGTCCAGCCACTACCTGTCATTCATCATGTCAACATTAATCAGCTGCTAGTTAGACTTGTTGCTGAAGCTGTTAAACACAAACTACTGATAATAATCTGATTCATGAACACACGACTAAAAAACAGCACACAATGTACAATGTTTTTAAGATCATCTTTCCACTGAATGTTTCATCTGTGAATCAGTGTTAATTACAGTCTCTGTCTCTGTCTCAGGTGTCCATGTTTTACAACATGTGCATGGCCTTGAGTGGGATGATGAGACTGGAGAGGTCAAAGTGTTCGCTCGGTTCGGTTATGATGGAAAAGACCTCTTGGAATGGGATCCAAAAACATCTACATGGATCGCTCTAAGACCTGAGGCTGTCATCGTCAAACAGATATGGGACACCAGTACAGATTTAAGAAATTTCTTTGAGATTGCCGTTGCACAGAATTATCTGGAGGTGCTGAAGACATATGTTAAATATGTTGGGAGCTTTCTGCTGAGAACAGGTAGGATCACCTGCCTGATGTAGTTTATTAGACACAGTGATCTTCATATAGGCTGCTCAGACTGAACTGTCATTGTATTATTAATCCAACCTGTCTGACATCAGCTTTTTTGTAGTGGTTACATTTGTTTTAGTCCTGACCAATCACAGACATCTTTGGGTGACATCACTCACCATCAAAGCTCAGACTGTGATGTCACAGTTAGTTTAAGGAAAGTGATTTTACAGTTTCAGTGTTTCACAATAGAAATAGTTCCACTGAACATTGACGCTGTGATTGACGACCTGACTGTGAATCATAAGAACAGACAGACATTGTTCTTCTCTGACTGTAGTGAGTGTCTTTGGTGGTGGTGTAGTTCCCTCCTCTGTCTGTATACAGATCATGTGGAGGCTGTGTAGCAGATGTGTTGTTATGTACCCTGTCATTATTACACTGTGGTCTGGATACATGGAGCACATTACTTGGCCTCCATCAACACTGTCCTCCTGCTTTTTAACAATCAATATTTAGTCGGCCGACACTATTACAAACTGTCACAAGCACATGGACGACATGATTCACATCATGCTGCTGGTTTCACACTATTCACCTGATCAGCAGTTTGCAGCAGTGATGTGCCAACAAACATAGTATTGTAACAAAATAGTGCAGATGAAGTCTGCTACCCTTAGCAAAAAGTAGTTTATTCAAGTGTACAACAAGTACACCTATTTTATACTAAAACTGAGGCAGTATACTTGAAGTGCACTTTTTATACACTATATTTTACATACTTAAGAAAAGTATAGTGAAGTATACTTGGCTTATACTGAAAAGTATAAAGAATAGTCTAAGACTAAGTACATTAATGCTTAGATTTACACTTATACTTTAATACTAAAGCTTATACTTGTACTTTAGTATATTGTAACGCCCCTTGTGGACTGTGGCGCAAAGACTCTTGGGTATTCTGTTGTTGTTGGTGTAATTATGGTTTGTGAATGATGTGTAAGATGTGTGGGGGGTAATTCACATCCTTGTTCTGTGGTTAAATTGTGTCGAGTTAACAAAAATGATAAAAATGTTGGCACCGTGAGTGAAGGGGTGTTTACTGGGAGAGACTTCCTGTCAGTTAAACTGTTAGTGTGTGTGGTAATATATGATGACTTTCTGGCTAGAACTTGCCAAATTACAAGTACTAATAGTTAGTATATCTTGTGCTTACATTTAAGTTAACAGAATAAAAATGTTCTTCACTACACACGTTTGCATTGAGGTATTATCCCCGTTTTAAACCTACATGTTAATAAACTAAAATGTGGACCAGAAGCATATACTTAGTACACTAGTAGTATATAGATGTGTCCTTGTTGTATACTTGAAAGTGTACTTGTGTAAACTTAAATGTCCTCATAAAGTATACTTAAAGTATACTTTTATAAACTTAAAATGTTCCAATTTAGTCCGAAGAAGTATTAAATTAGTATACTTTCTAGTACGCTACAAGTACATGGTCCATAGTATACTTGCTATACTTATACTTATACTCAAGCATACTTAATAAAATGAACTTCAAGTATACTACTTTTTGCTAAGGGTAGCAATGAAAAAAAGGATGTATATGATGCATCATTTGTAATACTCTAAAAGGTTTGCAGATGTTTCTTGAGGAACAAAATGCATCCAATACATTTGTTCAGCATTTGTCTTGAAAGCACTTTCACACCTGTTATTGATTCCAAATGTAATTTCTTCATCTTTCTTCTACCTTGTTTCTTTTCCTCTCTCTCCTCTTTAATCTCTCTCTCTTTCCTCTCCAGAGCTTCCCTCAGTGTCTCTCCTCCAGAAGACTCCCTCCTCTCCAGTCAGCTGCCTCGCTACAGGTTTCTACCCTCACAGAGCCTCACTCGTCTGGAGGAAAGATGGAGAGGAGCTTCATGAGGAGGTGGACCACGGAGAGATCCTCCCCAACCACGATGGAACCTTCCAGATGAGTGTTGACCTGAACCTTTCATCAGTCACACCTGAAGACTGGACGAGGTACGACTGTGTGTTTCAGCTCTCTGGTGTGAACGAGGAAATCATCACCAAACTGGAGAAAGATCGGATCAGAACCAACTGGGGTAAGAGTGAGATCAGAGGGTGCTGAAGGGGAGTGCATGGGAATTTTTCTGGGGGAAAAAAACAGTAATAATAAACTATTATCATATTCAACAGTGAAGCCCAGTAACATGACCGTCCTCGTCACTGCTGCAGTGGTTGTTCTTGCTCTCATTCTCATCGGTGCTGCTGGATTCATCGTTTACAAAAAGAAGAAAGGTGAGAGAGAAAAAGGAAAGATTTCTGTATAAACAGATACTCAGTCTGAGTGACTAAAGATAATCTGGCATTTACAACTGTGTCTGAAATTTGTCTTTGTCTTGCTCTGATTTCAGCCATCAGCCCTCCACCTTGTAAGTAAAACTTACTTTGGTTCTATTTCAGCTGATCTGACTCACACTTCATGTTTAAGATTAAAACATGTTTCACATTATTGTGCAGATGAACCTTTTCAACACTGTTTCCTGTATTTATTGTTTAGCTGCTCCTGACAACGGTGTCGAGCTCTCTGAGCAGCTGAATCCAGAGACCTGAATGACAAACACACTCGGTGACTCTGATGGTGTCAGTTTATTTAGCTTTGCTGAACTAAAAACATTAAAAGAGTAAAAGATGGCTTCTTGCATTGTAAGTAATGTTGTATAAAAAGAACTGATTGAAAAGGGAGGACTGTTCTATGTTCTATGACTCTGATTGGTTGTTTTATTGTTTTTTGTTTTCTGTCGAGTTCAAAACAATCAGAGGACAGCATGTGACCAGACTTTAGTTACAAACTATTCTAACTTTACAACTTGTACATTGATCAGTTTATAGAAAACGAGTATAGTAATTTTGAAGTAAAACAATTCGCGGTGGTGATGCTTAAGTCATGTGACTGTGATGTCGTCTGTTTACAGCTGAACATTTGCTCTTTTTTTTAGGAGGAGGGAGATGTATATAGACAAATTTACAACTGTGAACTTATGAGACTAAACATGTGAATTCCTTTACACTGATGAAAATTAATGATGTTAAACTCAAATGTATTGTTCTTTTCGTGCTGATGTTTGTCTTTTCAATAAAATCCTCACATTTTAACACGTTTGGTCCACATGCTCATTTGTGACGACACTTCAATATATTACCTGAACATTCAGTATTCTCACAGAGGATTTGAATGAGGAGATTGATTTCAATGTGAACTCTGAGCAGACTTAGCTCCCAGACAAGGTTAGCTTAGCTTAGTGAACACATGAGAACTGAACGCAGCTTAAACAGGGTTCCGACGGGGTCTTAAAAAGTCTAAAATTCTGAACCTTAAATTTAAGGCCTTAAAATGTCTTAAAAACGGCCATATTTTCATTTGAGGTCTTAAATTTCATTTAGTCAGTTTAAAAACTGTTTTACCCTCTTTCATCCACAGAGATGCTGGCCGCAGAACTTTGGTTTGGTGTGTAGTTTCTGGGGGATATTCGTGTTGGAATGTACGTACAGTGTTGCCAACTTGGCGACTTTCTCGCTACTTTTCAGACCCTCATTGCGACTTTACTTCTAAAAAGCAACTTGCGGGGCGGCTGTAGCTCAGTGGGTAGAGCTGGCGGACTAGTGATTGGAAAGTCACTGATTCGAATCCCGGCTTCCCTCGGGCGGGACTGAGCTACATGTCGAAGTGTCCTTGAGCCAGATACTGAACCCCAAAATTGCTCCTGATGTGCAGTTGGCACCTTGGGTGGCAGCCACTGCCATCAGTAAGGGTCCTGCGATGAACTGGAGACTCATTCAGGGTGAACCCTGACCTACGCCCATCTGGTAAACTGGATTTGGCCCCAGTAAGCCCCGCAACCCCTTACGGGGGAAATGTGGCAACATCCCGCAACCCAGCAAAAGCGGAAAAGCAAACGGAACGGACTAGCGACTAATTCAGATCATCAGGGGAAAGGCGAGAAATTATTATTATAAGGGCCCGAGCAGGGACCAATACAAGACCATACAAATAATCCTTTCTTGCTCTGGCCCAAAGAAAGGATTATTTCTATGTTTTTTCAAAGGATTTTTTATTTTTTCTTATTAGGGGGCCAAGCCCAAGGGGCCCAGAAACGTTTCCTGGGACCAGCGATGCTACGAACCCTATTGTCATTAGAAAGATCCGAGACCTGCGAGGTCCCTATTGTTTTCAAAGGATTATTATTATTTTCCTTAGCAAATGTTTTTTGCATTTTTCACTGCCTGAACATACCCCAAAACTCACCAAACTTGGAATATAAGTCACACCTGGCGAAAAATGTTATAATCTATTGTCGTCTTAAATTTCAACCACTAGGTGGCGCTACAATCAAGGGAAGTACGTTTTGGCTCATAACTCCGATATACTTTGTCGCATATTCAAAAACCTTATATCCACGCGTTCAGTGAATTGTGCTGAATCTCGTGGTACAGGCCACGCACATTTTCGCATTTTCCGTTTTTCTTTGCTACATCGCGAAATGTTGAAAACCTACTTTTTCGAACCCCTCCCAGGCGACTTCACCCATTTGCACGAAACGTGTTACACAGCATCTGTGGACCTGCCTGACAAAATGTTATTAAAAGAATTTTGATAGGCCAAACAATACTCAAGTTATTAAATAACAACTTCCTGCAGATTTGATTCAAAACAGGAAGTGTTGCATATCTCCACATTGGTGTGGTCTAATGACATGAAACTCACAGGACCACTTCCCCATGAGCCCTTGAGGCCCTGTGCAAAATTTCAGGCAGTGACCATGTTCTATAGTGAATAGGTTATCACAGCTGTGTTAGAGGAACTTTTATAAGTAGGAACTATTGTGTCCGAGGGTTGGTTCCACCCAACTGGTTTATGTGCGTACCGAGCTGCACAGGTGAATAAAAGAGAATAAACAGTATCAAAAGTCTGTGTGCTATAGATCCTTTAAAGACAACTCTCAGGTCACTACACTGGCGACGAGGATAAAAAAAAGGAAGTGAAGTTCAAGCCGAGGAGTTTAGCTGAAGAGGTAGAAGAGAAGGTGTGACTTACATTCCGAAGAAGAAGTTGGAGTGCAGCTGGAGTTATGGCTACTGTTGTCTCGCTCAGTGAGTTCGTCCAGGAGGATGGCGACTGGGTGGAGTATATTGAGAGACTGCAGCACTTTTTCCTGGCTAACGATACTGACGATGAGGGGAAACAGCGGTCGATTCTCCTTAGTGTGTGCGGGGCCAAGACGTACAAGCTGATCCGCAATCTGGCCACGCCGCGGAAACCGGAAGACATCGACTTCAAAGAACTGGTAACGCAAAATCACCACAACCCCAAGGCATCTGTAATTGTTCAGCGCTTCAAATTCCACACTCATTCACGCAAGCTGGGAGTGACAGTGGCTGTGTTCGTGGCAGAATTGAGATAGTTATCTGAGCACTGTGAGTTCGGAGCCGTGTTGGAGGACATGCTGCGGGACAAGTTAGTCTGTGGGATTAATAACGATGGCATGCAGCGCCGGTTGTTGGGAGAAGCCACACTATCCTTCAAAAGGGCACTGGAGATCGCTCAAGCTATGGAGACAGACTGGAGTTGAGGGCTCAATCCAACATGGGTTTACAGCTGAAGAGCACGTTCAGCTGCTATGACGGACTGCTTCACCTCTATGACTCAGACAACCAGGAGACTGCAGAGCTCAAAGCTGAATGTGTCCACCTGAAAGACATCGTCAAGGACGACGACGAGACGATTGAGGAGGAATTACAGGCCATGGTGAGCGAGAGCAGAACTCATCAGATTTGATGAGTTAGGGTGACCATATTCTGAATCCCCAAAAAGAGGACACTACTTCGCGGCAAAATTTTGAGGGTTTTTCGGGTCAGGTCGAGTGTTTTTTACGTGCTTCTAACTCGGTTAAACGCATATTCTGAATTCCCAAAAAGACACTTAACCAGGCCTCTTGGAGATACTGAAAAATACTCACACAAAGTTGCATTTATAAACAATACATTCATTTATCTAGGTCGTCAGAGCCTTTGGTCATAAAAACTCGGACACATACTTTGGTCATACAAACTCTGGTCTCTACTGTTTTGTTGTATATTATTACTGTTTATGGTATATTTTGCATATTTTGTTGTATATATTATTATTGTTTATTGCACACTGTGCATTGTATATATACACTATGTATATATTGCCTTCTATTTATGTTATGTACAAAGTGTTTTATTTGCGGACCCACTACTGCTGTAACAAAATAATTCCCCAGTCTGGGATCATTAAAGTAATTCTATCTGTCAGACAGTACACTCTGCTTCCCATTTTTCACGACCCTGGCGAAAACACGGGTACTTTTTCCGCATTTCGTCTGTAAAAGTGCATTTGCGTTTCGGCATTTCTCCCTTTTCTTTCGCTCATCGGCAGACAGCGCATGCGTGCGTCGCGTCAGTGGCTTTGCTTGCAGAGCAGCAGAGAGCTCTGATGCGCTGCACTGTTTTATAATGAATGAAGACACGTTCCGGGGTTCGGCGTGGAACTCCGCCTCTCAGAGTGTGTTTCCAAGTGAACCACTGAACGTGTATGGTAAATACAATGGTCTGTGATGCGAAGATAATGTGCACGCTACACAAACTCAAAACCCCGGACATTTGAAGGATTTTATAAACTCCCCCCGGACAGGCCGGACAGCCCCCCAAAAGAGGGCATGTCCGGGTAAAAGAGGACGTATGGTCACCCTAGATAAGTCGATGATTTAGTTGAAGGAGAGTCTGAGAGTGAGACTTAGAGCTCTGATAGCAGAGGAGGAGCAGAGAGTCGCTGAAGACGAGAACACAACGATACATGTCCTTCAATCAGAGACACAGCCGGTGAGAAGAACCAGCAGTTTGAGATCATTGTGGAAAAGATTCACCGAGCTCTTCAAAACCTGACGAGTGGAGGACAGTGTCTCTGATGATGCTGTCGCAGCTGATAACTACGGCTCAGTGGTTCCAACTGTCACCTGAGTGCAGCGACCGTGTTGTCATGTACTCTGGGTTTCTGTACAGGTTTTCTCTGCCTGCTCCAGTTCACCTACAAGCATTGTGTGCAAAAGAACTGTGAAAATCAAAATAAACAAAGTTTCCCACTTCCTTCTTGGTTTGTCTGCCGATCGAGGGAGCTTCAGAGCCACAGTCTGCTCGGTGTCCCCACTCATGGATTTCACCAACAATCGAAAGCAGTCTCACAAGATGAACTGGACACACTGGATGCCATTTTTCTTTTTCTTATTAAAAAAGCAAAAGAACAAAAGGAATGGGACAGTGCAGAATTATTCAGACATTCAATCATTTTCAGCGTTTACAAAAAGTCAACAGAGAGGAAAAAAACATTCTAAAAATGTGCAATAATATTTATTTTTTGAACATATTGTGAAGTAAACATGGTGCTGGTAGGTGTGGCTTGTCTACACAGACATACACAAAAATAGCTCCACAACTATCAGGTGAATTTACATGATCTTGGTCTCAGTGGATAGTTAAGATCTCAGAGAATGTGTCCTCATGTACATTTGTATCACCACCTATAACTTATTCTACATCAGACAGTAGATAACACCATGATAACAATGATCCTTTGCACAGAGATGCCACTGAAATCATTCAGCAGCTCCTCGACTTCAGCTGAACCAAAGTAGACAGAAATACCACAGAGCACATATATTCTACAAAGGTTTCAGTTTGGACAGAACCAGTCAAACCTGGATTCCTTAAAGTACCCAGTGTGTGTGAGATATTTATTTTATCAGGCTCCACAATACAAGTGTCACAGCTCTGTTTGTAATACTGTATATAATACCACTAAACAGCCGTTAGATGGCAGCAAAGACATGTATGAAATAGAGGCTGAGAGTTTCACAGCTGCCGACCCAAAGCTCTGGTATCTGATGACCTGGGAATGAGACTCAACAATCAACTATGTTTCTCCAGAATCATGTGCTGCATGTTTGAAGTGGGCAGAGCTCTGATGGGGGAAATAACATGTGACATCACATATTTCCATGCACCTATCAGGAACAGGCTACAGGTTTTGGAGTGCTTGGTTGCTGTCAATCATATAATTTACTACTACCAATTAGCAATATTAATCAACATTGATTAAGATGAAGCAGACAGATTTCTAAGTATTACTATGTAGATGTTAGTGAAGGATGAGCAGCAAACAGTCAGGAATCACACAGAAACAGGTGATATTGATTATTTAGAGTATTATAGTAACATTTAATCATTTTCTCTCAGAGTTCCTCTGTATTTAAGTCATTTCTATTATTGTTGTATGTCTCTTGTACTTTTTATCTGTGTTAACCATCAGCTCAAATCACTGCTGTGAATAAACATGTTTCAACATGTATCTCACTCTGAGTCTCTCAGTCTCAGTCTGTTTCTCTTTCTTTCTAAACGTATCTTATGACCTCCTCACAGGTGAAGCGTTACAGGACATCAGTCAGTCAGCTGTCTAGTTGTCAGAAGGCTCCTTTACCAGAGATACTGGCTCGATGTTTAATCTCTAACTTCAGTGTTCATGCTAAGCTAAGCTAACCTTGTCTGGGAGCTAACTCTGCTCAGAGTTCACATTGATATCAATCTCCTCATTCAAATCCTCTGTGAGAATACTGAATGTTCAGGTAATATATTGAAGTGTCGTCACAAACGAGCATGTGGACCAAACTGTTTACAATGTGAGGATTTTACTGAAAAAACAAACATCAGCACAAAAAGAAGCAATAACATATTTTAGCAGGCTAACCCTGAAGTCAGCATCGCTCTGGTTCTAGCTAATGTTAGGCTGTTAACAGACAATATCACGGTCACGTGACTTAAACGTCACCACCACTAAGTGCTTAACTACAAAATTACTATGCATGTTTTCTATAAATGGATGTACAAGTTGTAAAGTTAGTGTTAGAATAGTTTGTAACTAAAGTCTGGTCACACGCTGTCCCCTGATTGTTTTGAGTATGAATTTGACAGAAACAACAATCAATAAAACAACCAATCAAAGTCATAGAACATAGAACAGCTCACCATTTCAATCATTCCTTTTTTTATATATAACGTCACTGTTATTACAAGAAGCCATCTTTTACTCTTGTACTGTCTTTTGAATATTCAAAGCTAAATAAAGTGTCACCAGGAGAGTCACTGAGTGTGTTTGTCATTCAGGTCTCTGGATTCAGCTGCTCAGAGAGCTCTGTGCTGTTGTCAGGAGCTGCAGGTCAGAAACAAACATCCTGTATTGAACTTTATAAACAATAAATACAGGAAACAGTGTTGAAAAGGTTCATCTGCACAATAATGTGAAACATGTTTGGTTCTATTTCAGCTGATCTGACTCACACTTCATGTTTAGATCGATTCAAAGTAAGTTTTACTTACAAGATGGAGGGCTGATGGCTGAAATCAGAACAAGACACATAATTTCAGTCACAGTTGTAAATGCCAGATTATCTTTAGTCACTTTATTCCTCTCTTCTACTCACTCAGACTGAGTATCTGTTTATACTCAGTCTGTTTAGTGCTGACTGTGTTTACTTTCTCAAAATTTCTCTCTTTGATTTATACTGAAATCTTTTTCTCTCTCACCTTTCTTCTTTTTGTAAACGATGAATCCAGCAGCACCGATGAGAATGAGAGCAAGAACAACCACTGCAGCAGTGACGAGGACGGTCATGTTACTGGGCTTCACTGTTGAATACAATAATAGTTTATTTTTACTGTTCTTGTTGTTGTTCCCATGCACTCCCCTTCAGCACCCTCTGATCTCACTCTTACCCCAGTTGGTTCTGATCTGATCTTTCTCCAGTTTGGTGACTTTGTCCTCGTTCACACCAGAGAGCTGAAACACACAGTCGTACCTCGTCCAGTCTTCAGGTGTGACTGATGAAAGGTTCAGGTCAACACTCATCTGGAAGGTTCCATCGTGGTTGGGGAGGATCTCTCCGTGGTCCACCTCCTCATGAAGCTCCTCTCCATCTTTCCTCCAGACGAGTGAGGCTCTGTGAGGGTAGAAACCTGTAGCGAGGCAGCTGACTGGAGAGGAGGGAGTCTTCTGGAGGAGAGACACTGAGGGAAGCTCTGGAGAGGAAAGAGAGAGAGATTAAAGAGGAGAGAGAGGAAAAGAAACAAGGTGAAAGAAAGATGAAGAAATTACATTTGGAATCAATAACGGAAGGTGTGAGTAAATGTTGATGCATTGTATTTGATGCATTTTGTTCCTGAAGAAACATCTGCAAACCTTTTAGAATATTAAAAATAATGCATCATATACATCCTTTTTTACTTGCTAGCAGACTTCATCTGCAGTATTTTGTTACAATACTATGTTTGTTGGCACATCACTGCTGCAAACTGTTGATCAGGTGAATAGTGTGAAACCAGCAGCATGATGTGAATCATGTCGTCCATGTGCTTGTGACAGTTTGTAATAGTGTCGGTCGACTAAATATTGATTTGTTAAAAAGCAGGAGGACAGTGTTGATGGAGGCCAAGTAATGTGCTCCATGTATCCAGACCACAGTGTAATAATGACAGGGTACATAACAACACATCTGCTACACAGCCTCCACATGATCTGTATACAGACAGAGGAGGGAACTACACCACCACTAAAGACACTCACTACAGTCAGAGAAGAACAATGTCTGCAGACTGTACGAACATGATTGTGTCCATTGAACTACATCAGGTCAGGTGATTCTACCTGTTCTCAGCAGAGAGCTCCTCCCATAGTCCACGTATGTCTTCAGCTGCTCCGGATAAATCAGAGTAACAGCAGTTTTATAGGATTGTCTTAAATCTTTATTAGCGTCGCATATCTGTTTGGCGGTGACAGCTTCAGGTCTTAGAGCGATCCATGTAAATGTTTTCGGATCCAATTCCAAGAGGTCTTCTCCATCATAACCATACTGAGAGAAACCTTTGACCTCTCCAGTCTCATCATCCCACTCAATGCCATGCACCTCTTGTAAAACATGGATACCTGAGACAGAGACAGAGACTGTTATTAACACTGATTCACAGATGAAAGATTAAGTGGACAGATAATCATGAAAATATTGCACATTGTTTGATGCTGTTGGGACCCACAGATGAAGTCATTCATTGTGGTTTTAAAAATTGACTCTGAACTGAACTCAGTTTCCCAGAATTCCCCAGTTTTCACACCTAGGTGCAAAGACTGCCAAGAGACCCAGCTATGAGCTACTATTGGTGAGGGTGACAAACCCTCCATTGAACAGATGGTCAAAACTCCAGCTCCTTCCTTTGTCCTCGCTCTTCTCCACCTCTCCCACTCACAGGGCTGCCTGCCTCAAGTTCTCTTCTCCTGGATTCTTCTGGGACCTGCTGAGAGCCGCCAGATGCATTTCTAGCAGGCCCAAAGAACTGCTCACTGCCATGACATGAGGTCCTGCTAGTATTCAGGATCAGTTAGTACCAGCAGCTGCGACGCAATGATTGCCAGCTAACTACACAATCCAAGGAACACAAAGCAAGTTAGTAATGAGCTGCTACCCTGCAATGGAAGGGGGCGACAAGTTTCCTCCATCTGTTGTCTTTCACAGCAAGCTGAGGAACCACCAGCACCTTTTCTTCAAAGACTTGTACCGTTGAAGTTGGCCTAGATAGCATAGCACAGGTAAGCACAGGACTCTTAAGTCTGGTTGATGTGATGCACACGTACCACACACATGTAATGATTCTCCAAATCCTCGATTCGATTACATTTTCGATTCTAAGGACACGGTTCGATTCGATTCTTGATTTTTACATTTATTTTTTTTAAAGTACAGGTTTTCATGCCATTTTTTGACTAGACTTTTATGCAATATAATATCTGACCTTTGTTTGCAATGTACCACACTACATTGTCAAATTTAAAACATTTATTAACAATATGCTGTAACAATAACCAATACCTGCAATCAATGGGAAACTTAAACAAAATAACCTGCCATCTAGTTTCTGCAGAGCTTGCAAACTGTGGCTTTTTTGTCAACAAAGCGAACGTTGTCAACATAACTCACTGGAAATCCAAAATACTTCCACAATGGCGTCTTCAGTGAAAGAGGAGGGGTTCAAGTTCTGTCGATGGGTCTCCTGCATCTGAAGCTGCCATTGTTGTCATTATTTACGTCGTACCTCACTGACCGCCAACACTTTGTCCAAATAAGTGGTCAGGGGTGTCCCCCAGGGGTCAGTCTTGGGTGCGCTCCTCTTCATCATCTACCTCCTCCCCCTGGGCACAATCCTCCGTCATCATGGGATCCACTTTCACTGCTACGCCGACGACACACAGGTCTACATCTCCTCCAAACCCACCGCCGCCATCACTCCCACCTCCCTCATCACCTTCCTGGAAGACATCCGGAGCTGGATGAGCAGGAACTTCCTGAAGCTCAATGGCAATAAAACTAAGGCCCTGCTCATCGGCTCCAAATCCACTCTCACTAAATCACAACACACACCAGCCCCACCCATCATCATCGACGGATTCCCTGTACCCTTCTCCCCCCGAGTCAAGAGCCTCGGCGTCATTCTAGACAGCACCCTCTCATTTGCGCCTCACATCAAAAACATCACCCGGACTGCCTTCTTCCACCTCTGCAACATCTCCAGACTCCGCCCATACCTGTCCCAGTCCAGCACCGAAATCCTGGCTCATTCATTTGTCACTTCCCGCATCGACTACTGCAATGCCCTCCTCAAAAAACTTTTACTCACCAAGTGCTTGTGTTAAAAAAATAAATCTCTGCGACCGTCAGCCCTCCAGACTGAGTCTTCAGTGAAATTTCCCCCAGAAAACAGCTTCTGTCCTCTTTAGGAGCCGCAGCGCCGCCTTTCTGTGTGAACTACTCAGCAGTTCATCTTTAAGGTGGAGATGCTTCGCTCCACCAACGGCAGAGAATTTGCGAACCACCTAGGGCGGGGTACCGAACTCCGGTTCTTTTATGGCACAGACTGAAATGCTTAGGCAGCACCGAGTATCAAAATATGCCTCATCTTTTGGTGCCAAGTTTTGATGTCAAGAGGTTAATCACGTGATCAAGATCTGATCATGCTGCCGGTTATTGGCTGTAACGTTACACATGATTGCGGCATGCAGGAAAAATACATACGTGGTTACCGGAGACGCTTTGAGGTTACGCACACAGACGGAGTTCACGTGTATCTGTGTTGTGAACTGTAGTTGTGTGTATCATCGAACTGGTTGAAAAATGCCACTGAGGTCAAAAGTGTGGCTCCATTTTAGCGAGACTGATGCCAGTCTTCCGCGATGCAGTATATGCAAAAAGTCATCGTTGCTAAAGCCGGCAACATGACTAATTTGATGAAGCACGAGACCGTGCACGGAATCAATCTATGAGCAGAAAGTTGCTCCGTGTTTGACTGTAAGAAGAGCGGACCGCAGCCATCCTCCTCTCTGCATTTAAGTCCACCTGTGGATGTTGCAGAGCCTGAGTGACTGATTTAAACTCTCCACCACCAGACTCTGGTGTGTAACGCTAACTTAAGATATTAGTGTGTCGCTTTATTTTATGGATATATAGCTAGCTAAATCAAACACTAACTAGAGATTGACAGTAACAGATAAAGCTTAGCTTGTAAAGATGTGCTCATCAGTTGGGTCGACTGGTTAAACAGCTCACCAAACATTCACTGTTATGTTTATCTTCTCCACACAGTCAACACCATCAGCCAGGAGCGGGCTTGTCTGTCCTGAGAAAGCAGACATGTTGATTTTTCTGAAGAAAAACTGCTAAGTGAAAAGGTCCCCAGTATGTAGCAGTGAGCATTAGACATTGACTTGTCACTTGTTTGCAAGTGTTCTTTTGCCCTGGAAATTATTCGTTGTTAATTTTTTCTGTAAGAAAACTGCTTGTGTGGCACGCCTAAAATAGGGTGACCACATTTAGGTGATAAGCTTCCTTTAATGAGTATCATGATTATTTTGTTATTGTATATATCTGTGCGTTCAATGAGAAGTCATGTATTGTCTTGAGGTGCTCATTTATATAGGAAATGGGGGGCGGAACGTTTGTGTCCTCATGAGTTGCTCTGGGGAACGGTTAGGAAGCGCACCTGCTGGCGGGTCCTCAGAGGAAATCTGGAAGAGAAACAAGACGTACTGTGTCCTCATTCCTCTGTTTCACCTGCTTTACACAGGTTGGTAAACGTCAAAAGCACCATGATATGTGATGTTATATCGACAGATAAGAGTAGTGCAAGTGTTTGTGTTAAGTTTGTTAGGCATTTAAAAGAGTTATTCATGTTCAAACAACTTTAACGTAAGGAAAGTTTTCCCGCATGGGCGCCATTTTGTGCCGAGCGGGACTGCACTCAAGCTAGCTAAAAGTGAGAATAAGTGAAACCAAAGCTCCGGTACATGATGTATTTTAAGCTAGTAATGAGCTACGTGTGTTTACTGTGAATATGTACATTTGTTAAAAGTGAAATATCTAAGGTTACAGAGTTAATTTGTCTTCCATCAAAAGCCTGTTACACCAGCACTTTGTTAAGATACACATTTCAGTGCTCCTTTTACAGAAGCAAGGTATGTAGTCTACTGTACTTGAAAGTGTTTTGTACACTGTAAAACTGCACTATATGAAAGTGGTGTTTTGAACCAGTTTGTGAACTGGACCAAGAGTATGTGATGTATTTACAGAAACTGTTTATTGACATAAATTGAGATGTGTGTTGATGAGAAAAGAGAAGACAAAAGGAAATGTTTGGCATTGAGACTGAAGTAGTGATGTTAACGAGATTAAGACTGAATTGAGAAAATGTGAAAGTGAACTACATGAAACTGAGATGAGGCAAAAGTTATACATTGTGCTTTGTGACCGTTATGATAAGTGATGTTTAATAAATCAGACAGAGAGAGGAAATCTGGAAGAGAAACAAGACGTACTGTGTCCTCATTCCTCTGTTTCACCTGCTTTACACAGGTAATATATTTGTTATTGTGGTTTCTCATCCCTGGGACCCGTAACAAATCTTGGGGGCTCGTCCGGGATCGGCGCCACCTTCTGGTTCGGAGCTGATCCACTTATGACATCTGGGACCAAGAGCGGAGCTGATGCTGGCGGAGAGAGCGGTTAGCTGGAGCAGAGGCTGAGCCATCGTTGAGCGGAGTGACCCATCGTGAGGGACAGGGAGGAGCTGCTCTCATGGCTGGGAGTGAGAGGAAGAGCCTAGTGTGGGACATTAGGAAAAGCCTGTTCACCCTGTCGGCTGGAGAGCTCTTCCAGATCGCCAAAGATGTGGGTCCAGTGGCAGGCCAGGTCCGGCCTGAGCTCAACGAGGAAGATCAGGAAGGCTGCTTCGATTACATCAGTTCTTTCATGCACAGTAAGCACTTGCTCGAGTCAGAGGACAGTGGAATGGTTGAGCTGTTAATATTAAAGGACTGTATTGATGCTGTTATTAAGAATCGAGATGTACTGTTCTTATCTGATGTTAGGGGTGATGCAGAATCAGACACGACACCCATAACCACACAAACAGTGCATACTGCTCACAGTAAAGGGGACATTGCCTTCAGTCAACCTCAAACCGTCCCTGTGACTGTTACAGATGACACAACCACGCAGTCTCAAGCTACAGATACAGCTAGCCATACTGGTCCAGTGAGTGCTATTTTCCATAGCAATGTCAGTGATTCTGCCACAGCTAGCCAAGTGGCACCAAAATCAGCCAAAATGGTATCAGACATCACAAATACTAAGTTGCAAGAGATGCTAACGAGCTATGAGGAGCTTGGTAGGAAGCTTAAACAGAGCATGATGGTACCTAGTGAACAGTCACCACAACACTCTTCAGGGTTTCCATTTCAAGCTAAGAAGCCCCATAGTGACGTTTCCCAGCACAATCCATCATTTCAGTATTCAGCCCGACCTGCCCGTGAGGGGACAATCTCTTTGAGAGATCTTTCCTATCTCCAGAGAAGGGAGTTTAAAGTGCAAGGGGGTCAGGTTGGTGATCATTCATCAGACATAAACTACAACAATGTTTGCAAGCAGGTAGATGAAGGAATCAGAGAAGGCTTTCATGACACGGAGATAGTTCGTGGTGTGCTCAGGATAATAAAGCCTGGGACATTTAAAGACATGCTAATCAATAAAGATGACCTTACTGTGACAGAACTTAAGGGGTTCCTCCAGACTCATCTCAGAGAGAAGAATAGTACAGAGCTATTCCAAGAGTTAATGTGTGCCCGACAGGATGAGCATGAGACACCCCAGCAGTTCCTCTATCGGGTGATAGGGTTGAAGCAGCGAGTATTATTCACATCCAAACTGTCAGATGCAGGCATAAAGTACAGTCCAGCCACTGTTCAGGATGTCTTTCTACACACAGTTTACCAGGGGCTAGGATACAAGCACAGTGATATCCGACGAGAGCTAAAGCCTCTACTGTCAGACAGTGAAGTGGGTGATGAGACAATATTACGTCATGTAATGAGAATTACAAGTGAGGAAAGTGAGAGACAGAAGAGGATAGGTTCTTCTCGTAAACAGACCACAACAAATGCACATTGTGCCCAGCTTGAGCTTAACGCAATCCAAGAGGGTAGTAAGCAAGAGGTCTCTGTTCCCAAACCCAAGACAGACCCAATTAAAGAGCTTACAGCAAAAGTGAATGAACTCACAAGCCTGGTTGAGGCAATGAGACAGCAAAGTCAGCCGCGGCCATCGGACCGAGTGAACCCATATCCTCAGAACAAGGTGACAGTCAGAAGAGAGAGACCGTACGGTTGTCCCGCGTGTGTTGAACAGAACCGCCAAGACTGTTGTCATTGTTTCTCTTGTGGAGAAGAGGGTCACAGAGCTATTGGCTGCTTGAAGAGACAAAAGAACCAGGGAAACGTGAACCGGTCGCTGCAGAGGGGCGCCCAGTGATCGGGTCAGTAAGAGAGCCCCAAAGTGAGCACCAAGCAATAGTGAGAACTCAAGCCAGCCGCAATAGCAGAAAACCAGATCCTACCTTGCCAGTCATCTCAGAGGTAACTAGCTATAAAGAAGAAGAGTCACCTGTTCTGTCCAATGCTGCAGCTTTGTGCGCTAAACGCGGGGCAGTTGCTAAACTAATAGGAAGGAAGTCTCTGATACAATGTAACTTGAGTGGCTTGGCAGTGACTGCATTGCTTGACACAGGTGCACAAGTCAGCATGATAAGCCGTGACTGGAAGGAGAGGTTTCTACCAGACCTGGTCATGCGACCACTGTCAGAAATTATAGAGGAAGTAGATGAGCTGAAAGTTTGTGCAGTCAACGGGGAACCCATCCCATTTGATGGCTGGATACCCATAATGATCAACTTGCCAGGAAGCGAGGACCCTAGTCTCTCCATCAGCACTCCGGTCCTAGTCAGCAGTCTGCCCATGGACAAACCATTGGTTGGTTTCAATGTTCTGGAGCAAATAATTGAGGGGCGGCCAGAACAATTAATGCCTACACTGGTTGCATTGCTCCGTAACGCTATCTGTGTTTCTCCTGAAAAAGCTGAAGCGATTGTGAGTTTCATTCAGACAGCAGAGCCAAACTTGCCACAAGGCCGCTTGAGAACAGGCGAAAAGGATGTTGTGGCCCCTGCTGGGCAGGTCACCTGGGTAAGGTGCCGGGTTCCACCAACCATGAACACCTGTGATCGTCTGGTGCTTTTCGAGGTAGATGAGGGCAGTCAGTCCTTAGAGCAGTTGGATGTAGTGACAGGGTTAGTTGAGGTAAAAAACCCCACCAAGCCCTACATCATGATTGCTATAGGTAACAACACCAAACATGATGTGACCCTACCAAGAAAGACAGCTCTAGGCACCTTACAGCCCATTGAGCGGATTGTTGAGGCGGAAACCCCAGACAAACCCACACCTACTGTGACAGTCAGTGAGGTTATTGTTGAACTGGCTGAACCGACCCCACCTCTATGGGATCCACCGGTGAACCTTGATCACTTGGAGAGGGAACGGCAGGAGGTTGTCAAGAGGATGTTGTATGAGGAGTCAAAGGCTTTCGCCAGAGATGGAAATGACATTGGATGTAATCCGAGCCTTCAAATGGTGATCAATCTAAAGGATGACATCCCAGTGCAGAGAGCGTACACCTCCATACCAAAGCCACTTCTAAAGGAGGTCAAGGAGTACATCCAAGACCTTATTGTGAGGGGATGGATAGTCAAGTCAAAGTCCTCTTATGCTGCTCCCATTGTGTGTGTGCGTAAGAAAGACGGTACACTACGTCTCTGCATAGACTATCGCCTACTTAACCAGAAAACTGTACCAGACAGACACCCACTGCCTCGAATACGAGACCTGCTCGATACTCTGGGGGGATACTCATGGTTTAGCATTCTTGACCAAGGAAAAGCCTACCACCAAGGCTTTATGGCTGAAGGCTCACGTCACCTCACTGCCTTCATCACACCCTGGGGGCTCTATGAGTGGGTGAGGATCCCATTTGGTCTCTCTAATGCACCTGCAGCCTTCCAGAGGAGCATGGAGGAGATGTTGAGTTCTTTGAGGGATGAGTGCTGTATACCATACCTGGATGACATTCTTTGCTACTCAAGGTCTTTTGAGGACCACGTGGAGGTGGTCCGTAAGGTGCTCCGGGCCCTACAGTGTCAAGGAGTGAAGCTCCGACCTGAGAAGTGTGAGTTATTCAAAGGGGAGGTCCGTTATGTTGGGCGCCTGGTTAGTGCAGATGGTGTTCGAGTCGACCCCAAAGACCTGGAGGCTGTTCTGGCTCTGAAAGCCAAAGTGCCACAGACTGTAGGCGACCTGAGAAGGGTCCTCGGCTTCCTCAGTTACTACCGCTCGTATATACAGAACTTCTCGAGAATAGCCCACCCACTGTATGAGTTACTCCAGGGGAAGTCCTCAACACTACAGGCCCACTACCAACAAAGTAAAACCAAAGGGCCCCAGCTGTCATCAAGGGCACCTGTAGAGTGGACTGCTGAGCATCAGAGTATACTTGAGAGACTGATCGATACATTAACTCATCCTCCAGTTCTAGGGTACCCAGACTTTGACCAGCCATTCGTCCTACATACGGATGCATCAGAGCGGGGCCTCGGCGCTGTTCTTTACCAACATCAGGGTGGAAAGCTACGAGTCATTGGCTACGGGTCACGGACCCTCACACCCGCAGAACGCAACTACCACCTGCATAGTGGCAAGTTAGAGTTTCTGGCTCTGAAGTGGGCAGTGTGTGAAAAGTTTAGAGATTACCTCTTTTATGCTCCACACTTCACCATCTTCACTGACAACAACCCACTGACATACATCATGAGCACAGCCAAACTCAATGCGGTCGGTCATCGCTGGGTTGGAGAACTGTCAGACTTCTGCTTCAGCATCAAGTACAGGCCAGGGCGAGTTAACATAGATGCTGATACACTGTCCCGTGTCCCTCTTGACATTGAGCACTACATGTCAATGTGCACAGAAGAGTTGTCCCAGGAGGTGGTGAGCGCAGCTTGGGAGGGAACCCGAGCAGCCCAGAGGAAAGATGTGGCCTGGGTTGCTGCTCTCTTGGCCTCCTCCTTAAAGCTCAAAGAGAAGACCCCACAATTGGAGAGATCTTAAGACACAAGGAGTCAAATGTGAAACTCACCGAAGACATAAGAATGTCTGTAAAAGGAACTGCTCGTAAGCTCCTCCGTGAGTGGGACCGGCTGCGCCTTGAAGATGGACTCTTGTACCGACGAACGCCAGAAAGGAAACAGCTGATCCTACCTCTGGGATACCAGTCTGTTGTTCTAAAGCACCTTCACGATCATATGGGCCACGTGGGGACAGAGAGAGTTCTCCATCTCGCCAGAGAACGGTTCTATTGGCCTCACATGAAGAAGGATATAGAGGAATACATAACTAAGAAATGCAGTTGCATAAAGCAGAAGAAGCCGACAGTTCATGTGCGTGCACCCATGAGCAGCTTGAAATCCAACTCACCTCTTGAACTTGTCTGTATCGATTTCTTGCACTTGGAGAAAAGCAAAGGGGGGTACGAGTACATCTTGGTGGTAGTCGACCACTTTACGAGGTTTGCCCAGGCCTACCCAACCAAAAATAAGTCTGGTCGGACGGCAGCAGAGCGAATATACAGCGACTTCGTACCTCGCTTTGGGTTCCCCAACAAACTCCATCACGACCAAGGGCGAGAGTTCGAGAATGAGCTTTTCCGGACTCTTGGGCAGCTCTCTGGGGTTGGTCACTCCCGGACTTCTCCGTATCACCCCCAAAGTAATCCAGCTGAGCGGTTCAACCGTACACTGCTCCAGATGTTACGCACGCTGACAGATAAAGAAAAGGAAGCATGGAAAGACCATCTCCCGCAGGTTATACATGCATATAACTGCACCCGTCATGAGTCAACTGGCTATTCACCACACTTCCTGCTCTATGGTCGACACCCTCGCCTCCCCGTGGATCTCTTGTTTGGCTTGGCAGGAGAGGCTGACCCAGTGACACACAAAGGATATGCTGAGAAATGGTGCAAAAGAATGACAGAAGCATATCATATTGCCAACAGTAACAGCCTGTCATCCAGTGCCAAGGGCAAGTCTTACTATGATCAGAAGGCGCGGGGAGTGGTCCTGAAGCCAGGGGATAGAGTGTTGGTTAGGAACCTTGGAGAGCGTGGTGGTCCAGGCAAATTGCGTTCCTACTGGGAGAAGAGGATATATGTGGTCAGGGCACAAGTTTCAGACAACCCAGTGTATGTCATTCATCCAGAGGGCGCTGACAGCGGAAGAACTAGAACCCTGCACCGAAACCTACTCCTGCTGGTTAATGATTTGCCTGTGGAACCCCCATCACTGCCAACCAAACCAACTTCAAAGCCAACACAAAGACCAGGGAGTGCACGGGAGAGACTGAGCACCAAGAGAGACCAGCCAGTAGATACTGAGACCACTGATTCGGACGATGAGTCAGAAACTGGATACTGGCTAAGGATGCCAGCAAGCTGGGCTGAGCCGAGAGCAGCGATTACCCCTGAGAGATCAACTATCAGCCAAGAGAGGGAAGCACCAGCACTGGAGACACCAGTCCCTCATGGGGAAAGGTCTGCCCAGACTTGTAGAGAACCTGTTGGAGCCCAGGATGAAACAGTGCAAAGAGTGCCTGTAGTGGAGGCCCAAAACAGGGGTGAACAGCCGCCTGAGTCAGCTGGGGTCCCTGGAGGAGGCCAGACATGGATGGAGAATCAAGCTGGGTCTGAGACCGTCCCTATGCCGTTGGAAGGTGAAGTGAGGATGGAGGGTCCGGTTCAGGAGGAACTACAACTGAGAGATGAACGGAGCACTCCTCATCAAGTCGAATTGGAGGAGAATGACGTGCCAGCAGCCCTTCACTCACCTCAGCCAGCTGCAGAGCCGGAGTTCCCTCAAAATGTGTGCCTTGAAGAGCAAATGCAAGGCTCTCAACCCTGCTCCCTTACTCCACTCCGACGATCCACTCGGCAGAGACAACCAGGTCAAAGGCTCACCTACTCATCGCTGGGTCACCCAACATACGAGTCCTGTCCCACTGTGAATACTGTAGATACTTACCTTGTCCCTTCTGCTGACCTGTGCTATTCACAACCATACTCACCATCATTCCAAGGTCCACCTTTAGTCCCATTCCCCTATTTACCCTTTCTTTACCCCATACACACCTACTAGAAAATCACAGTCTGCACATAATTGGTCCTGGAAACCCTGCAGAGTTTTGAGTGTCAGAGAAATTTGGGTTTAAAATGTTGATGACTTTGATTGGAAGTTTGTGATTAAGTGGCAGGAGCCACATTTGTTGTCGGGGAGAGTGTGGCACGCCTAAAATAGGGTGACCACATTTAGGTGATAAGCTTCCTTTAATGAGTATCATGATTATTTTGTTATTGTATATATCTGTGCCTTCAATGAGAAGTCATGTATTGTCTTGAGGTGCTCATTTATATAGGAAATGGGGGGCGGAACGTTTGTGTCCTCATGAGTTGCTCTGGGGAACGGTTAGGAAGCGCACCTGCTGGCGGGTCCTCAGAGGAAATCTGGAAGAGAAACAAGACGTACTGTGTCCTCATTCCTCTGTTTCACCTGCTTTACACAGGTTGGTAAACGTCAAAAGCACCATGATATGTGATGTTATATCGACAGATAAGAGTAGTGCAAGTGTTTGTGTTAAGTTTGTTAGGCATTTAAAAGAGTTATTCATGTTCAAACAACTTTAACGTAAGGAAAGTTTTCCCGCATGGGCGCCATTTTGTGCCGAGCGGGACTGCACTCAAGCTAGCTAAAAGTGAGAATAAGTGAAACCAAAGCTCCGGTACATGATGTATTTTAAGCTAGTAATGAGCTACGTGTGTTTACTGTGAATATGTACATTTGTTAAAAGTGAAATATCTAAGGTTACAGAGTTAATTTGTCTTCCATCAAAAGCCTGTTACACCAGCACTTTGTTAAGATACACATTTCAGTGCTCCTTTTACAGAAGCAAGGTATGTAGTCTACTGTACTTGAAAGTGTTTTGTACACTGTAAAACTGCACTATATGAAAGTGGTGTTTTGAACCAGTTTGTGAACTGGACCAAGAGTATGTGATGTATTTACAGAAACTGTTTATTGACATAAATTGAGATGTGTGTTGATGAGAAAAGAGAAGACAAAAGGAAATGTTTGGCATTGAGACTGAAGTAGTGATGTTAACGAGATTAAGACTGAATTGAGAAAATGTGAAAGTGAACTACATGAAACTGAGATGAGGCAAAAGTTATACATTGTGCTTTGTGACCGTTATGATAAGTGATGTTTAATAAATCAGACAGAGAGAGGAAATCTGGAAGAGAAACAAGACGTACTGTGTCCTCATTCCTCTGTTTCACCTGCTTTACACAGGTAATATATTTGTTATTGTGGTTTCTCATCCCTGGGACCCGTAACACTTGCAGTGGAAAAATACCAAAGATGAAAAGTGAAATTCAAGATATGTACTGTAATGTGTTATGTCATTTTCTTTGTGTTAGAATTTATATTATAAAATTGGCATTCAGGAACCGGTATTGAAGTGAAGGTATTGGTATCGGTACCGTTATTGAAAATTTTTGATTGATACCCAGCCATAGAACCACCTCTGCGGCGTTAATGCTGCATCTCCGTGTGAAAAGTGCTTGTTTCTCTCTATTCTTTAAGGGTAAGTACACCAACTTCCTCAGAGGTAAGTTTTAACAAATTATGTTTGTAACCATGGTAATATAAACAAGATAAATGAATTAAAGCACTTATTTAAACATATTCTTTTAACTGGACATAACTAGATATGAGATCAGCAAGAAATAAAGAATATTATTTCAGTGTGCAACACATGCAACTAACCATCTAATGTGGTGCACACACAGACACACACACACACAGAGTGTATACAGTACAGTTCGATTGTGTGTTTTCATCTTTGTGTTAGATAAAATACTTTTGAATGTTCATGCTGTCTTTTTCATACTGTGCAAGAGTGAATACTGCCAACCTCTAGTCTGTCAAGGACTCCAAGACCCTTCAACCATTACTAGCTGTTATGGTAACATTGGTTGTAATTGTATGAAGCACTACAGAGCACTGCTATTTTTAGCTATGTGCATTCATGAATCATCAGATTATCATCATTAGTTTGTGTTTAACAGCTTCAGCAACAAGTCTAACTAGCAGCTGATTAATGTGTAAAGTGTAAAATGATGTTAGAGTTTGAACTGATTGGTATCTTGAGGCCCTGGGTCACTTTACAACTAAGATGCAGAACAGTAAAAAGTTAAACAGGCTATAACATGTTTCATACTGTACCTCCAGTTTGGTTGTAGAGACGCATCAAACTGCTAGTGGAGGATTTGAAGTTTGGTAACAACTGGAGACATTCTTGTTTGTACCACTCGAACTGCTCAGGATTTTCTGTGAAGAATGATTTAGCAATGTCCTGTTTTACTTCCACCCTTTTGTTGCTGTCACAGTACCCCACTGGAAGCTCATCAACTTCTACTGTTTTCACAAGTTCTGGGAGGTTTTGGATTCCAGTTGATGCAGTTATGAAATGCTTCAGGGAGTGTAGCACTGCAAGACAAACAAAGACTGATCATAAATATGATATGAAGTGTGTGTGTTTGCTGCGAAGAATAAAAATACAAAAGTTTTAAATGTAATGTGCAGAACAAACAGCCTCCATTCAGTATGAACACACACTCATCATCACCACTCAGAAATATGATGAAGTCAGAATGATTCAGTTAAAACAGTCTGATCAAGTTGAAACAAAAGTGAAACTAAACTTGGAGCAAAAGATTTGAGTGGACTGTGAAGTTTAAAGAGTTTAAAGGTTTAAAATGTGATCTTACCTGGTGATGAAACGTGACAGAAGAGAAGCAACAACAATAACGTTCTCATCTTGATTTGATGAAGACGAGTGAGTGAAGGACCGAGCTGGATCAACTGTTTCCTGTCGATCATCCTGGTGGAGGGAGGAGAGAGTGTTTCTGTCCTGAGAAGAAAAATAGTCCAGACTGCCTACAAGTGATCCAGGACTTGTAGGCGGTCTGGCCTATTTTTTGATAAGGACTTATCAACACTCCTCACATTCAAGAAAGTGTTAACTATGAATAATAATTAACCTTGTACAACCCTTATCTTCAAACAGACCCAACCACAGAACCTGGGGATCAGATTTTCTGGTGAACTCCCTCCCTTCCTTCTTTTTCACACAACAATGGTGATTAAAAAAAAACAAACAGATCAAAAAAGCTTTGAGTAAGAGACTGAGTCTGACTAAAGAGGTTTCTTTTCTGAGTCTGTCTTTGAGTGTGAGCAACACTTAATGGTAAGACTTGCATTCATGCTGGTATCTTTTAAAACTAAATTAGTTATGAATCACTCTACATCAATAATTGTCTAATTTTACACATTAACCATGACGATAAAGATACAGAAAAACATCATACTGTCAATATTTTAGAGACTCCTCAATTTTGTACATATCATGTTTTAGAGAAGCTTGTGTCAAGTGAAGCTCCTCCACAGGTCACACCTGAGTTTTGTGGTTAAACTGTTTGATGGTAGAATCAGCTGAATTGAATAATGGTAATGGAAACCATAATTATAACCGTTATCGGCATACCGCGGTATTTTTAAAATGTCTATAAAATGTTGAAAAAACACCACACCAGTAGATCCTCTTCTGCTGGAAGAGATTGCAGAGAGAGGTAGATCTTGATCTCTTCTCTCACTCCATTTTCTGGGGTGGTTGGAGTTTTGTCCTCTTCACCTATATTCTGTCCAGTTGAGATATTTTTCAACAACCCAGTGTGTACATCCTACAGAGCCAGGGCCCTCTCGGGTAGAAGGAGGTAGAAGTGTGGACGTAGAGGAAGAAGGGAAAGAAAGTAACACTGATGATGAGGATGAGAGATGTATGGCGGAGATGATCATTTATTTTGATTGAAAAGTTAATATATATTTAAGTTTGTTCAATTTTCTTTTTTTTTAAATCGTTCATTAATGTTTAGAAAATGCTTCAATTTAAAATTTTACAATAAAAATACATTAAGACTGTAAAAGATGGCCTTTAGCACATTTTTTATAGTGGCTTTTAATCTTGCATCAAATAGTGAACTGCATACTGTATGCAGACTTGCATGTACAAATCACCAGCAGTAAATATTGTACTAGGACTAGTATTGAACTACAAGAAGCAAGACAGTTGCAAGCCTTTAATTAGTTTTGTAAAGCTTTTGATGGGACTGTTAGGTGGTGACAACGGCTGCGCAGAGCGGCCCGATTTGATTTTTTTGTCATGGGGCGCCATGGTAACAGAGGGCTGACCACACAGCTAATAACAATACATACATTGTCATGGGCGGGCCCCAAGAGGCCAGGCCCACCCCTCCAGGGATTTGACCCACCCAGGAGAAATCAGCATTTTTATTACAAATATAAATCAGCATTTTTGTTACAAATATAATTTTTCCCCCTTAAAATTGAACTATGTACTAATATTAACTATGTTGCAACATTAGTGTATGAAAAAACACAAACACCAACTTCGACACAAGATTTATTTTCTAGAAGTTCTTTATTGCTTGCAAGAGCAAGCAAGAGTCACCTCCCAAAGTCAAGATGGCCGCCAGTCACACTTACAACATATTCAAAACCTGTTGACAATTTCTGCTGGAATCCACTGATAAACAAAGGTTGCAGCTGACTTTTGCACAAACATCTCGACACAACCGCCGCTGTAGTTGTGTCCATTTCTAAGCTTTAACGAGTCAGTGCACAAACATTCAGTTTGCACTAACTTAAAAGAAAATGGTCATCAGGTTCAAATGGGTTAAACAAACAGTTGATAGATAGATTTAGATTTAAATAGATAGATAATTCGCTTTTACTCAGCTATCATTGTTTTACTAATCCATTCAACAACAGCTGTATTTTACACATTGTATTGCAATTTGTCTGTTTTAAGATAAGGGCTTCATCACTCACTTGGTATTAGGCCTTTTCATTTGACACAGGCACAATGTACAGAGTGAGAGCTCTTCACGGATGAGAGACAAACTATTCACCCGCCCATCTTCAGTCAGGACAGAAACACTTCCTCCTCCCTCTGCGAAGACAAACATCAGTGAACATTTGATCCAGCTCGGTCCTTCACTCACTCGTCTTCATCAAATCAAAATGAGAACGTTATTGTTGTTGCTTCTCTTCTGTCACGTTTCATCACCAGGTAAGATCACATTTTAAACCTTTAAACTCTTTAAACTTCACAGTCCACTCGAATCTTTTTGCTCCAAGTTTAGTTTCACTTTCCACTTTCCTGTATTTTGGGTGTGCCAGGGCAAAATTAGGTGGGCCATCTTTTCCCAGAACAATCTTTAGGACCAAAGTCTAGTTTGTTTGACTAGTGTGAGCTTTCTGTACCTTGTTCAAGCACGGTACCCTTTCTTGGCTTTGGTACGGTTGGAGGAGGTGTGCTTCAGCACAGTATGGTCGCTGATGCATGAGCACAAGCGAGGTTGTGCAATGTGGACGTGTGCTATCACGCTATAATCAAGAAATCCAGGAATGTGAAGGTGCCGTCTATGACAATAAGCAACATAAAAGTCAGTTAAGTCATGTTCTCTCTGTGGTTCTCCATTGTGCTGCAACCGCACCATGACGTACAACAAATAACTGTGTTCAGGCCTCCAGTCACCTGCATGTCTCCCGTTAAGGGAAAAGAAAATTTTTAAACAAAGACACCATTGATAGAGGAGCCAACCACTGTTTTCCCAGTGTGAGACTTTAAGTATGCTTTTAACTTTCATTGAGCGAGCCATTTTCTGTTTTATTATTTTTCTTTTTGTTGTACAGCAGTGTTGGGTAACGTTACTTTTAAAGGTAACTCATTATGTTACAAGAATACTGGCATTAAACACGTTACGTCAGTGCATTGTCTACTGAGAAAAGTAACACGTTGCAGTATTTCAGAGTTTGTGATGATTGATGATAGTGTGTGTATATCTACACTGAATGTATAAACCTTGTTTGTCCTGCAGTCAAACACTCCCTGAAGTTTGTCTTGACTGGATCTGCTGGACTCCCAAGCTTCCCAGATTTCATGGCAGCTGTTCTGGTTGATGACGTTCTGGTTGGTTACTGCGACACCAACAAAAAGATCGTAGAACCAAAACAGGACTGGGTGAAGAAATTATTTGAAGACGATCCTCAGCACTTGGAGATGTTCACTCAGCAGTGTGTTGAGGGGACTGCAATGTACTTCAAAATCACTATGGACAATTTGAAGCAGCAATACAACCAAAGTGGAGGTACGTATGGATGTATATATATATATATATATATATATATATATAGGTATATATATATATTATGATATACTGCTCAGCATGGTAAACTGGCCCTGTACAAAGGACTCAAGATATTATTGGCACCACCCTAACATCTGTTTGCCAACAGTGACCCATCTGGGTAGGTGCTACTTGGATGCCAGTCATGACCCAGGTGCATGTCAGACTACAACACAGTCAGCCAAGTTTTCTGTTTTATTTCACCATCTTGCACCTGGACCACTTTGGGTAACAGTTTCAAAGTTTCAACTTAGAAATCTTGACTTTGAAATGGTCTGGAACACAGCATTAGCTATGGAGACATGTTCAACCAAGCATCAGAATGTGGAAGCAAGGGGATATATGTGACTTCTGTTATGTTCACACAACAAATGACAAAGTAGTAAGGTGTCGGGCATCAGTTTGCACTGAAGATTTCATCTCTACATCATTTCTGATTTCAGTCTCTGTTTCTTTCTCCGTTTCTGTCTCAGGTGTTCACATTTTACAGCGGATGGATGGCTGTGAGTGGGATGATGAGACCGGAGAGGTTGTTGGTTTTAATCAGTATGGTTATGATGGAGAAGACTTCATATCATTCGACCTGAAGACAGAGACATGGATCGCTCCAAAACCACAGGCTGTCATCACCAAACTGAGATGGGATGCTGACAAAACTAGAATCAAGTACAATCAGAATTACCTCACAGTGATTTTCCCTGAGTGGCTGAAGAAGTATTTGGCCTATGGGAGGAGCTCTCTGCTGAGAACAGGTAGAATCACCTGACCTGATGTAGTTTAATGGACACAATCATGTTCATACAGTCTGCTCAGACTGAACTGCTGTTGTGTTTTCACTCCAGTCAGTAGACACTGACATTTCTTTCCATCAATGCTCAGACTGTGATAGCCCATGTACACTTTGCTCAGTCTCAGTGTTTCAAACTAGAAATAGTTTCATTGATCTCTCTCCTCTTTAATCTCTCTCTCTTTCCTCTCCAGAGCTTCCCTCAGTGTCTCTCCTCCAGAAGACTCCCTCCTCTCCAGTCAGCTGCCTCGCTACAGGTTTCTACCCTCACAGAGCCTCACTCGTCTGGAGGAAAGATGGAGAGGAGCTTCATGAGGAGGTGGACCACGGAGAGATCCTCCCCAACCACGATGGAACCTTCCAGATGAGTGTTGACCTAAACCTTTCAGTCACACCTGAAGACTGGACGAGGTACGACTGTGTGTTTCAGCTCTCTGGTGTGAAGGAGGACATCATCACCAAACTGGAGACAGGTCGGATCGAGTATTGCTATGGTAAGAGTGAGCTCAATGTCATGTATAGTTTGTGTTACGTAGTAGGATATCTTGGAAATTGCACAACAGATATCCTTTAAGTTTGGTGGACAGTTGGACCAAAAATGAAGAAAAACTTATTAGAAATTGGCGTCTGTGTTGCAACTATGTCAACTTCAATTTCTACTTTATTGCCCAGTAAAACACAAAACACAGACATAAACATCAAAAATAATAAATACACCAATATGTAAAATCCTATACGAAGTCTTGTGACATCAGGAGAATGTCCAATTTCATAATTTTTTGGAGGGGACATTTTTGTGCAGTTTTTAAATTAGAGACAGTACTGAGATTACAGGAAATGAGAAAAAGATGCAACAAACGTCTCTGTCACGCTCAAACTGGAGATGTTGTGGTTCATGAGCTGCTGCTGCACTTCATGAAACATCATTTGTGATACGTTGAACTATTCGTCTACAGGATAAACGACTGTGACATTTTGACAAACATCTTTAAAACAGCTGCAACCACATTTAAAAGGCAGATGTTTGATTGCGTTTAACACTGTAACACTACACTATAATGCATCAAGAACAAGGAAGAAGAGTGTGGGGCAGATGGCACCATCATGTGGCCATTTATAAGTGCTTTGTTTGCTGTGATGAGATGCAGTGCAGTGAATGAATGAGAAGGTGAGGTGTTGTTACTGATGAGGAATATCCAAAAGGTCATGAAAACCCTTCCAGAACCAACAGCATGGCTCGATAAAGTGCACCAATGAGAAAGGACTCAAAGTGTTAATGTTCTGTTTTGGTTCCAGGTCCTCCCATAGGACTCTATGCAATTATTGCAGTCATTGTAGCACTGATCCTCCTGTTGATTTGCATTGTGGCAATATTCATCCGGAAAAGAAAACAATTTGGTGAGGACCAAACATACTTTTACTCCCCCAAATCCCGCCCTGATAGCCTTTTCTCTCCTTTATACATTTTGAAAAGTTAATTATTTTCTGACATTGTTTTTCCCTCATCTGTATTTCAGGGTGCTGTATTAACAGTAAGTATTTTGGACAAGCAACTAATAACTAATAAGTAATAACCGATATGAAAAGATGTCATTTTCACTTCATGTTTTCTGCCTGTCTTAACAGGGTCAGATCGGACCAGAAAGCTGAACTCACAACATTTTCCAGATTCTGAGAGAAAAACATCTGGAACGTACTGATGTTGCTGAACAGGGTGGAACACTGGTGCCCAGTCCGACGATGTCAAGCTGTTTAGCACTAATAGCTGATGTGGGACTGAGAGAAGTTTTTCACCAATTAATTAAGATAATAACATTTAAATATGAGTATTTCACAGTCGTTATGACAATATTTAAATATTGTGTTTATTGACAGTAATCTTATAGGTTATGGCTTATATGATGATATATTTTTAATGTAAAAGTTAGTAAACGGTCAGACTGTTAAATTTTTAGATGGAAATACTATTTTTACACCACTCAACCAGCACCACCACAATTATCCCTCACAGAAATATTCACATGGTGTGACACCTTTAATCAAAATGTTCCAATGACATTACAAATCTTTGGTCATTGATCAGTTTCTAATGCAGACTAATTTTATTTCAACAGTGATTACTACAGTAATGTAAATAAAAGTTATTGTTATTATGATCTGAGGATTAATAATTAATTGTAAATCAAAGATAATGTTAAAAAGATCTTTGTCTGCTCTTAAATAATTGACAGACAGATCATAAAATTGTAACAGCCATCTCTATGCTGATGATACACTCCGGTACTGTTGTGCTAAAACTGCAAATGAAGCCATTGCAATTCTCCAGAAAGCTTATGACAAACTGCACAATTCTCTTTTTTAACCTGAAATTACTCCTTAATACAAACCAAACCAAATGCATGATATTCTCAAGAGCCAGAGATATTGCTGATATTGGTCTGTATGTTACCACTCTAACAGGAAAACATGGGTTGGACTCAGATACACAACTCGACACAGAGTTAGGCAGGGTTATAGTCTTTACTCAAAGAACAGGTTCGGTACACGGGTGGTCCAGCAGCGGAGGCAAACGATTCAGGCAGGGATCATGCAGAGGCGAGGTCGATGGAAACACCGGTAGACTCTTGGAACAAAGGCTGGGACGCTATGCACAGGGGCAAAATGACGAACAGGGGAAACACAGGGCTTAATATACACACACAGAACAGGTGAAAGTAATCAGGGCGGGGACAGACAATCAGGGAGGAGGATGAAAACACATGAACAGGGAAGGGGGATCTGAAATGAGAGGAAAGGTAAATACACCAAGGTACAACAGGGACGAAGCTATAACATGGACCAAGTCATTACAGATATTTGGGTATCTGGTTGGATCAGAAAGATACATTTACATTTCATATTAACACACTTTTTAGAAAGCGAAGACAAAAAATGTGTCATTTATACAGAAACAGAATGTTCTGTAGTAGAACGGATCATTGAAGCTGTCTTTTTATCAGTCCTGGATTATGTCGATGTTATCTATAGATGTGCCTCTGTCTCCACTCTTAGTCCACTGGACTCGGTTTATCACTCCGCCCTCAGATTCATGACTGGTGACTGATATTCCACTCATCACTGTATTCTGTATGAAAAAGTTGGATGGCACCTTTAACTTGGATGGCATCATTTAAACTTGATGCAGTTATACCTATAGCTCAGTTTAAGACAATGATTACAAACTATTCTCTATTTGAGTGTAGCTGTTTTTAACTGCGTGCTGTCCTGTATGGTTGTTTACTGTGTATCTTTTATGCATGTTTCTGATCATTTTCAACACTTTTTTAATGTCTTATTTGTATTCTCTCATCTTGCTTCTTATCTGTTATCATTTTAATATACCCATTCTGTTTATTCGCTCTGTGATCATGTTCGTTGTTTCTGTTTGTTTTTTTTGTATTTGCGCTCTTGACTTCACTGAAAATGAAGGATTTCCCTGAATGATTTAAATAAAGGTTGAATGAAAAGGTGTTCATCTTAAAGCTTTTCTTTACACTACAGACTGATATCTAGTGGGGACGTAAACGTCTACACAGTAATGTTCCAGCATGTGTTTTGTAATATCGAGTGAGTAAGTGAGGAAATTAATCATTGTGTCAGACAGGTTTCAGAGTCAACAGGAGGGGAGGAGTCAGAGAGAAAATCAAAACCCTCCAGCAGGTAAAGTTCACACAGTCAGTTAACCGACCCAGAATTGCAGATTTCTCTCCTTCTGGAACAGAAAACCCAGAGTTTCCCTCATCTCAGGATTAACAGACTCAGAGTTTTCACCTAATCTTTCTGAAATATGGGTCCGTTAACACGGCTTTATCCAAACAAGATGAGAACTTTGTTTTTGTTGCTTTTCTTCTGTCACAGTTCATCAACAGGTGAGATCTCAGTTTCTTTCATTACTCTACATTATGTTTGATTTATGAGCAGCGTAAGGGAATGACTAGCATTCCTGTTATGAAATGGTAAAACATAATGAACCTTGTACCGTGTCTTCAAGCTCTTTTGTTTACTTTGCATAAAGCTCTGCATGTCGTTTCCATGAAGAACAATGCAATTCTTAAATCAGTTTCACTTTTACTCAAAGGGGCATTACTATGTAGTTTTGGAGGAGAAATTCACACTCAGAATTTTAATATTTACAATACTAATACAAACTCAGAAATATTTATTCCTTCCATAAGTGAATAAACGAGCTGTTCTCAGAGGAAAATAAATTCCAGAACACTGTTTGAAGCTACAAAAGTGGCAGGGTCCGCCACATATGAAAAAGTTAAACAGTATGAATTGTTTTGTACTGCTACAGTCAGTTTATTAAAAAAATTGAATTACATTTCTTACACAAAACCACATAGTGCACCTTCAAATACATCTGCTGAATACTGAATACATTATATTTGTGATGAGTGATGATAATGTGTGTACATACTAAATGTATAAACCTTGTTTGTCCTGCAGTCAAACACTCCCTGAAGCTTGTCTTGACTGGATCTACTGGATTCCCAAGCTTCCCAGATTTCATGGCAGCTGTGCTGGTTGATGACATTCTGGTTGGTTACTGCGACACCAACAGAAAGATCGTAGAACCAAAACAGGACTGGGTCAAAACACTATTTGAAGACGATCCTCAGCACTTGGAGATGTTCACTCAGCAGTGTGTTGAGGGGACTGCAATCTACTTCAGGAACACTATTGACAACTTGAAGCAGCAATACAACCAAAGTGAAGGTAAGTATGTAAATTATATTAGATTTTTTTCAATTTTTTTTATAATAATGGCACCGCAATAACATCTGTTTACCAAAGGTGACCCATCAGTCGTGACCAGGTGCATGTCAGACATGCTCACTTCCCATCCTGAGAAAAAGAAAGTCAAAATGGCAGCTACATTCATTTTATTTTAATTTCTTTCATTGGTGTGTCAAATATTCAGACTGATAGGAATTAACATCCAAGTTTGTGTTGCTGCAGAATATCTGAAAAAAAAAAATAATCAAACTATGTAAGATTCCATCTTCAACATTTGATGTTAATATCATTAGCTGCTCTTAGCCATTAAAACATGCATTTTATTTGGCGCGCCCGTTTGACTGCTCTTAAGGTCGCGGTCACACATACAGCAGGTGATGTTTATTTACCTGCGTTCACATTTACCTTACCGCAGCCTTTCAGAGAGCACAGAACTTAACATTACAAAATTGTACAATAGGACACCACTAACAGTCTGACCTACAAAGACTCGAAGGACTTCATGAGAGTGTGGTTGTCTGATGTTGTGGTGTAGAACACAGCATTAGCATGTCGAATAAGTTTCAAAGTGTCAGTTGTTATGAGTCATTTTCATTGTAAAATGTCTTGTCCGAACAGACTGTTTCCAATGAATTTACCATTTTTTCTCCACCTAATGCAGAAGAACCCGGAATCAAACCAAACCAAGTATTAAGCCTGCCAGTCAGTGTCACTGTCACTCATTACCAACTGATGTCCACAGCCCAAAAAATAAAAGCAAAGTTTTGATAAAACAGAGTTTTCCCTATCATGACGGTTAACTGGTATTGTGTATTGTGCTTTATAGGTGCAAATTCACAGATTCCCTACATTGACATGTCTTTATTTGAAAACACCAGTTCAGGATGGACTGAAAATGAGGGGAGAGCGATGTAACAAAGGTCACCCAGACTCTAACCAGGGACCTGAAAGTTTATGGTCATCACCTTGTTCTGTAAACCGTCACATTGTGACTTTTGAGCTAAGAAATAAAATATGGGTTTATGACTCCTATAAAGAAAAGGTGCACCACATGACTGGGAGATCAGCAGTCTTTCATGCAATGGACAATATTTATCACACAAACTTTTCACTGGAGATTTAATCTGAACATCGTGACTGATTTCAGTCTCTGTCTCTGTCTCAGGTGTTCACATCTTACAGAGGATGAATGGCTGTGAGTGGGATGATGAGACCGGAGAGATTCTTGGTTTTAATCAGTATGGTTATGATGGAGAAGACTTCATATCATATGACCTGAAGACAGAAACATGGATCGCTCCAAAACAACAGGCTGTCATCACCAAACAGAGATGGGATGCTGAGAAATACAGAATAACAAAGAACGAGAAATACCTCACAGTGATTTTCCCTGAGTGGCTGAGGAAGTATTTGGACTATGGGAGGAGCTTTCTGCTGAGAACAGGTAGAATCACCTGACCTGATGTAGTTTAATGAACACAATCATGTTCATACAGTCTGCTCAGACTGAACTGCTGTTGTGTTTTCACTCCAGTCAGTCTGACATTACATTGTTGTCTCTGTTTATTTTTTATAGCTGTAAGATTCGATGTCGTCCTAACCAATCAGTAGACACTGACATTTTCCATCAATGCTCAGACTGTGATAGTCAGAGTACACTTAGCATTAGTTAAGTAAGTTTGCTGTCTCAGTGTTTCAAACTATAAATAGTTTCACTGATCTCTCTCCAGAGCTTCCCTCAGTGTCTCTCCTCCAGAAGACTCCCTCCTCTCCAGTCAGCTGCCTCGCTACAGGTTTCTACCCTCACAGAGCCTCACTCGTCTGGAGGAAAGATGGAGAGGAGCTTCATGAGGAGGTGGACCACGGAGAGATCCTCCCCAACCACGATGGAACCTTCCAGATGAGTGTTGACCTGAACCTTTCATCAGTCACACCTGAAGACTGGACGAGGTACGACTGTGTGTTTCAGCTCTCTGGTGTGAAGGAGGAAATCATCACCAAACTGGACAAAGATTGGATCAGAACCAACTGGGGTAAGAGTGAGATCAGAGGTCATTTGTGTGTTTTACATAGTAGGGTTTTCCCATGGAAAATTAGAACATTGATATAACAGATATGTAAAAATATTTTTACCAGAAGGCATTTTTGTGCAGTTTTTAGATTAGAGACAGTACTGAGATGACAGGAAATGAGAAAGAGATGCAACAAATGTCTCTGTCACACTCACACTGGAGACGTTGTGGTTCATGAGCTGCTGCTGCACTTCCTGAAACATCATTTGTGATGCATTGAACTATTCGTCTACAGGATAAACGACTGTGACATTTTCAAAACCTGTGATACATTTTTATAACAACCACAACCGCATTTAGAAGGCAGGTGTTGATTTTTATTCTGAGAGGTCCTGCAAAGTGTGATGGCTTTGAACATACAGATGGCACTACAGTAAAATGGTGATTTAGTAAGCCCATGCATTAAGAACAAGGACAAATAGTGTGGCACCACCATGTGGCCATTTATAAGTAGGCTACTTTTTTTTTTTTTTTTACAGTGGCAGAAATCTTGTCTCCTGGATTTCTTGATTCAGTGATGTACTCAATTTTCACTCGACAAGTGTCTGCCTATGAATGAATGAGAGGGTAAGGTGTTGTCGTTGTTAAGGATAATCCAAAAGGTCATGAAAAGTCTTCCAGAACCAACAGCATGGCTTGATAAATTGCAAAATAACCCAATGTGAAATAACCCAAAGTTTGAATGTTCTGTTTTGACTCCAGATCCTCCCACAGGAATCGGTGCAATTACTGGAGTCACTGTAGCACTGCTGCTGATCCTCCTGTTGATTTGCATCTGGAGAAGAAACAATTGTGGTGAGGAACAAAGATACTTTTACTCCCCCTAACCCGCCCTGATAGTCATTTCTCCACTATTATACATTGTGAAATGTTAATTATTTTTTCTCATCTATATTTCAGGGTGTTGACTCAACAATAAGTATTTTGGACAATAGCTAATACTACTTTTTGGCTGAGAAAGCTGCAGTATGGAAGACGCAACATGACTTAATGATGGAGTGAAAATGAAAGAGTGAGAACAAATAGACAAAAGTGCGCACGTTGTCGGTTAATGAAGTATATATTTATTACATAAATGTAAAAAAAGAAAAACAAAGATCAGGTTGTGATTTTATAAAACTAATGATGAAATCCAAACCCAAATCTGTAGATTTTTATGAAACATTTACATTGTCTCAACATGACTTTTAGAAATATGTCTGCTTTATTTTATTGTAAGAATTTAAATGATTATAATCAATGTTGCTTAATATTGTTCCTTTACATGTGTTTGTCCCTGAATTAAGATGATAACATTTAGATATTAAGTTCCTCACATTCATTATATATAATATTTAAATATTGAGTTCATTGACAGTAATATTATAATTTCTGGGTTACAGTTAGAGCCGTCTCTATGCTGACTAACACTCCTGTACTGTTGTGCTAAAACTGCACCTGAAGCCGTCACAATTCTCCAGCAAGCTTTTGACAAACTGCAAGATTCTCTTTTTAATCTGAAATTAGTTCTCAATGCAAACAAAACCAGATTCATGATATTCTCTATAGACATGCCTCTTACTCCACTAGACTTGTTTATCACTCCGCCCTCAGATTCATTACTGGTGGCTGTTATTCCACTCATCATTTCATTCTGTATGAAAAAGTTGGATGGCACCTTTAACTTGGAACATTTTACAATGTACATTTAAACTTGATACAGTTATACCTATAGTTCAGTTTAAGACTGTGATCATAAACTACTCTGCATTGAAGTGTAGCTGTTTTTAACTACCTGCTGTCCTGTATGGTTGTTTACCGTTTATCTTCTATGCACTTTCTGTTTATTTGTGGTTTTTCATGTTCATTTGATGCAGTTTCTTATCATTTTCAGCACTTTTTTTTCTATTTATTTGTATTCTCTCATTTAGCTTCTTATCTGTTTTCATTTTAATGTACCCATTCTGTTTATTCATTCTATGATCATGTTCGTTGTTTCTGTGTCTCATCACATTTTTGCACCTGCTTTTTTCTTCACTGAAAATGAAGGCTTTCCCTGAAGAATTTCAATAAAGGTTGAATGAAAAGTTGTTCATGTTAAAGCTTTTCCTTACACTACAGACTGATATCTAGTGGGGATGTCAATGTCTGCACATAATGTGTTCCAGGATGTGTTTTTTTAATATTGAGTGCATGAGTGAGGACATGAATCATTGTGTCAGACAGGTTTCAGAGTCAACAGGAGGGGAGGAGTCAGAGAGAAACTCAAAACCCTTCAGCAGGTAAAGTTCACACAGTCAGTTAACTGACCCAGAATTGCAGATTTCTCTCCTTCTGGAACAGAAAACCCAGAGTTTCCCTCATCTCCGGATTAACAGACTCAGAGTTTTCACCTAATCTTTCTGAAATATGGGACCTTTAACACGGCTTTATCCAAACAAGATGAGAACGTTGTTTTTGTTGCTTTTCTTCTGTCACAGTTCATCAACAGGTAAGATCTCAGTTTGTTTCATTACTCTACATAATGTCTGATTTATGATCAGTGCAAGAGAATTATCTCTCTAAACAACCCATTGTTGTGAAATACTAAAACATAATGAACCTTTTTCTTTCTGTCTACTTGAAGCTGCTATCCACTCAGCTCTGCGTATTTATTTACATGTAAACAAAGTCACTCTAAAGTATGTTTACAGTAAACATGCTATTCTCAGAAGATAGCTATAGCTAGAAAAGGTGGCAGGGTCCGCCACATTAAAACAACGTAAAACAGTAGGAAATTGAGTTGTCTCTTAAGGTCAGTTTATTCATCCATGAAAACAGTTTTTTATTTAGTTTGACTGAATTGCTGAATTTTTATGCTCAACAATGAAGATTTTTCTCCTCTGATTGAAATTTCTTCCCCAAAACTGCATAGTGCTCCTCAAACACACCTACTGTATACTGAATATATCATATTTGTGATGATTGATGATAGTGTGTGTACATCGATACTGAATGTATAAACCTTGTTTGTCCTGCAGTCAAACACTCCCTGAAGTTTGTCTTGACTGGATCTACTGGACTCCCAAACTTACCAGATTTCATGGCAGCTGTTCTGGTTGATGACATTATGGTTGGTAACTGCGACACCAACAGAAAGATTGTAGAACCAAAACAGGACTGGGTGAAGAAATTATTTGTAGACAAACCTAAGCACTTGGAGATGTTCACTCAGCACTGTGTTGGGGGAACTGCAATCTTCTTCAAAAACACTATGGACAATTTGAAGCAGCAATACAACCAAAGTGAAGGTAATTATTGTGAGGGAAATTCTAAAATGTCCCATATTATTTTGTATGACACACAACAATGATTAAAGTGTGTAGGAAGTTGTATGTGTTTCATGAGGTGGATGTGCAGATGATTGGAATGGTGCTTGTGATACTGCTCAGCATAAAGTAAACTGAGCCTGAACCGGGGCTCAAGATAATAATGGCACCAGCATAACATCTGTTTGCCAACAGTGACCCATCTGGGTAGTTGCTACTTGCATGCCAGTCATGACCCAGGTGCATGTCAGACTGTCAGAACCAACCAAGAACATTTGAGATGAACATCCCTAGCTTCCTATAAGCCAACAAAAGTTGTCATTGGAATAATATAACCACAACCACTTTATTTGGTGCACCTGTTTCTTAACCTAAAAACTTCACAAGTGTGCGATTGTCTGACATCATAAAACAACAATTTATACTTTGTAGTGCAACTTTCCCCCTTGGCCTGAGAGTAGGATGCACTTCTTGAGTGCAGAGTTTGTGTCACCTTTTGTTACCATCAGCCATTTTTCTGTTTACTTTTGCCGTCTTGCACCAGGAACACTTTGAGGTCAGAAACTGAACGTTTCAACTTAGAAATCCTGACCTTTAACATGGTCTTGAACACAGCATTAGCCATGTAGACATGTTCAACCAAGCATCCGAATGTGGAAGAAAGGTGATATACCTGACTTTAGTTATGTTCATAGGACAAATGTCAAAGTAGGAAAGTGTCGGGAGTCAGTTTCCAATGAAGAGTTCATTTCTATATCATTTCTCATTTTCTGATCATTTCAGTCTCTGTTTCTTTCTCTGTCTCTGTCTCAGGTGTTCACATTTTACAGAGGATAAGTGGCTGTGAGTGGGATGATGAGACCGGAGAGGTTGTTGGTTTTAATCAGTATGGTTATGATGGAGAAGACTTCATATCATTTAACCTGAAGACAGAGACATGGATCGCTTCAAAACAACAGGCTGTCCTCACCAAACTGAAATGGGATGCTGACCAAGCTAAAATGAAATTCAACCAGAATTACCTCACAATTATTTTCCCTGAGTGGCTGAAGTTGTATTTGGACTATGGGAGGAGCTTTCTGCTGAGAACAGGTAGAATCACCTGACCTGATGTAGTTTAATGGACACAATCATGTTCATACAGTCTGCTCAGACTGAACTGCTGTTGTGTTTTCACCCCAGTCAGTCCGACATTACAGTCAGTTAACACTTAAGCAAGTTTGTTGTCTCAGTGTTTCAAACTAGAAATAGTTTCATTGATCTCTCTCCAGAGCTTCCCTCAGTGTCTCTCCTCCAGAAGACTCCCTCCTCTCCAGTCAGCTGCCTCGCTACAGGTTTCTACCCTCACAGAGCCTCACTCGTCTGGAGGAAAGATGGAGAGGAGCTTCATGAGGAGGTGGACCACGGAGAGATCCTCCCCAACCACGATGGAACCTTCCAGATGAGTGTTGACCTGAACCTTTCATCAGTCACACCTGAAGACTGGACGAGGTACGACTGTGTGTTTCAGCTCTCTGGTGTGAAGGAGGACATCATCACCAAACTGGAGAAAGATCGGATCAGAACCAACTGGGGTGAGAAACACTGATTCAACTTTGTTTTTAATGCTGGATAGCTTCAGTTTGGCTTTCTTGTCAGTTTATACACTGCCTTGCCAAAAGAAAGTCACCACCAAACATTCACACACACTAATATTTTGTTGGACCGCCTTTAGCTTTGATTACTGCACGTAGTCGCTGTGGCATTGTTTTGATAAACTTCTAAAATGTCACAAGATGTATTTCTGTCCCGTGTTGCATTCATTTTTCATCAAATCTTCTATTGATGATGGGAGAGTCGGACCGCTGTGCAAAGCCTTCTCCAGCACAGCCCAAAGATTCTCAGTGGGGTTCAGGTCTGGACTCTGTGGCCGATCCATGTGTGAACATGATGTCTCATGCTCCCTGAACCACTCTTTCACAATTTGAGCCCGATGAATCCTGGCATTGTCATCTTGGAATAACGCCCGTGCCATCAGGGAAGAAATAATCCATTGATGGAATAACCTGGTGATTCAGTATATTCAGGTAGTCAGCTGACCTCATTCTTTGGGCACATAATGTTGCTGAACCTCGACCTGACGGACTGCAGCAACCCCAGATCATAGACTGCCCCCACAGGCTTGGACAGGCATGATGGGTGCATCACTTCATCTGCCTCTCTTCTTACCCTGATGCGCCCATCAGTCTGGATCAGGGTAAATCTGGACTCATCAGACCACATGACCATCGCTCCAGAGTCCAATCTTTATGCTCCCTAGCAAATTGAAGCCTTTTTTTCTGATTAGCCTCACTGATTAGTGGTTTTCTTAAGGCTACACAGCTGTTCAGTCCCAATCCCTTGGGTTCCCTTCACATTGTGCGTGTGGAAATGCCCTTACTCTCGCTTTTAAACATAGGCCTGAGTTCTATTGTTGTTTTTCTATGATTTGATTTTACCAAACGCCGATAACGATTAATCAGGATTTTTTCCAGACCACATTTCTTCCTCGAAGATGATGGTTCCCCACTATCCTTCCAGTTTTTAATAATGCGTTGGACAGTTCGTAACCCAATTTTAGTAGTTTCTGCAATCTCCTTAGATGTTTTCTCTGCTTGATGCATGCCGATGATTTGACCCTTCTCAAACAGACTAACATCTTTTCCACGACCACGGGATGTGTCTTTTGACATGATTGTTTAAGAAATGAGAAGCTACTGATTGCATCAGTTGGGGTTAAATAACTTGTTGCCAGCTGAAAGATAATCGCCCATGCAGTAATTATCCAATAGGAGGCTCTTACCTATTTGCTTCGTTAAATCCAGGTGGCAACTTTTTTTTGGCCAGGTAGCGTATAATCTCAAAGATTTTCTTTGAAACGATAGATAGATAGATAGATAGATAGATAGATAGATAGATAGATAGATAGATAGATAGATAGATAGATAGATAGATAGATAGATAGATAGATAGATAGATAGATAGATAGATAGATTAAAACAGGTAATAAGATGATGAATACTGTGTGTGTGATAGAGAGTTGGATGGATTTACATCTGTTCTAACTGCACATGTTGTCGTCTTTTATCTCTCTTTTTCTTTCTCCTGAACAGAGGAGCCCAGTAAAGTCACCGGCCTGATTATTGTCATACTGGTTCTTATTGCTGTCGTCCTGATCACTACTATTAGATTTATTGTTTACAAAAAGAAGAAAGGTGAGTAACATTTAATAGCACCAACATCTGCTGCAGCTAACAGCAGCAGTGGAAGGCTCAGAGTACATACATCTGATTTATTTGTCAGTTTATATGAGAGAGGGAGAGAGAGAGAGAGAAAATGAGATTCAGTGGGGAAAATAAGACAAAAGAGGTTATGAAACTTTTAACTGTGACAAGTGGAATGATTCATCTTTTCTTCTTATTTCAGCCAATCTCCCTCCAACACGTAAGTCCATCTTATTTTTACTCTGTTGTCTCTGATCTGATCGCACTGTAGATTAAAAAGCTTTTCAGTGGGAGCCAGCAGCGAGATTCAAAAACCTTTCTGGCCGGCTGTTCTTTCTTTTTTAGATCAAAGTGTTTTTGTGAATCTTAATGTTAGAGTGCTGCTGTAGTTTTGACCATTTCCAAGTCAGTGCTCAAACATTTTCTCAGAGACTAGCCTACTCATACATCATTTTAGCTGTAAGGCACATTTTATTTTATGTCATTTGGCCGCTCAGCTCAATACTTCCTCTCCAGGTGAACAAGGCTCTGAAGGAGAAAAGGAAAGGATGAAATAGGAAGGAGCAGGAACCAGCACCGAACCACATACAGGTACATTATTGGATGACACAGAACATCATCTGTATGATCAGGTTGGACCACTTACTTTGTGTTATTTGTTGTTGTGTTACAAGTAATAGAATGAATGGCAGGTATGTTGCATAACACACCACATATGTATTTCTGTATGACGAGGTTGATCTGTTTATTATGGATTCAGTGAATACAACAATAGTCGTGCTCGGGTCAGACAGTCAAAGTGAGTCTGAGGTCTGTCGTGTGTTTCAAACAAACAGATGCAAAAATGAGCAGATTGTGTTGGTTTTTAATTAGCAGTTTCATAATGGACAAACATGTTGCATCATTTCTAAGTCGGTTCATCAAATTCCCAGTTTAGTTTCCTGCTGAGAGCTGAGATGTTCTGTGCAGGAGAAGAGAACTAACAGAATGTTTCTGACCTTTCAGCTGCTTCAACAGACTGAATCCAGAAACATGACTGACAAACACACTCAGCTCACAGAGACGTCATGTGGAACAACAGATACAACGACAAGAAAACAAAAGTATTCACTCCTCTGCAGCTAGTTTAATTCTATTTTAAGGACATTACATTTTCTGGTGTTCAAATCATAAATAAATACAAAATAAACGTCGACTCAGAATAATCCAAAGACTTTGCTGCTGATGTTTTGGTAACTTCTTAATATAAAAATGATCAAACTTTATTTTGCTTGTATATTTATTTAATCTGTGACAGCAGCTTGTGTTGAAATCACAAACAAGTCTGTTAATCCTGGTTTATAATAAGGAACATTTTATGTAGAATATTTTACAGTGATTTACAGTATTTCAAGTTATTCCATGATGTCGTTTCTCTTCAAACTCTCAGTGCATCAAAACAATATTCTTTTAAATTTGGCTACAGAAATATCAGATTAGAATATAAATACTTCTTTTGATTAAATGCAAGAATCTGAAAGCAAAGTTATGTTTTCTGTTGAATTTCTGTAAATACTGAATGCATGTAAAGTCTGATTCACTTGCACTCCTTCATTTCTTTTGTACTGATGTTTGTTTTTTAATAAAAAGCTCTTTATGTAAATACATGTAAATCCTCTCTGTGTCTGTAGTTACTGTGACATGAACAGGACCTGAGAACTTCCACATTAATGTCACACTGCTGATTTGATACATAAGGATGAAGGTAAACATTTAAAAGAGAAACACGAGTACATAAAACTCACATTAATAGAAACATCTGCTGTGTTGAGACTTTATCTCATGTGAACCTCCTGTGAACCTGCGTCCTCATATAAGGGATGTTACATTTTGAGTTTTCTGCACCTTAAACGTCACTCTGCTTTACTCAGACCTGTTGTTTTCATTGTTGGACGCTGTTTCTGCCATCTAGTGGTCACAAAGGCACAATACATTAATGAGAGTAAAGCAGTCCCAGCCGGTTCAGTTGAGGTTGTAATGGCCATGATGCTCAGCTCTGTGAGGTTGATGTGGGGAGACCAGTTATCCTGGCAGCTGTGCTGGTTCTGTATGTGAGTCTGGTCCGGTTCTTAAAAGAGGTTTTGTATAAGAGTTATATTCTCTGAAGGAAGCTGTTATTTCTCTCTGAGGTTGTCTCTACAACAGACACATTTCACATGAGTTTATCCCTCATTAATATAAAGTTCTGAGTAGTTTAGTTTCACACACTAAGCCTGAAACAACACTGAGGAAATACTTTACACTAGTGGTGTTTCTTAGCCTAATGAAAGTCTTGACACAGTTTCCTTAAGTACATCCTTCATGCAGGTTGGATGTTGATGCTGTCTTCATTCTCGTGGCAGGAGGTTCACATTGAAAGTCTGATTCGAAGATTTGACTCCTCGACTTCTTGATGTCTTGACCACATCAGTCTGAACACTAAACATGTACACACAGAGAATTATCCTGTTATTGTCATGACGTCTTAAAGAATCGTATAAACTTCCTCTCAGAGCTGCTTTTATTTGGCAGCTGATCTTTTTCTCTCATCTGAGAAATTTTCCTTGTGACCAGAAGAAGACATGCAGGAGACGTGTCGTCGACATAGCTGTCACTTGTAGAAGCCGAAGCTTCATCACTTGATGACTCACTGATGTCCATCTGTGAACTAAACACACACAAACAGGTTTGTTTTACTATTTTTGTCTTAACGTCGTCAAAGAAATGTCTCCCTTCAAATTGAGGGATGAGTTTTATAACCAGAGGAAATAATCTCACCTGATGTGCGGGAATTTGCTGTGATGGGGCATCAGACATTATGAGCTGCATGTTTTTTAAATCTGGGGAAAACAGGAGCACCCGGAGAAAATCCACGCAGACACGGAGAGAATGAGCAACTTCACACAGACAGAAAGAAAAAACCCAGTACCTTCTGCTGTGAAGCCTCAGTGTTAACCACCGAGCAACACGACTCACCAGAGACTCAGAACATCATGCTAAAAGTACCCAGTGTGTGTGAGATATTTATTTTATCCACTTGAAAGGGAATCAGGCTCCACAATACAAGTGTCACAGCCCTGTTTGTAATACTGTATATAATACCACTAAACAGCCTTTAGATGGCAGCAAAGACATGTATGAAATAGAGGCTGAGAGTTTCACAGCTGCCGACCCAAAGCTCTGGTATCTGATGACCTGGGAATGAGACTCAACAATCAACTATGTTTCTCCAGAATCACGTGCTGCATGTTTGAAGTGGGCAGAGCTCTAATGGGGGAAAAACGTGTGACGTCACATATTTCCATGCACCTATCAGGAACAGGCTACAGGTGTTGGGTTGCTTGATCGCTGTCAATCATGTAACGTGCTGCTACCAATCACACCATGTTGTTTTCTATCATCACTGATAGTTTTGCCGTCTCATCTGAAGTCATCCAGAATGTTTGTGTAAATCAAGTGTCTTCATTCAGTCTCTACGAGAGCTCAGAGCTGTTGTCAGGAGCTGTAAGGACAAACACAGTCCACTTATCCTTCACTGACACGCCTTTAAGAAAAAAACTACAACCTATTTACATTTGAAACCTGCAGCAGCCTAAACAGCAGCACAGTGATGTAACCTTAAGGAAGGACTTGAAATTGACACATCTTGTAGCTCTGGGGGAATTCATGACAATTATAAAAGACAGAGAAATAAACTCAATTGGATCTTGTCATTGCACTGTGTAATCATGTAATTCCACTCTTGTTTTCCTGTAAAGTGCTATCTGTTATTTGTGTCTTGTGCATTTGGTGTAACCATATTGCTTTTGTGCTGCTGTCTTGGCCAGGTCGCTCTTGGAAAAGAGGTTTTAAATCTCAGTGAGTTTTTTAACTGGTTAAATACAGGATATTGATTGATTGAGCCTGTCTTTGATGATGCCATCTTTCATTTTATGATTATAAATAATCATTTCTATGTTACGTAATTTAACATTTACTGTTGCTTCAAATAGTAAAATGATGATGATGATGCTTGTTTCAATTTTTCAGCTGAAACCAAAAGACTCTCTCACTTTTCTTCCATTGGAAACGATGAATGCAGGAACACCGATGAGAGCGAGAGAGACAACAACCACTGCATCAGTGACGAGGACGGTCAACACTCATCTGGAAGGTTCCATCGTGGTTGGGGAGGATCTCTCCCTGGTCCACCTCCTCATGAAGCTCCTCTCCATCTTTCCTCCAGACAAGCGAGGCTCTGTGAGGGTAGAAACCTGTAACGAGGGGGCTGATTGGAGAGGAGGGAGTCTTCTGGAGGAGAGACACTGAGGGAAGCTCTGGAGAGAGTTCAATGAAACTATATCTTGGTTGAAACACAGACAGCAAAATTGCTTAACTCATGCTAAGTGTACACTGGCTGTCATAGTCTGTAGATAGTACAATCAATGCTCGATTTGACATAGGGAAACCAGGGAAACACCTTGAAGACACACCAACGTCATCATCATAACGTGTACCATCACGTCCTCTTTAGGAGCCATTTCTATTATTGTTGTATTGTTGTTTGATTTATGTAAACTGTCAGCTGGTTTATGGTCTATGCTCCTTAGTGCTGGTTTGGTGTTGGTTTAGCTGGTGGACCAGCATGATGCAACTGATCCACCAGCAAGATCCCATTAATTATACTGGCCTATCAGCATAGTCTTGCTGGTGAAGTTGCTGATGAAGCTGGTCACCAGCACCCCAGCGATGCTGGTGCTGGTATGCTGGTCATCACAACACCTGTGCCTGAATCCTGTTCAATCAGCATCTTGATTTGCCACACCTGTCAGGTGGATGGCTTATCTTATTGGATTTTAACAAATGTGTGCTCAAAATCTGAAAGAAGTAATTATTTTGTGTACATAAAAAAAGAAAAACATCATACAATAGTTTACTTCAATTTGTGAGAGAAATGGGAGCAAAAAACTCAGTGTTTTTCTGTATTTCTGTACATTTACTGCAGTATGTACACTTTGTTTCAGGTGCCCTCAAATGACCCCAAAATCTTGCAGGTTTGAAGCTTGTGTTGAATAAATTTGGTGACATCAGGAGATTCACTGCTTGTGTTTGTAATTCAGGTCTCTGGATTCAGTCACTCAGGGAGCTCAACACCATTGTCAGGAGCTGCTAAACAATAAATACAGGAGACAGTATTGAAAAGGTTAATCTGCACAATAATGTGAATCTAAAACATGAATGGTGAGTCAGATCAGCTGAAATAGAACCAAAGTAAGTTTTACTTACAAGATGGAGGTCTGATGGCTGAAATCAGAACAAGACAAATAATTTCAGTCACAGTTTTAAATGCCAGATTATCTTTAGTCACTTTATTCCTCTCTTCTACTCACTCAGACTGAGTATCTGTTTATTCTCAGCCTGTTTAGTGCTGATTGTATTTACTTTCTCATCACTTCTCTCTTTAATTTGTACTGAAATCATTCATTTTTCTCTCTCACCTTTCTTCTTTTTGTAAACAATGAATCCAGCAGCACCGATGAGAATGAGAGCAAAAACAACGACTGCAGCAGTGAAGAGGACGGCCATGTTACTGGGCCTCACTCTCAATGCCACTGTCACAATAAGACAGGTGCAGATGAAGCAGGTTAAAACAAAGGAAAAAAAAAGTCAGATTATTGTTTCTAGGTTTTTTTTTCAGGATGAATTCCCATACACTCCCCTTCAGCACCTTCTGATCTCACTCTTACCCCAGTTGGTTCTGATCCGATCTTTCTCCAGTTTGGTGATGATGTCCTCCATCACACCAGGGAGCTGAAACACACAGTCGTACCTCGTCCAGTCTTCAGGTGTGACTGATAAAAGGTTCAGGTCAACACTCATCTGGAAGGTTCCATCGTGGTTGGGGAGGATCTCTCCGTGGTCCACCTCCTCATGAAGCTCCTCTCCATCTTTCCTCCAGAAGAGTGAGGCTCTGCGAGGGTAGAAACCTGTAGCGAGGCAGCTGACTGGAGAGGAGGGAGTCTTCTGGAGGAGAGACACTGAGGGAAGATCTGGAGAGTAAATAGAGAGATATTAAAGAGGAGAGATGGCTTTAAGATGACAAGCATCAAACCTATCTTGAAAAACCCACCCTTGATCCAACCCAACCAAACAACTACAGACCCATCTCAAAACTACCATTCATCTCCAAAATTCTTGAAAAAATCATTTCGCAGCAGCTACTTGAGGTCACTGAAGGACACAATATTTTCAGCTTCATAGTACTGAAACAGCACTGCTTAGAGTGACAAACGACATCCTCATCGATCACTTCATCTTGGTACAACGCCTCAAGAAGTGGGCTGGTATCTCAGGCTCCGCTCCATGGTTCTCATCCTACCTATCAAACAGGAAATGTCAGGTTGTCATTCACAACGTCATGTCCACACAACTGCATCTATACTATGTGAAGTTCCGCAAGGTTCAATCGTTGATCCCATCCATTCTCACTCTATATGCTACCTCTAGGCAATCTGATCAGCCAGTTCAATTGTATATATCACCACTGTTACGCTGATGACATGCAGCTGTATTTCTCATTTAAACGCAACGACATAGCCAATATCAGTACCTTCCATGACTGCCTGACTGCTGTCAAGAATTGGATGTCTCTCAACTTCCTTCAATTAAATTCATTGGTCCCAATAAACTCCTCTCTGAAGTGAATCCCTCAATCAGCCCTCTAGCTGCCAATCTCAAACCCTCCTCCAGAAACTTGGGTGTAATCTTTGACCAGAATTTGCACTTCAACTCACACATAAACAAACTTGTACAATCCTGCTTTTTCCAACTCCCAAACATCTCAAAAATCAAAGCGATGTTATCAACCAGACATCTTGAACTTCTAATCCACACCCTGATGTTCTCTCGCCTTGACTACTGCAATGCTTTTTCACCTGTCTTAACCATGCAGCCCTGTCTCACCTGCAACTCGTACAAAACGCTGTAGCCAGACTACTAACCAAAACCAATCACAGATCCGACATCAAACCAATTTTTACATCCCTTCATTGGCTCCCAGTAAAGTACAGAATAGACTTCGAGATGTTACTCATCACATACAAGGCCCTTCATGGTCTTGCCCCTCCCTCCATTTCTGAACTCTTACAACCTTACTCCACCTCTCGACCACTCAGATCTTGGCCTCCGATGTATACCCCGCTCGCTCCACAAATCTAAGGGTGACTGCACTTTTGCTGTCACGGCCCATCCCTCTGGAACAATCTACCCTCTTCTGTCAGATCAGCTGAATCACTAAATGGTTTCAAAAAACTTCTCAAAACCCATCTCTATCATCTCGCATTCCCTGCAATAGAACTTGTTCTCTGCATATATCTGTACATGTATGTTTATTTTATTTTATCTTATTTTGTTTATTCTTATTTTTTTTTATTTATGGTTTATGTTTACTGTACCCTGTACACCTCTTTTTTTAAAATAAATGAAATAAACTTAAACTTAACTGTGACATCACTGTCTGAGCTTTGATGGTGAGTAGTATGGGGCCCCAATTGTAAAGTTGCGCACGCTAAAATAATTAGCAACTTTTCGCCATATTTAGCAACAAACCACGTCTAAAAAACATATGTCAATTTTTAAATGTTACTTTTGACCAGATTTACAGCAATATTTGTGAACTTTGTGATATTTACTTCTCCTGTAAAAATGTCAATCTACAATGTCAAAAAATAAAAAATCTAATCTAAATGTTAAATGGTAATTCGAAATGTTAAATGTTAAATCTAAATGTTTAATCTAAATGTTGAACTTTAATCTAAATGCTAAATGTTAATTCTAAATGTTAAGTATGAATCTAAATGTTAAATTTAAATATAAATGCAAAATTTTAAATACAAATACTAAATATAAATGTTAAATTTAAACTACATCTAAATGTTAAATACAAATGTTAAATCTAAATCTAAACTTTAAATTTTAATCTAAATGTTAAATCTAAATCTAAACTTTAATTTCAATCTAAATGCTAAATGTTAATTCTAAATGTTAAGTATAAATCTAAATGTTAAATTTGAATATAAATGCTAAATTTTAAATATGAATGTTAAATATAAATGTGAAATTTAAAACTACATCTGAATGTTAAATACAAGTGTTACATCTAAATCTAAATGTAAAATTTAAATATAAATGCTTAATTTTAAATATAAATGTTAAATATAAATGTTACATTTAAAACTACATCTAAATGTTAAATACAAATGTTACATCTAAATCTAAATGTTAAATTTATATATAAATGCTAAACGTTAAATCTAAATGTTAAATTGAAATAGAAATAGAAATTAAGTTTAAATCTAAATGTTAAATCTAAATGTCGTTGCAGACGGATTGCTGAACCTCTCTATTGCTGCCAAAACAGCCCTACCAATGTTTCCAGCTAAGTCACTGGACATGGTGGCAGGCAACATGAGAGCATGGTGACATTTAAATTTAACATTTAGATTTAGATTTAACCTTCAGATTTATCATTTACATTTGTATTTAACATTAAACATTCAGATTTATTACTTAACATTTAGATTTAGATTTTTATTTAGATTTAACATTGACATAATATTTTTACAAAAGAAGTCATTATCACAAAGTTTACAAATATTGCTGTAAATCTGGTTAAAAGTAAGATTTTAAAATTGACATATGCTTTTTAAAGGTGGTTTGTTGCTAAATGTGGTGAAAAGTTGCTGTTTATTTTAGCATGGGCAACAATCAGCACCCCATATTACTCAACATCAAAGCTCAGACTGTAAGTTTAAGTTAGAATAATGTCATCCAAAGATGTATGTGATTGGTCAGGACTAAAACATTTGTAAGCACTACAAAAAAGCTGATGTCAGACAGGTTGGATTAATAAAAGAATGACAGTTCTGTCCAAGCAGCCTATATGAAGATTGCTGTGTCGAATGAACTACATCAGGTCAGGTGGTTTTACCTGTTCTCAGCAGAATCTCCTCCAAATCCTCCACATACTTCGCCAACCATTCTGGGCAAGACTGAGTTAAAGTACGGTTAGCGTGTCCTCTTAAAAATGGATCGGCTTCCATCATCGGTTTGGCGATGACAGCCTCAGGTGTTAGAACGTTCCATGTAAACGTATTTGGATCCAATTCCAAGAGGTCTTCGCCATCATAACCACACTGAGCCAAAATAGTGACCTCTTCAGTCTCATCTTCCCACTCACAGCGTCCCACCATTTGTAAAACATGGACACCTGAGACAGAGACAGTAATTAACACTTATCTCGATGAAACATTCAGTGGAACGATGATCTTAAAAACATTGTACATTGTGTGTTGACTGCTATTTTTTTAGTGGTGTGCATTCATAAATCAGATTATTATCAGTAGTTTGTGTTTAACAGCTTCAGCAACAAGTCTAACTAGCAGCTGATTAGTGTTGACATGATGAATGACAGGTAGTGGCTGGACCACTGAAGACAAACTGATATGATGGTTTACTTTACATGAATCTATTTCAGGTTATGTGTAAAATGATGTTAGAGTTTGAACTGATTGGTATCTTGAGGCCCTGGGTCACTTTACAAATAAGATGCAGAACAGTAAAAAGTTAAACAGGCTATAACATGTTACATACTGTACCTCCACTTTGGTTGAAGAGACGCATCAAACTGTTAGTCAAGTCTTTGAAGGTGTTTGGCAAAGAGTGGAAACATCTCTGTCTGTACAACTCCAACTGCTCAGGATTCTCTGTGAAGAATGATTTAGCAATGTCCTTCACTTCCATCCTGTTGTTGGTGTCACAATAACACAACATAAGTTCATCAACTTGCACTGTTGCCATAATTTCTGGGATGTTTGGGATTCCAGTTGATGCAGTTATGGTATATTCCATGGAGTGTAGCACTGCAGGACAAACAAAGGTTGAGGCTTAGTCCCTGCTCCAACAAATACGAACAAAAAAGTCTAGATTTGCACTTGTCACATTTGTGAAATTATTTCAGACAATCGATTTTGACACACGGTGTTCTGAGGGATATATCATCAATACAACATCTTCTTCTTTTTAACAAAATGTCTTTCAGTACCTTGAAAAATGCTGCATAAAATAAATGTAGTATTATTTAATCATTATTAATACAATCAGGAAATAGTTCAACATAACATTGATAGTATCATTCATGATTTCATAGAAATAAACAAGGACAGAAAGAAAAAGAATAATGAAATGCTTTAAAATTCAAACTGTTTGTTGTAATATAGCAGGTTTTTCCTCACTTGACCTGAGGGTCTAAGGACAGAGGAAGTTATTCACTCTAAAGATTGATCAATACATTTCATTCAGATTTTATTGAACACTATGTGGTTGATTTAGCAGTAATAAAAGAGATTGTTGTTCTCTCTTAATTCAAACAAGCATGAGCATGCAAATATGTTTTAGTCTGACTCAGGATGTAACAGACAGGTTTTAGTTGTGTCAGCCTTTATAGACTGAGCTCTTTTGGTTGTTTCATGTTGTTCAGGCAATGTTTTGCTCTCATTGTCTTTGTGATGCAGAATGTTGCAAAGTTAAATTGTTGCAGTTTGTCCTTTTTGCTACTACTAAAGTCAGGGTTGTCATAAGTCCTTTTCTGGGGCAGCTGTTGATCAGGGGTAGAGCCAGTGTCTTGTTATTGGAAGGCCGCTGGTTTGATTCCTTGCCCTGCATGTCGAAGTGTCCCTGGGCAAGATACTGAACCTCAAACTGCTCCTGATGTGCTGGTTGGCACCTTGCATGGCAGCCACCACCATCAGTGTATGAATTACTGTAAGCCTCTTACAAAAGTGTCTGCTCAATGGCCTAAATGTAAATGTTCTGGGAAAAGATGGCCCACATCATTTTGCACTGACCCACATAAAATACAGTTTCTACTACTCCACTGGAAGTGAAACTGAACTTGGAGCAAAAGATTTGAGCTGACAGTGAAGTTTAAAGAGTTTAAGATTTAAAATGTGATCTTACCTGGTGATGAAACCTGACAAAATACAAGCAACAACAATAACGTTCTCATCTTGATTTGATGAAGACGAGTGAGTGAAGGACCGAGCTGGATCAACTGCTTCCTGTTATTTATCCTTGCAGAGGGAGGAGAGAGAGTTTCTGTCCTTCGAAGAAAAATAAGCCAAACTGCCTCCAAGTGATCCAGTCCTCATCAACACCCCTCACATTAAGTAAAGTTTTTAACATTGAATACTACAGTCCTTATCTTAAGGAACACCCGGCCACACACCCGACCACACCCACTGTGGTAATATCAAAACAGATGCGATTCAGATATTGGGTCAGAGTGAGACTGTCTTTGAGTTCAAGTGTGTGACACTCAATGGTAAGACTTGCATTCATGCTAGTATCTATTTAAAGTGTGTTGGTTGTAAACCACCCTCATGAATGAACCATACATCAATAATTGTCTGATTTACACACTAACCATGACGATAAAGATTCAGAAAAATAGAGATCATGACAAAAAATGACATCCTGTCAATATCTCCTCAGTTTTGCACAAATCATGTTCAAGAGAAGCCCGAGTCGAGCTCCTCCACAGGTCACACCTGGGTTTTGTGGTTAAACTGTGTGATGGTAGAATCAGCTGAAAAAGCTAAAGACCATCTAAACCCACAGTGGGCCATTTAACCTCTCACACAGACAGAGTACTGTATGTGTTGAAGATCAGATGAAGACCTCTGTCAGTCCCACATCAGCTGTTTGTATTAATGTTAATGTTACTGGGCACCAGTGTTACACCCTGTTCAGCAACATCAATACATTCCAGATGTTTTTATTCAATGAGCCAGTTATCAACAGGTCAGAAGGACTCTTATTATAGAATTATAGTGCAATTACCATGTAGATGTTAGTGAAGGATGAACACCAAACAGTCAGAAATCACACAGAAACAGGTGATATTGATTATTTAGAGTATTATTATGGTAACATTTAACCTCTATACCTCTGTATTTATCTCTGTCTTTATATACGTCATTTCTATTATTGTTGTATGTTGCTTGTACATTTCATCTGTGTTAACGTCAGCTCAGATCACTATTGTGAATAAACATGTTTCAACATGTATCTCACTCTGATTCTCTCAGTCTGTTTGTTTCTCTTTCTTTCTAAACGTATCTTATGACCTCCTCACAGGTGAAGCGTTACAGGACATCAGTCAGTCCGCTGTTTAGTTGTCCGAAGGCTCCTTTAACAGAGATAGTGTCTCGCTATTTAATCTCTGAACTTCCTGCATTTTTGCTGAGCTAAGATAACCTTGTCTGGGAACTAACTCTGCTCAGAGTTCACATTGATATCAATCTCCTCATTCAAATCCTATGTGAGAATACTGAATGTTCAGGTAGTATATTGAAGTGTCGTCACAAATGAGCATGTGGACCAAAACTGTTTAAAATGTGAGGATTTTACTGAAAAGACAAACATCAGCACAAAAAGATGCAATAACATATTTTTGAAGGCTAACCCCAAAGTTAGCATCACCCTGGTTCTAGCTAATGTTAGGCTGTTAACAGATGACATCAGGGTCACATGACTTAAACGTCACCACCAGTAAGTGCCTAACTACACAATTACTGAATATGTTTTCTATAAACAGATGAACAAGTTGTAAAGTTAGAGTTAGAATAGTTTGTAACTAAAGTCTGGTCACACTATGTCCCCTGATTGTTTTGAGTATGAATTCGACAGAAAACAGCAATTAATAAAACATCCAAACATGTGTGGAATGGAACTGCACCTGTCTACCTCCAAAGACTGGTTAGAGCACACACCCAAGCGCGAACACTTCGGTCTACTACATCAGTTGGCTAGTGGTACCGCAAAGGTAGACTAGACTAGAGCAAACCAAGGTCGCTCAACAGCAATTCATTAAACAACCAATCAGAGCCATAGAACATAGAACAGTCCCACCTTTTCTATCAGTCCATTTTATATAACTTAACTTTTAGTGCAAGAAGCCATCTTTTACACTTTTACTGTCTTTTAGTTCTGCAAAGCTAAATCAAGTGACATCAGGAGAGTCACTGAGTGTGTTTGCCATTCGGGTCTCTGGAATTTGCCAGTCAGGGAGCTCTATACTGTTGTCAGGACCTGCAGGTCAGAAACAAACATCCTGAATTTAACTTTTATCAACATGAAATACAGGAAACAGTGTTGAAAAAGTTAATCTGCACAATAATGTGAAACATATTTGAATCTAAAACATGAAGTGTGAGTCAGATCAGCTGAAATAGAACCGAAGTAAATTTTACTTACAAGGTGGAGGGGTGATGGCTGAAATCAGAACAAGACAAATAATTTCAGCCACAGTTGTAAATGCCAGATTGTCTTTAGTCACTTAATTCCTCTCTTCTACTCACTCAGACTGAGTATCTGTTTATACTCAGTCTGTTTAGTGCCTTTTTCTCTCTCACCTTTCTTATTTTGGTAAGCGATAAATCCAGAAACACTGATGAGAGTGAGAGCAAGAACAACCACTCCCACTGTGACGGGGACGGTCATGTTACTTCGCTTCACTGTTGAATACAATAAATTAAGACTGATGCAGATGAAGCAGGTTAGAACAAATTAAAACAATTAATTAGTTTTATTACTGGGTTGTTTTTTCAGGTGAATTCCCATGCACTCTCCTTCAGCACCCTCTGATCTCACTCTTACCTTCGTTGGTTCTGATCCGATCTTTCTCCAGTTTGGTGATGATGTCCTCGTTCACACCAGAGAGCTGAAACACACAGTCGTACCTCGTCCACTCTTCAGGTGTGACTGATGAAAGGTCCAGGTCAACACTCATCTGGAAGGTTCCATCGTGGTTGGGGAGGATCTCTCCGTGGTCCACCTCCTCATGAAGCTCCTCTCCATCTTTCCTCCAGACGAGTGAGGCTCTGTGAGGGTAGAAACCTGTAGCGAGGCAGCTGACTGGAGAGGAGGTAGTATTCTGGAGGAGAGACACTGAGGGAAGCTCTAGAGAGGAAAGAGAGAGAGATTAAAGAGGAGAGAGAGGAAAAGAAACAAGGTAAAAAACAGATGAAGAAATTCATGATGTGAATCATGTCGCCCAGATGCATGTGTGTCCTCATCAGTTGACTTCTGGGTTGTGCTCGGTTGTCAGGACTACACTAAAACTAGATGCAGAATTCTGTAGGAACGAGTTAAACCTCCACAGAAGAACACCAACTAATGCATACAGGGGAGAATTAGGCCATTTCTAACTGATTATGAACATTAAAACTTTGGTCACATTTTAAATCGAACCCTCAACACACACTGAGCTTTCAGGCACTCTGAACCCAGGAACTGAATCCAGAAAAGATCCTATTCTGTCAGCTGGGCCAGAGGCTTACTGACCAATCAACACCCAACACTGCTGACTCTGCTCTGACCTGTTTCACAGCATACCTAACAAATTGCACCTTTCAGGTCACATAGAATGGTTCCTTGCCCAAAACTTGCTTTCTGGAAACTGGTGTCCCTCAAGGCTCAGTTATAGGACCGGGAAAAGACTGCCATTGCATGGACCGAGCAGTCACTGTCGAGGACATCGCAGTATCACCTTCGTCGACTGAAAGGAACCTGGGTGTAAACGACGGACTGTCACGCAACCCCAACATCACTGCTGTGGCCCGATCATGCAGATTTGCCCTCTACGACAGGACAGGATCAGGTCTTTCCTCACAACGGACGCAGCGCAACTTCTGGTCCAAGCGCTGATCATCTCCCACCTGGACTTCTGCGACTCCCTCTTGGCTGGACTCAAAGCCTCTGCGAGTAAACCATTGCAGCGTATCCAGAACGCTGCAGCAGCCTCGGTTTCGAACTACCCAAATTCCCCCATGTGACCCCCCTCCTCTGTGACCTACACTGACTTCCTGTTGCAGCCGGCATCCAATTCAAGACAATGGTGCTGTCAATGGAACTGCACCTGTCTTCCTCTAAAGACTGGTTAGAGCACACACCCAACCCTCAACACTTCGGTCTACTACATCAGTTTGCCAGTGGTACCGCAAAGGTAGACTAGACTAGAGCAAACCAAGGTCGCTCAGCGAAGGCGTGACTCTTCTCTGTTTTGGCACCTCAGTGGTGGAATGATTTCCTGACCAATGTCAGGACAGCAGAGTCACCTGCCATCTTCCATAAAAGACTCATTTGTTCAGACCCCCCAAAAAGGAAAAAAAAAAGACGTATATGCACTTGTATGTTATTATCCTCAGCACTTAAATCATAGTACTTAAGCACTTAAGGTATCCTTGATAAATAGCAGCAACTATGCTCAGATGAGGGCTTGAAAATTGTATCCACAATGTTATGTTGTGGTTTCTTTCTTGTGAGAAATGTACTTATTGTAAGTTGCTTTAGAAAAGAGCGTCTCCTAAATGCTCTGAATGTAAATGTAAATTTTAATGTAAACGCTTTTTAACTTCAGACCAGCACTGCTTTCCAGCCACCAATAAGAGTAAACCAACTTATGTAATTAACAAAAAATGCTTCTCTGAACACTGGAAAAATCAAACTAAAACTCAAAACAAACTTCAGTCGCTAAACCATGAATACAAATTGGCAGATAATCTCTTTACTGTCAGAGGTACAAGGCAGAGACAGATCCTGACCAAACAGACTCAGTGACCACAGTCCAACCATAGAGGAAGGACGACACAAGAAGTCCTGGCTGCCAACAGAGGAAGAAGTATGTGGTCACTGCACCAAAGGAGAGGTAGAGACAGAGTTATACTTCCTCTTAACATGTACAAAATATAAGGATATGAGAGTAGAATGCTTAAAATGTGGTCTATAAATACCAACATTTTGGAAAGTTCATCTTGTTTGTTTCCTCTTTCTTCATGAAATATATTCACTGGTTGTAGAGGTATTTATTGTGTTTTGTCTTTGTACACCTGCAACAGTTTGTAATAGTGTCTGTGATTTGTCAAGACCAAAGCAAATGCAAGCACTACAAAAAATGCTGATGTCAGACAGGTTGGATTAATAATACAATGACAGTTAAGTCTGAGCAACCTATATGAAGATCACTGTGTCTAATAAACTACATCAGGTCAGGTGATCCTACCTGTTCTCAGCAGAAAGCTCCTCCCGTACTCCACATACTTCTTCAGTTGCTCCGGAAAAACCTGAATCAAAGAAGTCTTGTAGGATTTTCTCATAAATTGATCAGCGTCCCAAATCTTTTTGGCGGTGACAGCCTCAGGTCTTAGAGCGATCCATGTCAGTGTATTCAGATCCAATGCCATGAAGTCTTCTCCATCATAACCAAACTGAGAGAAACCTTTGACCTCTTCAGTCTCATCATCCCACTCGACGCCATGCACCTCTTGTAAAACATGGACACCTGAGACAGAGACAGAGACTGTAATTAACACTGATTCACAGATGAAACATTTCATGCGATCATGAATCAGATTATTATCATTAGTTTGTGTTTAACAGCTTCAGCAACAAGTCTAACTAGCAGCTGATTAATGTTGACATGATGAATGACAGGTAGTGGCTGGACCACTGAAGACAAACTGATATGATGGTTTACTTTACATGAATCTATTTCAGGTTCTGTGTAAAATGATGTTAGAGTTTGAACTGATTGGTATCTTGAGGCCCTGGGTCACTTTACAACTAAGATGCAGAACAGTAAAAAGTTAAACAGGCTATAACATGTTACATACTGTACCTCCAGTTTGGTTGAAGTCATGCATCAAATCTTCAGTGCAGGTTTTGAAGAATGACAACAGATCTGAACATTCTTGTTTGTACCACTTCAACTGCTCAGGATTCTTTGCCATGTATGATTTAGCAATATCCTGTTTTACTTCCACTTCTATGTTGCTGTCACAGTACCCCATCAGAAGTTCATCAACATCTACTGTCGTCACAGCCTCTGGGAGGTTTGGGATTCCAGTTACTGCAGTAATGAAAGCCTTCACGGAGTGTAGCACTGCAGGACAAACAAAGTAGCTTATTAAGTGCACTTATTATAAATAATGTGCAGAACAAACAGCCTCTACTCAGTATGAACACACACTCATCATCACCACTCAGAAATATGATGAAATCAGTATGAGTCAGTAAAAACAGTCTGATCAAGTTGAAGCAGGTGTGTAGCCAGTAATGGGCCAAGTTTAGTTAAAAAACATTTTATCACAGAAAATACAAAAATTAATGTAAGAAATTAAAAATATGAGTGTCATTTTTCTAGTACTTGTTGTGTGTTTATTCTGTTGAAACAAGTTGTCACAACACTGGCTAAACCAACTTCTTTAATTAGTTATTTCAAAAAAAGAGTTGAGGAAGAAAACACGCCACTGCCTCCATCGACCGAGTCCACCCAGCACAGTTCTTCAGCCTAAATCACTCAGGAGATGGTGAGACCGGCTGTTTTCTCCCCTGAGCCAGAGTCTGATGCAGGTTACCTGCCGATTTATCTGCAGTTGTCAAGAATGGAAAATCAAGGTAACTTGACCCATCTCTGTTATAGCTGCAGTTTAGATGATATCTCTGTTGTGTCAGGAAATGGAAAGGGAGGCGTGCATGTGATTCTAAAACAACCCTTCTGGGAAAACCAGCATAGACCAAAACCAGCACCAAAACACAACATATGCTGGTCTTGGTCACCACCAAGACCAGCATATGTTGTGTTTTTTTCGTGCTGGTCTATGCTGTCTCACAGTGTGATTTTGAGTTATGAAGCTAATAGAATAGTTGATGCAGACAAATGAAATCAAGAGCCGAGACCAGAAAGAGACGGCTTGTTGGATCTGTGCCCACAACTAGTTTGGGAAAAGCAACAAGTGTGTGAAATAATGATGACATGACTCAAACACATCTGGAATGATATCCTGACAGACAGCTGACAGAGCTGGACTCTTGTTTCCAGGAGGATCAGTACAGTCCAAGACATTTACACAGAAGGACTCTGTGGACCCGTGTGATCACTATCTCATCTCGGTTGAGGCTGAATTAACATTCATGAAGTGCAGTAAAGTGGTTAATGAACAGTGTTGTTCGCTGTCGAGACTATGTGCTGCTCTTTCTGTGGGTGCAAATATGTTTCAGTCTGAATCAGGATGTAACAGACAGGTTTTAGTTGTGTCAGCCTTTATAGACTGAGCTCTTTGTTGTTTCATGTTGTACAGGCAATGTTTTGCTCTCATTGTCTTTGTGATGCAGAATGTTGCAAAGTGAAATTGTCGCTGTTTGTCTTTTTTGTGACTTCTGCTTTTTAATAAGTCATATTTTGTTCTGGGAAAAGATGGCCCACATCATTCTGCACTGACCCACATAAAATACAGTTTCTGTTACTCCACTGAAAGTGAAACTAAACTTGGAGGAAAGAGTCGAGTGGACTAAAGGTTTAAAATGTGATCTTACCTGGTGATGAAACGTGACAGAAGAGAAGCAACAACAATAACGTTCTCATCTTGATTTGATGAAGACGAGTGAGTGAAGGACCGAGCTGGATCAACTGTTTCCTGTTGTTTTCCTGGCAGAGGGAGGAGAGAGAGTTTCTGATGGGCGGGTGACTCGTTTGTCTCTCACCTGTGAAGAGCTCTGACTCAGCACATTGTGCCTGTGTGACATGAATAGGCCTAATAACAAGTGATTGATGAAGCCCTTAACTCAAAGCAGACCTCAGACTGAAATCGTTTATTTTTTCTGATCCAATCCTCATTAAATTAATGACAATTAGATCTTTTAATGGAAATACAATGTGTAGAACAAATGATAGCAAAACAATGATAGCTGAGTAAAAGTGAATTAATAATGAAGACTATCTATCTATCTATCTATCTATCTATCTATCTATCTATCTATCTATCTATCTATCTATCTATCTATCTATCTATCTATCACCTGGCTCCCACTGAGAAGCTTTTTAATCTACAGTGTGATCAGATCAGAAACTATAGAGTAAAAATGAGACAGATTTACATGTTGTAGTGTGATTGGCTGAAATAAGAAGACGAGACAAATCATTTCACCTGTCACAGTTTAAAATTTCAGAAAATCTTCTCTCTCTCTCTCTCATTTAAGCTGACAAATAAATCAGATGTATGTACTCTGAGCCTCCACTGCTACTGTTAGCTGCAGCAGATGTTGGTGCTATTAAATGTTACTCACCTTTCTTATTTTTGTAAACAGTAAATCCAATAGTAGCGATCAGGACGACAGCAATAAGAACCAGAATGACAATAATCAGGACGGGGACTTTACTGGGCTCCTCTGAAAGAGGAAAAGAGAGATAAAAGAAGACAACATGTGCAGTTAGAACAGATGTAAATCCATCCAACTCTTCATCCCACATACAGTATTCATCATGTTATTACCTGTTTTAACTAGATATTAGTTGTGTGAGGGGAATTTATACAGTATAATGTGACAGCAGCTACTGATGTTGGTCAGCTGTGACATTTGTCTATCAGTGGATTTCAGCAGAAATTGTAAACAGGTTTGAATATGTTGGAACTGTGACTGACGGCCATCATGACTTCAAAGAGAATATATATTTAACAATTTACTAAAAATCAAAGCACTCACATTTAAACGGGTAAAAGAGTTGGTCACATCACTGAGAGGTTGGAGGTGTTGAGTCTGTCGCCTGCAGCTTTTCAACTTACAAATCACTGAGGCTCCTTCTTGTTCCACTACTCCCTCCAATAATTCGGATTGATCCGCTGACAAAAGTCCGGAAATTTTGTAGAAAGACACAAAAAGAAAACCCAAACCCAAATGTTTGAGAGTCTGAATGAGTGGGGAGGAGCGGTGAATGCAGGTTTTCTATCTTTCAGTCAGTTGTCCGGCTCCGAAAGTACAGATTGTAACTCATGACCATGAAACCTGTTTGAGCTTATCGGAGCCCTGATGAGTCTGTGAGCAGTTCAGTTAGGGCACATTATCAGAACATCTGTGCGGAACATCTTGGTTGTATAACGAGTTTTGGTGATGTTCGGTTGTTTGTGAGCGAGACATGAGGTAGTTGTTAAGAACTTAAAGGCACAGTGTGAAGAACTGGCATCTGTCGAATTCATACTCAAAACAATCAGTTATATGACCAGAGTAACCACTAACTGCTGCTAACTGTAGCTGCCATTAGCTAGTTAGCTCAGTTAGCAGTGCAGCTGGTGGTTTGGACTGTGAACTTAGACCCCTGGGGGAGTGTTGGTGTGTGTCTGAGGCTTTCTGGTTAGCGAGCTGACTAAACAAAGAGATCCTGATGTCAAATTTGTCATTTCTTCACACCCTGTTGTTATTTTATTAAGGTTTATTAAGGTGTGTTTTCAACAACAATTCCTTCACATTGCACCTTTAACTTGGACACAATCCATGAAAGGTTCCTCATACCACCAGGGTTGTTATCTATGGTAAGACTGGTTGAACCAGACAGACAGTGATGGTGGTTGAACTGCTCAGTGATCTGTGGGATTTATGTGAAGATCTTTCTCTCTCTCTCTCACCTTTTCATATTAAAATTAAAGAAATGTTGTTGTGATAGTATGTGTGTGGGGGGGGGGGGAGACATGGAGCAGGTAATGAAGTGAAGTCACTAGCAACATGCCAGACTCCTTTACAAATCAAGTGATTTTAAGAGTTGTTGCATCATGAGGAGAAACTTTACAAACTCTGTGAAACGGCTGCTGCTAATTTTAGGTCCTTAGTGCCTTCTTGTAAATTCGGCATTGAGTACAAAACATTAAGATCTTTATTTCCTTGTAAAAAGTGTCATCGTGGCTATAAAAGCCTACAGAAGAAAGCAGGGAGTCACGGACTCCCTTTAAAAAAGCTCAGTTTTGAAACATGATGCGTTGGGAGACACTGTAAACTTTTTGTGAAACGCTGTATACAACACATTCTTTAACATTTGAGCCTGCTTGTTAATTTGGCAAATATTATACATGAAGATTTTTCTTTATTTGTGTAAAAAACGTGTATCTGTTTGTTGTAATGAGCACTGGTCACTCAAGACGAAGCTGGAACACATGATGAGCCAACAGTGACAACGGGCTCAACTACACCAATAAGACTCATTCAAATTAAAACTTTTCATAGGCTTCTTGGACATTTATTCATTATTTTACTGAAACATATTCCAAAATAATATCTACATGTAATGCAACAGTATGACAGATTTGATGATAACACACAGATTTCTTGGACTTTTATTGCTTAACTGTTAAAATCACAGAGTGTTGTGGTGCTGAGACTCCAGTCATGAAGTGCTGCTGTATCTTTACAAGCCACCAGATGTCAATATGCTGCAGTGTTGAAGCCCAAAAGCTCTTCTTTGGACCCTCCCCCGATACATTTTAATTTTGCCTGAGCAACAAAATGGATGAACTAGAATGGCAGAAAGTGACAGAAGCTTTAAGCGCTGTGAGTTCAGAGCCGCAGACTTTGGAAGAGTTTAAAAAAGCGGCATGACTTCAAGCGAGAGGCCAAGAGATGCATCTCTGTGCACGAGGATCCCAGCAGTCCCTCCACCTGATGGTTCAAGTCTTACTGTCAGGTGTTGCTCACTTGAACTCAAAGACAGTCTCAGAAAAAAAAACCTCTTCAGTCTGACCCAATCTCTGACTCAAAGCTGTTTTGATCTGTTTGTTTTAAATCCCCATAGTTATTTGAAAAAGGAAGGAAGTGAGAGGAGGTCACTGGAAAAGTTGATCCCCCCGTTCTGTGGTCGGGTCTATTTTAAGGTAAGCACGTTGCTGAATAAACTATTATTCACTGTTAACACTTTACTTAATGTGAGGGGTGTTGGTGAGGACTGGATCACTTGGAGGCAGTTTGGCTTATTTTTCTTCTCAGGACAGAAACTCTCTCTCCTCCCTCTGCCAGGATAAATAACAGGAAACAGCTGATCCAGCTCGGTCCTTCACTCACTCGTCTTCATCAAATCAAGATGAGAACGTTATTGTTGTTGCTTCTCTTCTGTCACGTTTCATCATCAGGTAAGATCACATTTTAAACCTTTAAACTCTTTAAACTTCACAGTCCACTCGACTCTTTACACTGAGTTTAGTTTCACTTCCAGCGGAGCAGCACATCGTCTCTACAGCACACAACACTGTTCATTAACCACTTAATTGCACTTCATGACTGTTAATTCAGCCTCAACTGAGATAAGATAGTGATCACACGGGTCCACAGAGTCCTTCTGTGTAAATGTCTTGGACTGTACTGATCCTCCTGGAAACAAGAGTCCAGCTCTGTCAGCTGTCTGTCAGGATATCATCCCAGATGTGTCTGAGTCATGTCATCATTATTTCACACACTTGTTGCTTTTCCCAAACTAGTTGTGGGCACAGATCCAACAAGCCGTCTCTCTCTGGTCTCAGCTCTTGATGACTGCATCAGCTGTTCTGTTAGCTTCATAACTTCAAAATCACACTCTGAATCATCTCTAAACTGAGCATGGCTCTCTATTAGTCCCTCAATTAGGCACCTGCACTCAGAAACTGATCATGTTGGGCTTTGTAAACCCTGCGTGTCAAAATCATTCAACTTCAATAATTCTCCCTTTCAACACACTCTGCAAACACTTCTAATATTACATCGAGTAACGTCAGTATTCTGCTCACTGCTCCAGATTCGGAGCTCCAGCGTTTGTCCACAGATCGCTCAAGTTCCGAGCATAGTGTCCTGATGGAGCTCTTTCTGCACTTCCACACACTTCATATCATATTTATATTTTCACTTAGCTTCATGTTTAATATTAGTGTTATTTACAATCTCCTTTGTTTGTCCTGCAGTGCTACACTCCCTGAAGTTTTTCATAACTTCATCAACTGGAATCCCAAACCTCCCAGAGGTTGTGGCAACACTGGAGGTTGATGAACTTCTGGTGGGGTACTGTGACAGCAACAAAAGCGTGGATCTAAAACTGGACATTATTAAATCATTCATCATACAGTATCCTGAGCAGTTGGAGTGGTACAAACAAGAATGTTTCCATTTGTTGCCAAACTTCAAAGCCTACACAAACATGTTGATGCGTCTCTTGCACCAAACTGGAGGTACAGTATGTAACATGTTATGGCCTGTTTAACTTTTTACTGTTCTGCATCTTAGTTGTAAAGTGACCCAGGGCCTCAAGATACCAATCAGTTCAAACTCTAACATCATTTTACACAGAACCTGAAATAGATTCATGTAAAGTAAACCATCATATCAGTTTGTCTTCAGTGGTCCAGCCACTACTGTTATGGCCCTGAATTAAACAGAAACAAAGACTGGTACAAAAAGAGGCCAGCAACATAAAAAGGACGCCAACTCAGCACAGTCAATATAAATGTGTTTATTTAACAAAAAAACAGGGCAGGAGTTCCTGGCCAAACTGAAAAAAAAGAGAGAAGAGACCCAGGACCAGCCATGACCATCGCATCTGTGGAATCCTCCCGACTAAAGCTGCCTAACCAAAAACAACTAACCTATTAAGAGAAAAACAAATGGATACGAAAACAGGACTACCAGGAACTCAAACCCAAATTAAAACAACAAAGCCCTGGCTCTTTAACAGGCCAGGGAACTGAACCCAAACTCAAATTAACAATAAAGGAGAAAACTGCAAAAAGATTGTGAGGCCAGCGCAGCCTCCCTCCTCCTGCAACACACCTGTATTGAGATAGATAAAGAGAGCCGCCCTGTTACTGCCTCGTTTTACCTGCTGAGGTGATTGCCCACACCTGAGCTCAGGAAGGCAGAGCAGGGCGGAGACAAGACACACACAGACACACACACACACACACACACACACACACACACACACACACACGAACACAACTAAAAAATAGCAGTCATCACACAATGTACAATGTTTTTAAGATCATCTTTCCACTGAATGTTTCATCCGTAAATCAGTGTTAATTACAGTCTCTGTCTCTGTCTCAGGTGACCACGTTATACAGGCTGTGGGAGGCTGTGAGTGGGATGATGAGACTGAAGAGGTCAAAGGATTTGTTAAGTATGGTTATGATGGAGAAGACTTTGAGGAATTTGATCCAAATACATTTACATGGATTGCTCTGAGACCTGAGGCTGTCATCGCCACAATATTACTGAACAGCCATGAAGATTTAGGGAAAAAAATGACGACTGTTTTGACTCAGATTCTTCCGGAGAACCTGAAGATGTATGTCAAAAATGGGAGGAGCTTTCTGCTGAGAACAGGTAGGATCACCTGACCTGATGTAGTTTATTAGACACAGTGATCTTCATATAGGCTGCTCAGACTGAACTGTCATTGTATTATTAATCCAACCTGTCTGACATCAGGGACATGCGAAACAGTTATCACAAGTGATCTATTGTAGGCAACTGGACTTGTTTCATGTTCTTGAAGACATTTCACCTCACGTCCTTTTTCAGTTCTGACTAACTATTAGTAGCCAAATATTTAGTCGGCCAACACTATTACAAACTGTCACAAGCACATGGACGACATGATTCACATCATGCTGCTGGTTTCACACTATTCACCTGATCAACAGTTTGCAGCAGTGATGTGCCAACAAACATAGTATTGGAACAAAATAGTGCAGATGAAGTCTGCTAGCAAGTAAAAAGGATGTATATGATGCATCATTTTTAATATTCTAAAAGGTTTGCAGATGTTTCTTCAGGAACAAAATGCATCAAATACATCTGTTCAACATTTACTCACACCTTCCGTTATTGATTCCAAATGTAATTTCTTCATCTTTCTTTCACCTTGTTTCTTTTCCTCTCTCTCCTCTTTAATCTCTCTCTCTTTCCTCTCCAGAGCTTCCCTCAGTGTCTCTCCTCCAGAAGACTCCCTCCTCTCCAGTCAGCTGCCTCGCTACAGGTTTCTACCCTCACAGAGCCTCACTCGTCTGGAGGAAAGATGGAGAGGAGCTTCATGAGGAGGTGGACCACGGAGAGATCCTCCCCAACCACGATGGAACCTTCCAGATGAGCGTTGACCTGAACCTTTCATCAGTCACACCTGAAGACTGGACGAGGTACGACTGTGTGTTTCAGCTCTCTGGTGTGAAGGAGGACATCGTCACCAAACTGGAGAAAGATCGGATCAGAACCAACTGGGGTAAGAGTGAGATCAGAGGGTGTCGAAGGGGAGTGCATGGGAACAACAACAAGAACAGTAATAATAAACTATTATTGTATTCAACAGTGAAGCCCAGTAACATGACCGTCCTCGTCACTGCTGCAGTGGTTGTTCTTGCTCTCATTCTCATCGGTGCTGCTGGATTCATCGTTTACAAAAAGAAGAAAGGTGAGAGAGAAAAAGGAAAGATTTCACCACTTTGATTTCAGTCTTTGAGTTGATTTCTTTTTATCAGGTTGCAAAATTAAAATTATAGCTGCTGCGCAGCGATGGGTCGGGTCCGGGCTATTTTTGGCAAATTTAGGCAATTCTGAGCAACAAACAGGAGAATAGGAACAATGTTCATTTTGGACCACTTGAGGCTTGAACTCACAACTTCTGGAACCAAAGACTGTCATCTATCGCTCTGAGCTAATTGGCAAGTGTCAATACAACAGTGGCTTCACAAATTGAGTAATCCATTCACTGTTGTGCAGACAGATTTGAAACCACTGTAAAAAAAATTCAGTTATCAAGACAAAAATCTGAAAATACACATATTGCAGCATGGAGATGTTGGTAATTTGTTTTTACAAATGATTGATTTGCTCCATAACTGAATAACTGATGTTTAAAAATGCTGCTTGCATTGACTGCAATTATTCACATGAGAGCAGAATTCAAAATGTTCTCAAAAATTCAGTTTTTTAGGTAAAATTCTGATATTTGTCAAACATAATCTACCATGACTCTAAAAAATGTTCAATTTTTTCATAAACATTGAAGATTTATTTATCAATTTGCAGGTATATGTTTATAGTCAAACATTTTCATGCACTGTAGGCAAAAATTGTGGGAGGAGATTTGAAAGTTTGAAAAAAAACAGAGTGATGGACTTCATAATTTTTAATAAGTTTAAATGTACAAAAGTTTCTTTAGTATTGGGGCTACAGTTTGATGAAAGTGTGAAGTTCAAGCGGGTTGAGTTGTTATGAATTTTCAATGTTTTGAACTTTAGTTGCTTGCTGTAGCGCCACCATCAGGACTATTGGCTTGGGTTTACAGCTGAGGTAATCTGGGATGAGACTGGACCTTTATGCAAATTTTGGTTAGCTTTCACCCATGGTCCGGTCCAAGCAATTTGTTTTTATTTAATTTAGAGCAGTGTTTTTCAACCCTGTTCCTCGGGGAACACTGTCCTGCATGTTTTAGATGTTTCCTGCTCCAACACACCTGATTGAAATTATCGGCCAATCATCAAGCTCTGCAGAAGCCTGACGAGGAGGCAATCATTTGAATCAGGTGTGTTGGAGCAGGAAACATCTGAAACATTCAGGGCAGTGTTCCCCGAGGAACAGGGTTGAAAAACACTGATTGAGAGGCTTGTTGTGATGCCACCATCAGGGCAATTGTCTTGTGTTTCACGTTGAGGACATCTGACAGTTTGATCTGTCATTATCATCATCATCCTTGCTGGGTCTCAAACCCAGAACCTCTGACGCCAAGAACCAGCTCCAAACTCACTGAGCTAATTGGCTGGTAGAGAGACCTGCTGTGTAGCTTCAGTTGTCGACTCAGGGAGTCAGTCTGTCCGAGCAGCTGTCGTCAAGGCAGATTTCAAAAATGGTCAAAATGTCAGAAATTCTGTTACCTGAACAAAAATCTGATAATACATAAATTGCATCTTGACAGCATGGAAATGTTGGTGATTTGTTTTTAACTCTAAGTGTTTTTCTTTATAAAAGAAAATTTGATGTTTAAAAATGCCACTCTTACATTGACTCCAGTTGTTCCCATGAGAGCAGAATTCAAAATGTTTTCAAAAATTCCGTTTTTGAGATAAAATTCAGATATTTGCCAGACTTCATCAACCATGACTCCAAAATATTCAAAATTTTTTTCAGGAAGATTGAAAATGTATTTAGCAAGAATTTGAAAGTATTTGTCTACAGTACTGTTTACAGTCAAACATTTTGATGCACTGTAGGCTTAATTTTTGATCAATTAAAAATCTGAGAAACAAGTTTTGTGGAGGACGGTCTGAAGATGCTCTCTAGCAAGTTTGGTGACAATTGAGCAAAAATTGTGGGAGGAGATTTTATAAGAGGTTTTATAAGTTTTACAGGAGGAATATTGACATGTCCTTGGAATTAAGTAAATTTGGCATGGGGCCGGACATTTCTGTAAAGGTTCCCATTTTCGCCCATGGGAAGTATGACTTCCTTGGAAGAAAGAAAGAAAGAAAGAAAGAAAGAAAGAAAGAAAGAAAGAAAGAAAGAAAGAAAGAAAGAAAGAAAGAATTCCTACAAATACAATAGGGTCCTTGGCAGCTTAGCTGCCCGGACCCTAATGACTTAAATACAGAGGAACCCTGATAGAAAATGATTAAATGTTACTATATAATACGCTAAATAATCAATATCACCTGTTTCTGTGTGATTCCTGACTGTTTGCTGCTCATCCTTCACTAACATCTACATTGTAATACTTAGAAATCTGTCTGTTTAATCTTAATCAATGTTAAGTAATATTGTTAATTGGTAGCAGCAAGTTACATGATTGACAGCAACTAAGCAACCCAAAACCTGTAGCCTGTTCCTGATAGGTGCAAAATTAAAACAAGTATCAGAGAAAGTAAATACAGTCAGCACTAAACAGACTGAGTATAAACAGAGACTCAGTCTGAGTGAGTAGAAGAGAGGAATAAAGTGACTAAAGATAATCTGACATTTACAACTGTGACTGAAATTATTTGTCTTGTTCTGATTTCAGCCATCAGCCCTCCATCTTGTAAGTAAAACTTACTTTGGTTCTATTTCAGCTGATCTGACTCACACTTCATGTTTAAGATTAAAACGTGTTTCACATTATTGTGCAGATGAAGGTTTTCAACACTGTTTCCTGTATTTATTGTTTAGCTGCTCCTGACAACAGCACAGAGCTCTCTGAGCGACTGAATCCAGAGACGTGAATGACAAACACACTCAGTGACTCTCCTGGTGACACTTTATTTAGCTTTGCAGAACTACAAGACAGAAATGCTTCTTGCAGTATAAAATAACATTACATAAAAATGAATGTTCTATGTTCTATGACTCTGATTGGTTGTTTTATGAATTGTTGTTTTCTGTAGAATTCGTTCTCAAAACAATCAGAGGACAGCGTGTGACCAGACTTTAGTAACAAACTATTCTAACTCTAACTTTACAACTTGTACATTGATCAGTTTATAGAAAACGAGTATAGTAATTATATAGTAAGACATTAAGCGGTGGTGACTTTAAGTCATGTGACTGTGATGTCGTCTGTTTACTAACTAGCTTTTTACTAACTGAGATTTAATTTACACTTCAAAAATTGTGTGTTTATCTGTGAAGATTATCTTGAAACATGTAAGAATCATGAACGTGTGTTTGTCAAATTATTTTTGGCGATATTCTAAATTCCAATTTAAAAAATCCCATAGACTTCATGTGGAGGGAACCAGGGCGATGCTAACTTCAGGATTAGCCTCCAAAAACATGTTATTGCTGCACCACTCTATAGATGGAGAATATGGAGTTTGGTCTATCATGGAGCCAGTGTGTCTCTCATATGAGCGGTGAGCAGAGTGGGAGATGTATATCAACACATTTACAACTGTGAACTTATGAGACTAAACATGTAAATTCCTTTACATTGATGAACATGAATGAATGTTAAACTCAAATGTGTTGTTCTTTCTTTTTGTGCTGATGTTTGTCTTTTCAATAAAATCCTCACATTTTAACAAGTTTGGTCCACATGCTCATTTGTGACGACACTTCAATATATTACCTGAACATTCAGTATTCTCACAGAGGATTTGAATGAGGAGATTGATATCAATGTGAACTCTGAGCAGAGTTAGCTCCCAGACAAGGTTAGCTTAGCTTAGCATGAACACTGAAGTTAGAGATTAACTGACTGACTGATGTCCTGTGACGCTTCACCTGTGAGGAGGTCATAAGATACGTTTAGAAAGAAAGAGAAACAGACTGAGACTGAGAGACTCAGAGTGAGATACATGTTGAAACATGTTTATTCACAGCAGTGATCTGAGCTGATGGTTAACACAAATTAAATACACAAGAAACATACAACAATAATAGAAATGACTAAAACACAGAGGTAGTTTCTGTGTCAGTGGTGTGCACGGTTGCTGAAAAACGCCCACTAAACTGCCCACTTGGGTGGCAAAAACACAGTAAAGTGACCTCCTGGTTTGTGCCCTGTTTTTTCTTTTTCGCACCTGCCCTTCAAAAAGTCTGTGCATGCCACAGACCTGATCAGTACTTGTTGGTGAAACCCAGCGTGCACTGGTTTTTCCAGTTCGCTTAACATTGAAAAATCAAAAATTTGCCAACAGAAATACCACAGAGCACATATATTCTACAAAGGTTTCAGTTTGGACAGAACCAGTCAAACCTGGATTCCTAAAAGTACCCAGTGTGTGTGAGATATTTATTTTATCCACTTGAAAGGGAATCAGGCTCCACAATACAAGTGTCACAGCCCTGTTTGTAATACTGTATATAATACCACTAAACAGCCGTTAGATGGCAGCAAAGACATGTATGAAATAGAGGCTGAGAGTTTCACAGCTGCCGACCCAAAGCTCTGGTATCTGATCGTACATTTACTGCTCTTTTTTGCTCCCATCTCACTACAGTGAATGAACATGTTTCATCATGTTTTTCACTTTGAGTCTCTCAGTTTTCTGCATCACTTGTTTCACTTTCGCTCTAAACGGATCCTCTGATCACCTCGCAGGCAAAGAATAACAGATTTGTTCTGACGTGCTGAAGGCTTCTGAGTGCAGCACCACTATTATAAACACAGATCTCAGGTCTGTAACAGTCTGTCAGATGTAATGTGGGTGCTAACTACAAACTAAAGTCATTACATCAGAACAATGTTGTTTGTTTAAAACTTGTATGTTAAAGTAAACGTGTATACAACGCTGTGATCCGACACTCTCACTGAAGTTACATCGTGCAGAAACAAGTGACAGAGACTCCATTCATCTGTTACAAGACACTGAACCATCAAACTGATTCTGGAGCTGTTCTTTTAAGGTGAACAAGTTCAGTTCAAACAACTTCAGTGTTCATGCTAAGCTAACCTTGTCTGAAAGCTAACTCTGCTCAGAGTGAACATTGATATCAATCTCCTCATTCAAATCCTCTGTGAGAATACTGAAGGTTCAAATAATATAATTAATGCAGCTACAGTCACAAAGGAGCATGTGGACGTAGAAAAAGAGACAAACATTTTTACTTTGAGGATTTTATTGAATAAACAAACGTCAGCACAGAAAGAAAGAACAATACATTTGACTTTGACATTCATTCCTGTTCGTCCCTGTGAAGGATTTCAGTATATTTAGATAAACATCCCCCACTCTGCTCACCAGGAGGTACAGTCACCCTGAGGTCATGCTCGGGGTCAAAGGCTTCTGTGTGTGCAGAGCTTCCTTTTCCTCTTCCTACACCAGATCTTGTTGGTAGTGGAACAAACGGTTGTATTAAGCAGCTGGTCAGATAATGTGCTGCCTCCCAAACAGGCCACATTCTGTTCCTCCAACATCCAACCTGCACTATATCTCAGGAGAGAGACGCACTGGCTCAAACTCCATATTCTCCCAACAACAACAACATGACTCAGCTAAGCATATTTCCACAGAGTATTCTGTGGCAGGTTAGATAATCACAAGAAGTTTGTTTCTGCAGAACTGGCACAGAACAACATTGTTACCACATGTACTGTTGAACCTGTTCTCCTCCATCGAGATTCATTAAATACTTCAGCGTAAGTAATTACGTCTCCTGAATCTCCTTCCTCACCTGGAGGAATCAGATCAGATGAACGGAAGTTTATCAACAATTATTACACGGCTCTTCTTAATGCTGTAGAATGCTCCATTCACTTGAATGGGGCCTCCCAACGTTTGGCAGTCAATTATTTTCGTATAACTGGCCACTGCTAAGCATATTTGACCGTCGTCAAGGAAAGTGGCCTTTTTGCATCTGATGTGTTTCATATCACTCCGCGCTCTAAAATCTTTGCTCCGCAAGTCGTCCGGTCACTCATCACCGCAGCGTCTTCAGTCGCTGAGCCACGTCAGCCGATCTGTAGTCTACTTCATATCGGAAAAAACTACCCCTATGCCACCAGTATGGATGAGTTTCACATTAACTTTAATATTTTTGGTAAATACGGTGATTTCAAGTCTTGGCAAAAGGCTGAGCTGTCGTCAAAGGTCAAGAAAAGAAAAAGAGAGGAAAGCAGCGAAGAGGGAGAAGCGAAACGACGTCAGTTTGGCGAACTGCATTTCTCTGCTGAAAAACACTGTAAACGGTAACAAATAAATTGTAAAAAAGACAAACTGTGTTAAATTTTTGTTTTTGTTTGTCTTGTTTTTTGATACTGACCGCCATTCTATACATTATCCCTTACTCAGTACATAGTAAAATTTAACTGCATCATCATCATCATTGAACTGCAGTGGGTATCAGACTGGTCCACTACAAATGTACTGAGCCCTCTGACAGGAGACACTATTCTCTAACCCTGACCTCAACATCTTTAAGCTGCCTTTAAATCCTTCACTCAGCCAAACAAACAACAAACAGCAGAAACTCTGCAGTGTGACCCGGCCTCATATCTACACTGGAACTGCTCAGTCTAAACTACATTACCTGGCCCAACTGGTTCAGCTGTTTTCATTGGCAACTTGAATGTCACAGACCACTGAGCAGTCCAACCACCATCACTGTCTGTCTTGTCGAACTGGTCTTACCATAGTTAGCAGCCCTGCTGGTTTGAGGAACCTTTCATGATAATCCATGAAAGGTTCCTCATACCACCAGGGTCCAACTTAAATGTGCAATGTCTAAGAATTGTTGTTGGAAACATTTTTTTTTTTTTAAAAGACACCTGAATAAAATTACCAACAGGATGTAATCTTTTTGTTTAGTTGGCTCGCTAACCAGAAAGCCCCCGACACACATGTAGAAACCAAAATGAGTTCATAGCGTACACTGCGCTTCAGATTCATTATTAAGTACGGCTTTAAACCAACTGAATTGTGGTTGTTCAATTTACACTTTGCCACAGCTGAAGCAGATTCCGCAAGTTTTTCCAGATCTGGCGAAGTGTGCGGCGATAAATTCCGACCGTGCTGTTGACAAAATGCCACTTACGTACCTGGATATTTCAGAAAGAAGTACAACACACGGAGCTAACTGTGTATCTCACAACACATTTCCTCAAAAAAAACAAAAAGGCGACAACAGAAGTGGTAAATGTATGTACATATTTAAGACCTAACTAAATGTAATTTAAGACCTATATGCAGAATATGGGGGCGTATTTAAGACTTTTCAAAGCCCAAAATTGAGATTGTTAAATTTGAGACTTTTTGAGACTCCATGGAAACCCTGAATATAAACCAACTGTTCCGCACAGATGATCTGATAATGTGCTGTACTGAACCGCTCACAGACTCATCAGAGCTCCGGTAAGATCAAACATGTCTGATGGTCACGAGTTACAATCTGTACTTTCTGAGCAGGACCGCAACAATTAACGAGAGAGGCATCCTGAGCAGCTGATGGTGCGATTAAAATACAACCACAAACATTCTAAGCTCTTTGTTTGTCTGCTTTATCAACCACCTGAGAAAGATCATGTGTGAGCCGGTTTCAGTCTGCAGAACCATGAAGCCAGTGATCTGAATCCTCGTCCCCGCAGCTGCGCAGTGCGATGTTTGCTGTTTATTCAAAATGTATTGATACTGAACATGTCGTTTGTCAAAATTTCTGCAACACTGACACTTCCTTCAATCCTCAGCAACAAACCTGCTGAGTGTGAAGTAGATGATGTGAATAACATATAAGCTACATGCACATACAGACAGACAGACAGGCAGAGATTGGTGGCTCTACAGTTAGATGAACGCAACGTAACGAACATGGCAATTGTTGGTGCTCACCACTGTCAAACTAGCATGTTAGTGTTGGCGAATGTTGTCTGCACTTCCTTTGCCATTGTTGTGCAACAGCTTGCTAATAGTTTTAACTGTTCGGGGAACCTGCCATCAACAGCTGTTGAGTACGTGTTCCAGATCAGATAACGACCTCTGTCAGTCCCACATCAGCTGTTTACATTAGTGTTAAACTGCTTGACCTCAATCGACTGGGCACCAGTGTTACACCCTGTTCGACATCAGTACGTTCCAGATGCTTTTATTCAATGAGCCATAAATAGAAACTGTGTTGGTATGAGGAACCTTCCATGATAATTTATGAAAGGTTCCTCATACCAAGTTAAAGGTGAAATGTGTAAGAATTGTTGTTGGAAACACTTTTTAAAAGCTAAATAAAATAACAACAGGGTGTAAAGAAATGACAGATTTGACATCATGATCTCTTTGTTTAGTTAGTTTGCTAACCAGACACACACCAACACTCCCACAGTGGTCTGAGTTCAGAGTCTGAACCGCTAGCTGCACTGCTACCTAAGTAGCTGGCTAATAGCAGTTAGCGGTTACTCTGGTCAGATGCTGTCCCTTGACTGTTTTAAGTATGAACTCGACAGATGGCCAATTCTTCACACTGCACCTTTAAGTTTTCAATATTGGCCTCATACAACTACCTCATGTCTTACTCACATGTAAGAAAACACCGAACAGACAGACAGATAGATAGATAGATAGATAGATAGATAGATAGATAGATAGATAGATAGATAGATAGATAGATAGATAGATAGATAGATAGATAGACTGCTGGGTTGTCAACATTGTATTGCCATTAGAAGACTAAATTGTCATTAATTTAATGAGGATAGGATCAGAAAAACTGTTTAAACTCTTTCAGTCTGAGGTCTGTTTTAAGATAAGGGCTTCATCAGTCACTTGGTTTTAGGCCAATTCATGTGTCACAGGTACAATGTACCGAATCAGAGCTCTTCACAGGTGAGTGACAAACTAATTACCCGCCCATCTTCAGTCAGGACAGAAACTCTCTCTCTTCTCTCTGCAAGGACAAAGAACAGTAAGCAGTTGATCCAGCTCGGTCCTTCACTCACTCGTCTTCATCAAATCAAGATGGGAACGTTATTGTTGTTGCTTCTCTTCTGTCATGTTTCATCACCAGGTAAGATCACATTTTAAATCTTTAAACTCTTTTAACTTCACAGTCCACTCGACTCTTTTGCTCGAAGTTCAGTATCACTTCCAGTGGAGCAGCAGAAACTGTATTTTATGTGGGCCAGTGCAGAATGATGTGGGCCGTCTTTACACTGAACAAAAAGGACTTAGAAAACACAAAAAGGACAGATAGAGACAAACTGCGACAATTTAACTTTGCAACATTCTGCATCACAAAGACAATGATAAACCAACAGAGCTCAGTCTATAAAGGCTGACACAAGTAAAACCTGTCTATTATATCCTGATTCAGACTATACACATTTATTTGCACCCACAGAAAGAGCAGCACATCGTCTCTACAGCACACAACACTGTTCATTAACCACTTTACTGCACTTTATGACTGTTAATTCTGCCTCAACTGAGATGAGATAGTGATCACACGGGTCCACAGAGTCCTTCTGTGTAAATGTCTTGGACTGTACTGATCCTCCTGGAAACAAGAGTCCAGCTCTGTCAGCTGTCTGTCAGGATATCATTCCAGATGTGTTTGAGTCATGTCATCATTATTTCACACACTTGTTGCTTTTCCCAAACTAGTTGTGGGCACAGATCCAACAAGCCGTCTCTCTCTGGTCTCAGCTCTTGATGACTGCATCAGCTGTTCTGTTAGCTTCATTACTTCTAAATCACACTCTGAATCATCTCTAAGCTGAGCATGGCTCTCTATTAGTCTCTCAAATAGGTCAATGCACTCAGAAACTGATCATGTTGGGTTTTGTAAACCCTGTGTGTCAAAATCATTCAACTTCAATAATTCTCCCTTCCAACACCATCTGTAAACTCTTCTAATATTACATCGAGTAACGTCAGTATTTTGCTCACTGCTCTAGATTCGGAGCTCCAGCGTTTGTCCACAGATCGCTCACGTTCCGAGCACGGTGTCCTGATGGAGCTCTTTCTGCACTTCCACTAACCTGCATGTCTGCTGCTGCCTCTCATGAAACTGTGCATGTTGTTCACTGTACCAAAGAATGTGCTAACGTGCTGAGAGACACCAAATTCAGTCTGTGAGAGTGACAGTGGACGTTCACGGCTCGAGAAAAAGATTGTTTTAGAATCATATGCACACCGCCCTTGTTTCCTGATACAACGGAGGTGCCATCAAAACTAAATCCAACGCACAGAGATGGGTCGAGTCAACTTGATTTTCCATTCTTGACAGTGTGGGGAAATACCTCAGAATTTGCCTGTGAAGGTGGTTCATCAATTGCAGATAAATCAGCTGGTAAACCTGCATCAGGCTCTGGCTCAGGGGAGCAAACAGTCAGTCTAACCATCTCCTGAGTGATTTTAGCTGAAGAACTGGGCTAGGTGTGTTATATATTGACTGCTTAAGTTTGTCCCTTATGAGCCACAGGACGCCACCCTTTGTTAGGCGTTGTAAGTGACGTGTTAAAATCTTCTTCCTGAGTTGAGAAGCCATACAAGTGCGCCTGCAATTCTCCTTGGTCTTCCGTCTCTTCGTTATTAGTTGGAGTACAAAACAGTAAAGTATATATCAGGGTGTCCTCGGTCGATGGAGGCAGTGGCGTGTTTTCTTCGTCAACTCTTGCTTTTTAATAACTCATTGAAGAAGTTTGTTTAGCCAATGTTGTGACAGCAACGTAACATCGACTGAAATTCAGCTGACAGCAGCTCAGAGAGGCCGGTCGGAATCATAGCAACCAATCTCAGCCCAGATCGAAGGCTCCTACAACTTGTTTCAACAGATTAAACACACAACAAGTCGCCAAAAAACTTTACTTCATTTCTTACATGAATTTTTGTATTTTCTGTGATAAAATGTATTTTGATTAAACTTGGCCCATTACTGGCTATGTGCCTGTTTCAATTTGATCAGACTGTTTTAACCGAATCATACTCATTTCATATTCATACTGAATGGAGGCTGTTTGTCCTAATAAGTGTATGTAATAAGCTCCTTTGTTTGTCCTGCAGCTCTACACTCCCTGAAGTATTTCATAACTGCATCAACTGGAATCCCAAACTTCCCAGAATTTGTGGTGACACTAGAAGTTGATGAACTTTTGGTGGGTTACTATGACAGCAACAAAGGGCTGGAAGTAAAACAGGCTATTGCTCAATCATTCTGCACAGAGAATCCTGAGCGGCTGGAGTTGTACAGACAAGAATGTCTCCATTTGTTGCCAGACTTCAAATCCTGCATTAACAGTGTGATGCACGACTTTAACCAAACTGGAGGTACAGTATGTTACATGTTGTAGTCTGTTTAACTTTTTACTGTTCTGTATCTTATCATGTAAAGTAAACCATCATATCAGTTTGTCTTCAGTGGTCCAGCCACTACCTGTCATTCATCATGTCAACATTAATCAGCTGCTAGTTAGACTTGTTGCTGAAGCTGCTAAACACAAACTAATGATAATAATCTGATTCATGATCGCATGAAATGTTTCATCTGTGAATCAGTGTTAATTACAGTCTCTGTCTCTGTCTCAGGTGTCCATGTTTTACAGGAGGTGGGAGGCTGTGAGTGCGATGATGAGACTGAAGAGCTGAGTAGTTTCGTTCATTGCGGTTATGATGGTGAAGACTTCAAGGAATTGGATCCAAATACATTTACATGGAAGGCTCTTAATTCTGCCAACACCAAACTGATATGGGACGCTGATGAACACTATAAGACTGTTTTGACTCAGATTTTTCCTAAGCATCTGAGGCAGTATGTGGAATATGGGAGGAGCTTTCTGCTGAGAACAGGTAGGATCACCTGACCTGATGTAGTTTATTAGACACAGTGATCTTCATATAGGCTGCTCAGGCTGAACTGTCATTGCATTATTAATCCAACCTGTCTGACATCAGCTTTTTGTAGTGGTTACATTTGTTTTAGTCCTGACCAATCACAGACATCTTTGGGTGACATCACTCACCATCAAAGCTCAGACTGTGATGTCACAGTTAGTTTAAGAAAAGTAATTTTACAGTTTCAGTGTTTCACAATAGAAATAGTTCCACTGAACATTGACACTGTGATTGACGACCTGACTG
>OZ023169.1:3982115-4116085 GCA_963678695.2 Diplodus puntazzo | reverse complement strand
TAAGAAAATACGAATACAATCAATTACTACATTTTCAAGAAGAAACAAACAAGATGAACTTTCCAAAATGATGGTATTTATAGACCAAATTTTAAGTATTCTACTCTCATATCCTTATATTTTGTACATGTTAAGAGGAAGTGTAACTCTGTCTCTACCTCTCCTTTGGTGCAGTGACCACATACTTCTTCCTGTGTTGGCGGCCAGGACTTCTTGTGTCATCCTTCCTCTATGGTTGGACTGTGGTCACTGAGTCTGTTTGGTCAGGATCTGTCTCTGCCTTGTACCTCTGACAGTAAAGAGACTATCTGCCAATTTGTATTCATGGTTTAGCGACTGATAGCATTTAAGTTTGTTTTGAGTTATAGTTTGATTTGTCCAATGTTCAGATAGGCATCTTTTGTCCATTGAATAAGTTGGTTGACTCTGATTGCTGGCTGGAAAGCAGTGCAGGTCTGAGGTTGAACAGTGTTGGGTGCTGGCTGGTCAGGAAGTCTCTGGACCAGCTGATAGAATAGGATCTTTTCTGGATTCAGTTCTTGGGTCTGAAGTGCCTAAAAGCTCATTGTGTGTGCAGGGCTCGATTTAAAATATGACCAGAACTCACACGTTTTAATGTTGATAATCAATTGGTAACGGCCTAATTCTGCCCTGCATGCACTGGTTGGTGTTCTTCTGTGGAGGATTAATTTCTCCCGACAGAATTCTGCATCTAGTTCTAGTGTAGTCCTGATAACCAAACACAACCCAGAAGTCCCATTGGACTTAAAATCTGACCAGAGTGCTAGCAAAGGAAAAAGGATGTATGTGATGCATCATTTTTGATATTCTAAAAGATTTGCAGATGTTTCTTGAGGAAGAAAATGCATCAAATACATTTGTTCAACATTTGCTTGAAAGCACTTTCACACCTTCTGATTCCAAATGTAATTTCTTTATCTTTCTTTTACCTTGTTTCGTTTCCTCTCTCTCCTCTTTAATCTCTCTCTCTTTCCTCTCCAGAGCTTCCCTCAGTGTCTCTCCTCCAGAAGACTCCCTCCTCTCCAGTCAGCTGCCTCGCTACAGGTTTCTACCCTCACAGAGCCTCACTCGTCTGGAGGAAAGATGGAGAGGAGCTTCATGAGGAGGTGGACCACGGAGAGATCCTCCCCAACCACGATGGAACCTTCCAGATGAGTGTTGACCTGAACCTTTCATCAGTCACACCTGAAGACTGGACGAGGTACGACTGTGTGTTTCAGCTCTCAGGTGAGAAGGAGGAAATCATCACCAAACTGGAGAAAGATCGGATCAGAACCAACGAAGGTAAGAGTGAGATCAGAGGGTGCTGAAGAGGAGTGCATGGAAACAACAACAAAAACAGTAAAAATAAACCATTATTGTATCCAACAGTGAAGTCCAGTAACATGACCGTCCTCGTCACTGCTGCAGTGGTTGTTCTTGCTCTCATTCTCATCGGTGCTGCTGGATCCATCTTTTACAAAAAGAAGAAAGGTGAGAGACAAAAAGATTTCAGTACAACTTAAAGACAGAAGTGAATAGAAAGTAAATACAGTCAGCACTAAACAGACTGAGTATAAACAGATACTCAGTCTGAGTGAGTAGAAGAGAGGAATAAAGTGACTAAAGATAATCTGGCATTTACAACTGTGACTGAAATAATTTTTCTTGCTCTGATTTCAGCCATCAGACCTCCATCTTGTAAGTAAAACATACTTTGGTTCTATTTCAGCTGATCTGACTCACACTTCATGTTTTAGATTAAAAAATGTTTCCTGTATTTATTGTTGATAGATTTAAATACAGGATGTTTGTTTCTGACATGCAGCTCCTGACAACGGTGTAGAGCTCTCTAAGCGAGCGATTCCAGAGACCTGAATGACAAACACACTCAGTGACTCTCTAAAGACAGTAATACTTCATGCAATATAAGGTTGAAAAGTTGGGACTGGAGTTGAATTCATACTCAACACAATCAGGGGACAACGTGTGACCAGACTTTAGTTACAAATTATTCCAACTCTAACTTTACAACTTGTACATTGATCAGTTTATAGAAATGTACTGTAAGTCGCTTTGGACAAAAGCGTCTGCGTTATGGCCCGTCTTATAGGAAGGGAGTATTAGCACCTTTCTATATTTTAGGTTGAATTTAAAAAAACAAAATAACAAAATTTATACCCCCACCCCTCCCAAATCTAACAAGACACTGACCACTATAGATGAGACAACTAACTAATATGTAGCATAGCTCATAGAGCAATACTAGACTAGACGTCTCTATACTCAACTATGATCACTTACAGTGTAGTCTCTACACTACCATGTCGCCACCGACTCTAAATACATCATGAACACATGTCTTCCACAGACAATAGATAACATAGAACTCTTATCTGTGATTGACGTAGATCCATCATAGTCATCTCTCTACATGTGCATACTCATCAAGATCTTATAGAACACGTACAGAGTATACTACATCATTATGTGTACTCATTTCCACTACACGATATTTACACAAATACAAACACATTTCCACCTCATACAACACAAAAAACTACACCCACAACTCCATCACTATTTTTCTCGCGCCTCGTTCGACCCCCACTGTTGTGTTGTATCCTCTGTATTCCTACTCTCTCTCCATCTAACTACGCCTAACCATCTCTGATTCTCCCACACTTCACACATCACCGTGACTCACATATATGTACTCATTGCCCATCACCTAATCTCTATATCTGTCTGATGTCACTGTAGTCCGTACACTTCCAGTCAACTCGTTATCATCAAAATCAGTCTTACCCACGCAAGTATCCCTGATCATAAGTATAGAATCTCAGAACTCACTGTAAGACCTGCGATATTGTGATGTAGCTGTGCAGTAGTGCTAATGTCAGAAACAATTGCACCTCTATGTCACGTGAGACGCGCACATCTTCACATCCATCAACATAATAACTACTTGATCCATACTAGTGCGACCTTATGACATAGTACTTATACCATCACCTGTGTTGTATTGTCTTTATTATCAGATATCGCACTCCTAGTCACTCGACACTCTCTCTACGTATCTGATCTATATGTGATTATACATACTCGTGCGTCGCCATCACTTGCCTGCCTATCATAAGATCATGTATCAGAGTGTCTATAGTACACCTCTATGTCTCTCTGCAACCACACACACATTGTAATCCTTCTCACTTCATCCAATATCCCATTCACATCTCTTATAAAAATATAACTCCACCTGATCTAATTCGAATGAGTACTGATAATACTCATCTGTTTGTCCTATATCACATAGATAACATTACACTCACACTATACTCACCCCCAAATCCTGTTCCCCCCCAACAATCAATCTAATTCTATTATACAAAACCTACTACTATCCCTACTACCTACCAACTAACCCCTCCACAACAGCTCCCAGATCCACTAAGCCCTTCTCCCCTGCCACAACACAGTAATTGTCCGTCCTCCTCTACTACAACCCAAACACACACCCCACAACAATACACCTCTCAAACCACTCTCTCTACACACACGTGTCATGCGACCCTCGTGCTCGTGTCCACCTCGATATGTTTATACTTGTCAGTCCCTGTTCTATGACTCGCACTGTGTGATCGATACAAGTCCCATCTAATGTCTCACAGTATCACTCTTTATCTCAGTCACATGATATCATGCTATCCAGTCACCTATGTGTGTGTATAATAAGTCTAACTATGTCTCGTGTCCCACCTATAGACGTGCTGTGTATTGTGCCTCGCGCAATACACTCACACAACCTTGTCTGCACTACACTCGCCCACAGACACATACCCCCCCCCACTCATAACATGCACTGTACCTCCCACAAAACCAATAACAAAAACATATACCAAATAATTAACATCTTTCCTCTACCCACCCTCGCACAATTCCCCTTCACACACCACCTTACTCACTCCCGTCGTTATCTATCTCCTACAAACATCCACGTACTACATTCATTCACCCTTCTTGTAATTTCGCCCCTTACAATCTGAACATCTACAACGTATGCGTCATCTCTCTCTCTCATAGTCTATAATCTATAAACAAGGATATAACCATACTTTGTATTATCTCAGTTCTGCGCTCCTCTCTCCATACATTGTGTGTAGTTACTACTCTGTCCTACACTCGAAAACACCATGAACCTCAGTATAACATGTTATAATAGTCTACAGTGTACTAGTTCTTATAATAGTCTACCGACACCTATGATAGATGGATCTAGAACACGACGCTACTCATCTCAACCACGCTACGCTACGTACGCGTCATTCACTCCCTTCATATATATCGTACATGTGACATTGTGTTATTCTGTTGCATTACGTGACTCGCATAGTTTTATATATGTCATCCTCCATATATGATATGACAAACTGTGTATCCCAACTCACCACGCTGTGTACTAACCTAAAGACCTCAAATCAGTATATAGTATGATCACTGCTCCTATATAACTGACACTATACACCTGCACAGAAAACCTCTACTCATAGATCTCGTGCCGTAATCAGATCCCACTGTTCGAACATGTCCCTACTCCTTGACTTATACCCCACCATCTCGTGCCCTGCATCATACATCACTTATATTACGTTCATATAAACCCAACCTAGATCACCTCATCCACCACTACCAATTATCCCTCAACTATGCCTTATATCGTTATGTACATATGTAGAAATCAGTATATATATACTAGAGATGTATGCTATCTCTTCATCAAACCCTATCACAATAAAAACAACCACACTACAACCCACCCACACTCCATCATACACACTATGTTGTACTAAGTCTTCGTGTGTAGTTGTTCCTCTCTGCTTCCGCTAACCAGTTATAGATCTAGAGACTTCTCTGAACACTGATCCTCACCTCGCTCTCCTACAACTATGACCAACATTACCTGTGTCTCCCACTATCAACCCAAACTATCAATCACCTACCATAGTCATATTACACATCTCTTACACTCCTCAATATCCAATATCACATATCACAAACCACGACTATACTGTTTACTCACAACATATAACCTCACACTTGTTACACACATAACCCATGCCAATGTCCACTACCCAAATTATTCTCTCACTACATATCCGTAGCACTACCTTACCTATTCATAACACTATGTGTATATAGAGTAATGTAATACTCATATCATATCCTCCATGACTATCAACCACATCTAACATCTTAAACTATCCACCCACCCCAACACATATCTCCCATACCAATATCCACGTGACACCAGTCTCTAACACACATCGTGTCACTCTATAGTGTCCATAATAAATCTATATATGTACCCCTCATTCGTGACTCACTTGTTCCTACTAATATCCTATAATCTCACTATATCCCCCATCTACTACTCCACACTACTGCTTGTCTCCTCATGTCTGCGCATCTATATGAGAACATGTGTCAATACAAATCCTCTCTTCTCTCCGTTCACTCAGACTCAATCCCATCTTATCATAATAAACTATATACATATATAGTCACACTCATTACTGACCTAGATTGTCGCTCCGAAAAAACATGTATCCTGTAATCCTACCATCTAATCTCATCCTATTTGTCCCTCACCTCCACACTCTCTCATACGAGTCATCCCTCTGCTCTATGAGACTCTCGTATGTGTATTGATACATTTGCCGCGTCCCACTCACCCCTCTCACCTTGCCCCCCTATTGTCTCGCTACGCTCACTGACCCTACCAATCAACACACTCATGTGTATGATTATATCTGTCTGTGTATATACCAAGAGCACCTCAATTGTGCCAAACACACGCGTCATGAGATCTCTCTATACTCCACACACAGATAAACACGTTCACTCTATCACATGCACTGTGTCTCATCCAATGCAACTGTTACAGACTCTCACTATCTCGTTCCATATCATATACACATATGACCTATCATGTACAAAATCACAACACTTCGCCATAACTGTGATAATCCACAGCTCTGACCGTCACTTAGATACTCTCACTAGTGTTGTACTAGTGTGTGTGTGAAAAGTGTCTATTACGTGAGTCACCTGTGTCCTGACATACTTAATCGTATGTGCCAGAATATCTGTATAGTGGGTAATCGTCTCATAATACATCTGTGTACTCACTATTCACCTCTCTGTCGTTGTGAATATAGACATCCCACTCACTACGCAATACTCTATACACCCTGCACACCACACCAATTCTCTCCATATATATCACTGACCACACCTCACAACACGATCCATGCCTGTCTATACAACCACACAATCACATACACTCTACCATAAAACAGATCACTCCACACAAGTGTCGTCAACCCAAACTGTCCTCTAACTTCCCATTATCACTAACCTCACACTACACTCTTTATCGAGATACCTCCTCAAACTCTAGTGACTCTGCCCCCCCCCCCCCCCCCCCCCCCCACACACTCACCATCGTACTCGTCATACATGATACCTGAAAGTCACCTTCATATCCCTATACCACTCCGAATAAATGACTCCAATCACTCTTGCAGAGAACACTTACCTTTCTTTGCAAACCCATCACACCACTTACATCGATCTTACTAGTGTCGTCTACACCACATATACTTCTCACAACATCATCCTCACTCCTCAGAACTCACCTCCCTATCCAACAGTACACACCCAAACATCTATCACTCACCCCCTCATCCACCTTCTGTAAATGTGTATACCACTAGGCGACCGCTCCCCCTCAGTCTGATACATCACAGACCATCATACTAGTCTAGTCATACAATAATATATACAACTGCCTAGTATGTATAGACACTTCTATATATACCCAATATATGCATTAATAGATATACCCAGAACACTGGTGCTCCCCCTACTCTCTCAGAACACACTTGACATACTGTCAACACCTCAGGCGAATCATATATCACAGTGCCCACACAGACTCCAGAGACCATCTGCGCCGCAGTCTGTGACCCACTGTATCACCCTACCCTTCAAAACACCCTATAACCACAGAAAACAGTGATTAGTCTCCATGACCCATACACACTATCACCCTAATATATAACATTCTCTCTGCATGTCATGCCATACCGATGCTTAGTCTATCCTCCTGTCAGACCCTGCCATCGCATCACGCACCATCTCCACTCGACTCTAGTTCCACACTATCTACGTCACATCCATATACAACTATCCACTACACATCTCTCTCTCTAATCTCTACACTCTACACAATCTATAGATACGCACTCACAGTCTAGATATCACCACTGCTATCACTCATAAAGATAGATGATACTAGCTCTCCCCAGATCCGCATTGTGTCAGACCTTACTCTCACCTCTGCGCTGCCGGTCACTCAAATTATACGTGAACTTACATTGCCAAGTGTCTAAATCTGTGAGTAATATACGATAGTATATTGTACGACCTCCTAGTGTCTAGCCAACCACTCGCGAATACACGCACTTGAGTGCATAGTGATGTTCCTGGTGTCATTTCAGTAGTTACACACTGATCTCTATCATACTGATGAGTGCTTAGATAGTACCTCTGTATCTAGTGCATCTGATAGTAATCTGAGCCAGATACTACTCATACGATCCATTCTCATCCATTGTATTCCACCAGAACTCGCGCACTTATAGAAGTCATGAGAGACACCGCCTCATGCGTATCGTGAGCCTCCATACGCAGGCATCAACACCTCAGGGCCAGTTTGAAGTGCACGTAGTCCGGCGCGTCGTGTTCCCTCTACCGTACTTATAGCGTCACTCTAGGCCTTGTGTCGTGCATCGTGCTTGTGCCTCCAGTCTAGCACCATGTCTCTTGTCACACAATGTCACAGTGTCTACCCTCGTGATCACACTCGTCGATCTATCCCTCACACCGTTGTAGGCAATTAGGCACATACGCCCCCCCCCTCTACCTGACGAGTTCATTATCCGCTCGAGAGCTCAGCCCCCCTCGTAGCATCAATATTCATCGAATAAGGATGATGTTATGTCTATAGCTCCCCATTCCTGACCCCTACCCGCTGATTCTGATGACACCCGCCTCCGACAATCGACGCTCGCTCGCATCTGTCCCAAGTACTCTAACTCTACTCGACTTCTCGATACCAAGCCGCCGGGCGATGCTCTATGACAACCGGTAATGTATACAGCGGAGCGCTGTGACATGGTGAGAATACTTCACGGAGAGTACTTATTAAGATCCTAGAAGAGATCGATGTATGCAGAGATCATATACAGCATACTAGACGTCTCGCTAGGCTATCGTGTGAAATCTCGGTAAATAATGACATTTTGATATAAAGTTAGGGTTTATACATACTAATGTATAAGCTACTGTCACTTCTTCGGCGTGTGCTACATTAGATATAGCTCTGTATTACTTCGGAGATGTGGAAGCCTCTTACGCTATTGTTCTGTTATCGCCCGCTCGCCTCGTGTTGTCTAGTCGTCGAAATCTCGTGCATCCCAGCATCCCGTACCCTCGCGTTCCATTCAAACACCCTTCCCGCCAATACACATCGCCTCGCTGCCCTTCAATACACCTTCTTGTAGACTATATCCTCGATCAGTTAAGGGACACTCAAGCCCTATCTAATAGAGAACCCCCGTTTCCTCGCCCATACTGCACGGGACCCGCCGGCGAAAAGTTTCAGCTCCCCGCCCGCGCGATCCTTTCCTCCCGCCCCCCCCCCCCCCCCCTCCCCCTGTGAGCAAGTGTTTGATTATGTTGTTAAGAGTGTAACCGAGCCTGTTTTAGAAGTGAGGGCTCGTTACTGGCGCTAACTGAAGACAACAATGCGACTGTTGCTAGCGGTTAGCATCGCTAACTGCTAATCAGGAGACGAGTTTGGACGTTGACAGGCTGCTGCAGGACGGAGGAGTCGGTGACGGACCGAGCGTCGGGACAGAACCGAGCCTCAGGACGTGTCTCTGGTCACGTCGCTTCCTCTGGGAAGATGTTTTGGAAGAAACTGCTGGATCGCTTTTCCGTGGTTCGGGTGAGTATCCTGACCTGCGGGTTCAACGGTTAGTTCTACATGAGCTCACGCATGCGCACCATCACTGGTACCAACTGAAACAGAACAAAAACCCAGAGTATTACTATTGTGAAGGTTTCTAATGTGAATGTGTGTGTATTTCTGTTATGAGGTGATTCAAAACAAAGGAGAAAGATATGAGATACAAGGTTTAGACATTAAAACAGTTTATTATTGCTAAATCCTTGTTTGAAGGTGTTTTTCATGCTGAAGATGTTTATATTGATTAAGAGTTAAAGTTACAGTTAAAGTAAACTGCATGGAAAATAAATGCTCAATAACAGTATAGATACAATTAGTAAACTAACCAGGCCTCTCTGTAATTTAGTCATTTTCAATGTGTGTTAATTATTGTAAAGTATCTCAAATGATACATTTTAGTAGCTCTCACCAATTGGCTCCCATGCAGTCTGATACATACAAGAGGTATTCATGAAAATCATAAAACAGAGTTAAGTGAGAGGGCTACAATAGAAAATGTCTTTATACAGTATAGAAATGTAGTTCTTCATGTGATTAAATTTGTTGCAACAAAAGAGAGAAAAACTTTTTGAACACATTTTTAAAAATATAATCATCTCAGATGTGTTTAGACTCTCTGAGACCGCTCCTCTTTATGAAACGTTCTGTAAACACAATACTCAAAAAACCTGTCAACCTGTGTTAGAATATAAGTTGATATATCCAATGTAAAGTTTGTCTGGACTTGAAAGTAAAAAAAAAGCCTGTTTTTACAGTTTGACACTGGTCCAGTGTTAAAGTCCTCCTCAGCCACTGAAACAGATATACATTGTGTTTTGATCCTGTACCTGTCAAAGACAAAGCCGGGCCGGTCCAAACCGGCACTGATGCTTCTCTGTTTCACTGTTCGGCTGTTTGATGTTATGAAACTCTGTCAGCATAAAGTGAAACATGGGACTGTTCACTGTGGAGTGAGGCAGATTTTGAATGCACACAGGTGAAAAATGTCAGGTAACTTAAAAAATAAGACGAACCATTATTTCTTTTACATTTTAAAGAAAAGATTTCAACCAACCAATTTCCATTCTGAGCTCACTCAGTGAATTCAGTTGATCTCATGCTACAACTGAAGGGTGGCGTAATAAAGATAATGGTCAGACACACACGTACACTAAATGTGTAAGTTGTCCTTCATAAAGTTGAATTGTCATCAAATAATGTTAAACACCTATATCCTATATCATCTATATCTATATACACTTCTTTATCTGAAACTACATTATTTGAGAACACCAACTTCAGTTTCTTTTGAGGTTACCAAAGACCAAAGAAGGAAAACCTTTTATGGAACTTTTACTCCTGTTTAAACCTCTCATCCCCACTGGGGGGAGCTAAAGACACAGTGATGGAAGGAAGGAGGCGTGTTATCGAAACAGAAAACACCTCCTCCCTTTATTCACACCATGAAGACTCAACTCCACTGACTCAACTCTGCTGTTACGTGGATTAATTTTACTTCTCATCAGAACATGAAGATCTTCATTCTCTTGCTTCTCTCGAGCCACTTTGCATTTTCAGGTAAGATAACTTTCCTTGAATTACTTCCTGAAGATGGAGGCTGCCTGTCTTTATATTTCAGATCAACGAGTCTGTCCAGCTCAGGGTTCAGATAATATGAAAATGAACTTGTCACTTGAGGCTGTATGTTGTAAGTGTGGGGTGAAACATGGGAGAGAGACTTCAGACATCATACCAACATTTTACTACAGTTTTAATATCTGTATATAGAATGCGTCACAGACAGGAAGACACTCTCTTTTTTTAGCTTTCGCTTTGTCTCTGTTGCTTCCTCTTTTTCCCCTCCAGCTTCCTCGCTCTTTCAGCGTGGTGAAAACAAATTACGTTATCATGTGTTTCTAGAATTATATAGAAAGTCAAACTTCATGTAAACAGACGGGGCAGGCAGGAGCAACACAGCTGCCACACAGTTCACAGGCATCCAGTGTTTCCAGCCTGGTTGGTGGTTCAAGTAGATGTGGACTGATGTTGTTGTCACGGAGTTCCTTTTTTTTTTTTTATCGAGTACAAGAGGAAGAAAAGCTTCTTCATGATGAGGCAGTTATAGAAAATGATTAGCTTTATTGCCCTGTCACATGATCAGAACAATAAGCAAGTAGAGGACTGAAAAACAACAGTCATTGAGAGACTTCATTGAAAGTCGTTGCACAATAGCAAACATATAGTATAAAAAGACAAACCACAGTTCATTTTATAACTTTCAGACTCAGTGTGTGTCTTCTAACAGTAAACTCACTTCACTTCACCAACACATGTTGGTGGTGGACTCTGGTTTGTGACCTCTGTGTGTCTCTCAAGGATGGTAGTGCTGGTTGATATCACCTTAATGTAATGCTACAATATTTGTAAGCTGTTTTACTACATACAAATATATATCATGATGTTTTGAAAAATGTCCTCAAATGCTAGAACTGGATAACAAAATGAAGTATCAAACTATATTTAACAAAATAACTTGATATTAATATTGCACACAAATACAAAATAAACACAATGAGATTTCTGATCAATGATCATCAGTAATGTGGATATAATGACGACGTGGGTAAAGACAAGTATTAGAACAAGTACAACAGTCTGGTAAGTTCAGAAAATGACATCAAGAAATGTCGCCTTTACAACCAGGAAAAGACAACACTTATATCATGATATAACAATATCTACAATCTAAGATGACATATAGTCTCTTATCATCGTAACAGTATAATATCAATATATTGCAGCCATAAAGGATGCTCACGTTCATATTAGAAGGGGGACCTGATAGTTAAAGTAGTTTGAGTGTAACTTCTCTTTAAAGTCTGTCCAAACACCAAAATGCTTCTCAGTAGTTGGTGGGCCGTACTGTAACCCTGTAATGATAGAATAGGTAACAGATGAGTTAGATAAGAAGATTCATGCTGTAGATGGCAGGCCATAACCTAAAGTGTTACCATGACAACATATTTATGATGAGCGTGATGATGATGGGTATTTATACTGAATGTATGAACCTCTTCTGTCCTGCAGTGAAACACTCCCTGAAGTTTATCACCACTGTATCTTCTGGACTACCAGACTTCCCGGAGTACGTTGCAGCTGCAGTGGTTGATGATAATCTGGTGGGCTACTGCGATGGCAGCAAAAAGATGATTGATCTAAAACAGGACTGGGTGAAAAAATCATTGGAAGATGATCCTCACCAGTTGGAGTATTACAAAGGAGCATGTTTTGAGCGGGTGCCAACTTTGTTCAAAGCCACAATCAATAGTTTGAAACAGCGCTTCAACCAAAGTGGAGGTACAGTATGTACTATGTTATATTTCACCTTTTACTTTATGAACTGTTATTTATGTTTATAAAAATAAGTTAGTAGGATTTGTATTAGAAATATTTGGAACTGATTTTATCAGCCTCCCTGGGCTGAAAGAGAGTTTCCATCATGCACAGTGAAAAGACTGAATACTTTATTGACTAATAGTGCTTCAGGGGACGACTGGACCACAGAACATCTGATTTATTGAGTTGGGAATGTTCAATCAGATGGATGAATGACAGTATGGATGATTTCTGTACAACAGCAAATATAAATCAATATATTTGCATACATGCCAAAACTGAGTAACACAAAAAGTGCATGAGAACAAAGGTAGTTACATTATTAATGCATCCATGAAGGATGAGTCTTGTGATTCAATGTGATTCTGTTTTCAGAACAAAAAGTAAATACAGAACAACAATACACAATGAGTGTGAATCTAAATATACTCCATGAGCCATATTTACAGAGTTAAACTTCTCACAGGAGAGGAAGTAGGAATCAAACAACTCCAAATAATACATCACAGTCTGGTGTGAAGGCAGATACACATTATAATTACTGGCTGCAATTAAACATCACTTAAAGGATAGAAACAATATGTCATCTGGTTACATGTACACATAACTTAAATGATATAACAACAGCGTATCAGGAACAAATTGGCAGAATCAGTTGAAACAAACTAACATGTGGCAGCTTAGTCTCACACAGAGATACATACAGGACACACCCAGCGTATATGTCCTCCTCTTACTAAACTCCTTCCTGCACACAGGTAGGTGAATCTCTTCACCAGTCAAAGCCTCACAGAACTGACGCTCGACTTGACATTTTTAACACACAGAATATAACTATTATACTACAAAACTAGAGAAAACTATGGAAGCGAATCTGTTCCATAATTCAAATTAAAATGCATTAACAGAAATGCTTTTTCATTTTCAGAATATAGCTGCATTATATGACTCAAAAATAAAATGAGTAATAAATGATCTAAATTGCTTTTTCATTTTCTTCTTCAAGACTGCTCATTTTGTTACACAATTAAAATGATAAAGAAAATTACATTTAAGATTTAATTTTCAAAATATGCCCCAGCAAATAGTTGCCAAAATTCAATTTGAAATGTCAAATTTGAAAATTAAAATGCATTAGCAGAAATGCTTTTTCATTTTAAGGTCAGAGCTGCATTATGTGACTCAAAAATAAAATGAGCAATAAATCATCCAGATTGCATTTTCATTTTCTTCTTCAAGACTGCTCACTTTGTAACTAAATTAAAATGATAAAGAAAATTACATTTGAGATTTAATTTTCAAAAGATGCCCCAGCAAATAGTTGCCAAAATTCAATTTGAAATGTCAAATTTGAAAATTAAAATGCATTAGCAGAAATGCTTTTTCATTTTAAGGTCATCGCTGCATTATGTGACTCATAAATAAAATTAGTAATAAATCATCCAGATTGCATTTTCCTCTTCAAGACTGCTCATTTTGTGTCAGGGCTGAAAAGTAAACTGCTTTTTCGTTTTAAAGCCCGCCCCCCGCAAAAAGTGTTCCAAAATTAAAAACGTTAATACATTGGCAGCTGTAAACACTCATAAAAACATTATAAAACACATCCTGTGATTTTGTGCCGACCTGTATACTGAACATAAGGAGTGTTAACGTTTATAATAATCAGAGAACGTTACACACGTTGTTTTTGGTTCCTCTCTGTTTCCTGAATGTATCCGTACATGTGTGAATGTGTAAATGACAGACATTATAGCACTTTGTTAGCTTGATAAAGTTCACTCCATTGGCTTGTATCAGTTCACGGGGCTGAGCTGCCACATCCAATATGGGGGCGACGTCGACGTACAGTCCAGCTGATACCTTCAGTTTATTACCGGGAGTACTGACTGTACAGTACCGTGTGTGTTTCACGGTTCTGACTGTGAGACTGCAGCGGACCCATCACTCACTACCAGCAGCTCTTCAGAGCGGCTTCGTTACGATCACCGCATTTGCGCACTGGAAAAAAATGTGCGGCTGATTTGACCAAGCAAACGCGAACCATGGCTGTCCTGACCGCAGTACAGAACTGGACATGGTGGTGATTTCCCCGCTGTTTCTGACAACATGTACCACAGTCTATGCTAACAACAACACAGCCTTCACACTCTGCTCTGGTCTCTCTTCTTGCTCCAGCGTCGAACATGCACACTGCCGCCCCCTAACGTGTTAGATGCGTAGCACGGTCGGTCAGACTGGGGCTGAAGAAGAACAGAGGCCGCTGACGTCACTGTCCTGCGCCGCTTGGGATTGCGAATCCAAATTGAATTTTGGAACACTTTTTGCGGGGGGCGGGCTTTAAAATGAAAAAGCAGTTTACTTTTCAGCCCTGGCACAAAATGAGCAGTCTGGAAGAGGAAAATGAAAATGCAATCTGGATGATTTATTACTCATTTTATTTATGAGTCACATAATGCAGCGATGACCTTAAAATGAAAAAGCATTTCTGCTAATGCATTTTAATTTTCAAATTTGACATTTCAAATTGAATTTTGGCAACTATTTGCTGGGGCATCTTTTGAAAATTAAATCTCAAATGTAGTTTTCTTTATCATTTAAATTTAGTTACAAAGTGAGCAGTCTTGAAGAAGAAAATGAAAATGCAATCTGGATGATTTATTGCTCATTTTATTTTTGAGTCACATAATGCAGCTCTGACCTTAAAATGAAAAAGCATTTCTGCTAATGCATTTTAATTTTCAAATTTGACATTTCAAATTGAATTTTGGCAACTATTTGCTGGGGCATATTTTGAAAATTAAATCTTAAATGTAATTTTCTTTATCATTTTAATTGTGTAACAAAATGAGCAGTATTGAAGAAGAAAATGAAAAAGCAATTTAGATCATTTATTACTCATTTTATTTTTGAGTCACATAATGCAGCTATATTCTGAAAATGAAAAAGCATTTCTGTTAATGCATTTTAATTTGAATTATGGAACAGATTCGCTTCCATAGAAAACTGTTTTGAGTTAGTCCCCGCTGTAATAGGTTGGACTCAAACCAGCGACGCTGCATCACTGTTCATTGTTGGCATGTTAAACCTTAAAGTGATGAGGTGAGGTGTTTCTGTCTCTGTCTCTGTCTCAGGTGTTCACATTTTACAGAGGATAAGTGGCTGTGAGTGGGATGATGAGACCGGAGAAGTTGTTGGTTTTAATCAGTTTGGTTATGATGGAGAAGACTTTATATCAATTGATCTGAAGACAGAAACATGGATCGCTCCAAAACAACAGGCTTTCATCACCAAACTGAAATGGGATGCTGACAAAGCTAAAATGAAGTACAATCAGAATTACCTCACAGTGATTTTCCCTGAGTGGCTGAAGAAGTATGTGGACTATGGGAGGAGCTTTCTGCTGAGAACAGGTAGAATCACCTGACCTGATGTAGTTTAATGGACACAATCATGTTCATACAGTCTGCTCAGACTGAACTGCTGTTGTGTTTTCACTCCAGTCAGTCTGACATTACATTGTTTTCTCTGTTAAAACTACAAATAGTTTCACTGAACTCTCTCCAGAGCTTCCCTCAGTGTCTCTCCTCCAGAAGACTCCCTCCTCTCCAGTCAGCTGCCTCGCTACAGGTTTCTACCCTCACAGAGCCTCACTCGTCTGGAGGAAAGATGGAGAGAAGCTTCATGAGGAGTTGGACCACGGAGAGATCCTCCCCAACCATGATGGAACCTTCCAGATAAGTGTTGACCTGAACCTTTCATCAGTCACACCTGAAGACTGGACGAGGTACGACTGTGTGTTTCAGCTCTCTGGTGTGAACGAGGACATCATCACCAAACTGGAGAAAGATCGGATCAGAACCAACTGGGGTGAGAAACAGTGATTCAACTTTGTTTTTATTGCTGTATAGCCTTGGGTTGAATAGATAGATAGATAGATAGATAGATAGATAGATAGATAGATAGATAGATAGATAGATAGATAGATAGATAGATAGATAGATAAAAACAGGTAATAACATGATGAATACTGTGTGTGTGATGAAGAGTTGGATGGATTTACATCTGTTCTAACTGCACATGTTGTCTTCTTTTTTCTTTCTTTTTCCTTTCTGCTGAACAGAGGAGCTCAGTAATGTCACCGTCCCGATTATTGTCATACTGGTTCTTATTGCTGTCGTCCTGATCGCTATTATTGGATTTTTTGCTTACAAAAAGGAGAAAGGTGAGTAACAGTTAGTAGCACCAACATCTGCTGCAGCTAACAGTAGCAGTGGAAGGCTCAGAGTACATACATCTGATTTATTTGTCACTTTATATGACAGAGAGAAAGCGAGAGAGAGAGCGGGAGAGAGTGAGAGAGAGGCAGAAGGAGACCACCCTCCAACACGTGAGTACATCTTATTTTTACTCTATAGTCTCTGATCTGATCGCACTGTAGATAAAAAGCTTTTCAGTGGGAGCCAGGTGAAAAATTCAAAAACCTTTCTGGCCGGCCGTTCTTTCTCTCTTTAACGGATCAAAATGTTTTTGTTAATCTTAACGTTAGTTTGACCATTTCCAAGCTTTTACATGTCAGTGCACAAACGTTTTCTTAGAGTCTAAGAACATATGTATTTCTGTATGTCGAGGTTGATCTATTCATTATGGATTCAGTGAATACAACAATAGTCGTGCTCGGGTCAGACAGTCAAAGTGAGACTGAGGTCTGTTGTGTGTTTCAAATTGTGTTTGTTTCAGATTGTGTTTGTTTTTAATTAGCAGTTTGATGATGGACAAACATGTTGCATCATTTCTAAGTCGGTTCATCAGATTTCCAGTTTAGTTTCCTGCTGAGAGCTGAGATGTTCTGTGCAGGAGAAGAGAACTAACAGAATGTTTCTGACCTTTCAGCTGCTTCAACAGACTTAATCCAGAAACATGACTGACAAACACACCGCCTGCTGACAGAGACGTCATGTGGAACAACAGATACAACGACAAGACAACAAAAGTATTCACTCCTCTACAGCTGCTTTAATTCAGTTTAAAGTACATTTATTTTTTGGTGTTCAAATCATAAATAACAAATTACAAAACAAATGTCGACTCAGAATAATCCAAAGACTTTGCTACTGATGTTTTGGTAACTGCTTAGTATAAAAATGATCAAACTTTATTTTGCTTGTATATTTATTTAATCTGTGACAGCAGCTTGTGTTGAAATCACAAACAAGTATGTTAAACCTGGTTTATAATAAAGAAAAACTGTAACTTTCTATACAACATTGTACAGTGATTTACAATATTTTAATTTCTTTCATGTCTTTTCTCTTCAAACTCTCAGTGCATCACTATAATCTTCTACATTTGGCTACAGAAATATCAGAATTAGAAAATATTAGATTACATTTTTTGGATTAACTGCAAGAAGCTGAAAGCAAAGTTACTTCTCTCTGTTGAATTTCTGTAAATACTGAATGCATGTAAAGTCTGATTCACTTGCACTCCTTCATTTCTTTTGTACTGATGTTTGTTTTTTAATAAAAAGCTCTTTATGTAAATACATGTAAATCCTCTCTGTGTCTGTAGTTACTGTGACATGAACAGGACCTGAGAACTTCCACATTAATGTCACACTGCTGGTTTGATACATAAGGATGAAGGTAAACCTTTAAAAGAGTAACACGAGTACATAAAACTCACATTAATAGAAACATCTGCTGTGTTGAGACTTTATCTCATGTGAACCTCCTGTGAACCTGCGTCCTCATATAAGGGACGTTACATTTTGGGTTTTCTGCACCTTAAACTTCACTCTGCTTTACTCAGACCTGTTGTTTTCATTCTTGGACACTGTTTCTGCCGTCTAGTGGCCACAAAGGCACAACACATTAATGAGAGTAAAGCAGTCCCAGCCAGTTCATTTGAGGTTGTAATGGCCATGATGCTCAGCTCTGTGAGGTTGATGTGGGAAGACCAGTTATCCTGGCAGCTGTGCTGGTTCTGTATGTGAGTCTGGCCCGGTTCTTAACAGAACATGTTGAAGAAGCAGGTGGAACAGTACAGTAGGATGGGCTGGATGATATGCAGCTACAACAGCAGGAGGAGTCTTCATTGATTTTTATGTTTTTATCATTATATGATACACCTACAGGGCGTATTTCTCTGTCAGGAGCAGACAGATTGTTGAATGCATAATGTGTAATCATGTTAATGTTTGAATGCTCCGCTATGTTCACCTGCTCGTCTCTAACTGTGTCTGTCTGCTGTTTGGTGCAGAGCAGATAGTGTACAGTGTTTGTTTTTAGATTTTAGAGTTATATTCACTGAAGGAAGCTGTTATTTCTCTCTGAGCTCGTCTCTACAACGGACACATTTCACATGATTTGATCCCTCATTAATATAAATATAAAGTACTGAGTTGTTCAGTTTCACACACTAAACCTGAAACCAACACTGAGGAAATACTTTACACTAGTGGTGTTTCTTAGCCTAATGAAAGTCATGACACAGTTTCCTAAAGTACATTCTGATTGTTTATTGACAGAATGAGTGTGAGAAGAAACCGGAGCACCAGGAGAAAACCCACAAACACACAGAGAGAATGAGCAGACTTCATGCAGGTTGGATGTTGATGCTGTCTTCATTCTCGTGGCAGGAGGTTCACATTGAAAGTCTGATTTGAAGATGTGACTCTTCGACTTCTTGATGTGTTGACCACATCAGTCTGAACACTAAACATGTACACACAGAGAATTATCCAGTTATTGTCATGACATCTTAAAGAACTGTTAAAAACTTTCTGTCACATCTGCAGCTGATTTTCTGTCATCTGAGAAATTTTCCTTGTGACCAGAAGAAGACATGCAGGAGACGTCTCGTCGACAAAGTTGTCACTTGTAGAAGCCGAAGTTTCATCACTTGACGACACACTGATGTTCCTCGGTGAACTAAACACACACAAACAGGGTCATTTTCCTATTTTTGTCTTAACGTCTTCAAAGAAATGTCTCCCTTCAAACTGAGGGATGAGTTTTATAACCTGAGGAAATAATCTCACCTGATGGGAGGGAATGTGCTGTGATGGGGCATCAGACAATATGAGCTGCATATTTTTTAAATTTGGGGAAACAGGAGCACCCGGAGAAAACCCACGCAGACACGGAGAGAAAGAAAAAACCCAGTACCTTCTGCTGTGACGCCTCAGTGTTAACCCCCGAGCAACACGACTCACCAGGGACTCAGAACATCATGCTAAAAGTACCCAGTGTGTGTTAGATATTTATTTTATCCGCTTGAAAGGGAATCAGGCTCCACAACACAAGTGTCACAGCCCTGTTTGTAATACTGTATATAATACCACTAAACAGCCTTTAGATGGCAGCAAAGACATGTATGAAATAGAGGCTGAGAGTTTCACAGCTGCCGACCCAAAGCTCTGGTATCTGATGACCTGGGAATGAGACTCAACAATCAACTATGTTTCTCCAGAATCACGTGCTGCATGTTTGAAGTGGGCAGAGCTCTGATGGGGGAAAAACATGTGAATATATGGATTTTCTTTTTACTCTTTGGGTGATTTCATTATTGTTGATTGTTGCTCGTACATTTAATGTTTTAATGTTTAACTCACTACAGTGAATGAACATGTTTCATCATGTATTTCACTTTGAGTCTCTCAGTTTTCTACGTCATCATTTGTTTCACTTTCGTTCTAAACGGATCCTCTGATCACCTCGCAGGCAAAGAATAACAGATTTGTTCTGACGTGCTGAAGGCTTCTGAGTGCAGCACCACTATTATAAACACAGATCTCAGGTCTGTAACAGTCTGTCAGATGTAATGTGGGTGCTAACTACAAACTAAAGTCATTACGTCAGAACAATGTTGTGTGTTGAAAACTTGCATGTTAAAGTAAACGCGTATACAACGCTGTGATCCGACACTCTCACTGAAGTTACATCGTACAGAAACAAGTGACAGAGACTCCATTCATCTGTTACAAGACACTGAACCATCAAACTGATTCTGGAGCTGTTCTTTTAAGGTGAACAAGTTCAAACAGTGTTCATGCTAAGCTAAGCTAACCTTGTCTGAGAGCTAACTCTGCTCAGAGTGAACACTGATATCAATCTCCTCATTCAAATCCTCTGTGAGAATACTGAATGTTCAGGAAACATAATTAATGCAACTACAGTCACAAGTAAGCATGTGGACGTAGAAAAAGAGACAAACATTTTTACTTTGAGGATTTTATTGAATAAACAAACATCAGCACAGAAAGAAAGAACAAGACATTTGACTTTGACATTCATTACTGTTCATCCCTGTGAAGGATTTCAGTATATTTAGATAAACTTCCCCCACTCTGCTCACCAGGAGGTACAGTCACCCTGAGGTCATGCTCGGGGTCAAAGGCTTCTGTGTGTGCAGAGCTTCCTTTTCCTCTTCCTACACCAGATCTTGTTGGTAGTGGAACAAACGGTTGTATTAAGCAGCTGGTCAGATAATGTGCTGCCTCCCAAACAGGCCACATTCTGTTCCTCCAACATCCAACCTGCACTATATCTCAGAAGAGAGACGCACTGGCTCAAACTCCATATTCTCCCAACAATAACATGACTCAGGTACGCACATTTCCACAAAGTATTCTGTGGCAGGTTAAATAATCACAGACAGGAAGTTTGTTTCTGCAGAACTGGCACAGAACAACATTGTTACCACATGTACTGTCGAACCTGTTCTCCTCCATCGAGCTTCATTAAATACTTCAGCGTAAGCAATCACGTCTCCTGAATCTCCTTCCTCACCTGGGTTAATCAGATGAACAGAAGTTCATCAACAATCAGTACACAGTAAAATGTGCCAACAGTTGGTTTCACAGTGATGTTTGGACCATCATTGAACTGCAGTGGGTATCAGACTGGTCCACTACAAATGTACTGAGCCCTCTGACAGGAGACACTATTCTCTAACTCAGTGGTTCCCAACCTGGGGTCCCCGCCCCCCCAAGGGAGGCACCAGAGATCGCAGGGGGTGCGCACAACTTTGTCTGCTCTGAGGTTGTGAGGTTGAAGTTATATTTGTGCAACCCTCTGAGGTCGATTGACACGCCGGCACGTCAAATTCACGTGACCAATTTAAGATGACGTAGCAGCGAGACGGAGCCTCAGTGAGTCTCAGTCCAACTTATGTGTTGGAGCAGCCTTCAAGCTGTGTACCAGTTTTCAAATTGTGTTGATAGGCCAAGTAAAACCGGACTTATGATAAATAATGTACGGCATGCTTTTTCGCTATAACATTACCGTCACGTTTGCTGCACGTTTGGTGCAGGAAGAGACGGTAAAGATGGGCTTCTCTCACTAAAGTGTCCGCAACCAGGAAAAGTTTGTGAGCGAAAAAACACATTCCTATTGGTGGAAAAAGGCACCACACCAGCCAATCACAAAATTACATGGCAAGAGATAATTTGGTTGCTGAGGAACAGGAGGAAGTTGTGGACGGCCCGACAATGACGGTGAGAGAGTTGAGAGATTTGTGACATTTTGCGTGTTTTGGAGTGTAATTTTTTTTGTTTAATGAGTCAAAACAATGAGGAGACTGCTGAATGTGGAGCAGGCAGGAGAGCTGGGTCAGACCTGAGCCTGAGGCATTGCCTGCATTTAAATGTTAATAATTACACATAACTTTGTACATTTCAAAAAAGTATGCACAAGTTTAGCAAACAACAAATAATATTTTCATTATAAGTAATAAAAATGGTTCGTTAAACATATTTGTGGTTTTCACAGTAAAAAATCTAACTTTTTCTTACTGGGATTTTGTGTTTTTTGTGATTTTAGGTCCATTGTGTTAATACAGTATGTCAAAATGAAAAAATAACTGTACAGTCACACATGTGAGGTTGTGCTGAAAATAATGACACCAAACAAGGCAAGATAAGTAGTTTTTAAGGTGAAATATAATGGTATAATCACAAGTAGTCAAAAACGGCCAATTATACCCCAGACTCCATAAAATCCCAATGACACACCTAATCAAAACTCTCTATAATCCAAATTGAAACATATTTCTTAGTCCACATTTAAATTCATTAAGCTATTTATTACCAACACCCCTATGAGGTAGGCCTATTCTGTTCTCTGGTAGGCCTATTCCGGTCGGTGTGTGTGTGTGTGTGTTTGTGTGTGATACACCTGATGACACAAAAAGGAAGAAATGTATCTATATACATTGTAAAACTAGGAGAATATAACTGTTGTTTATTTTTGCAAATAAAAGTTTATAATTAATCACTTTATTATTTTAGTGTATGCGGGTTGGGGTTGGGGGGGGGCCTGGCTTGTCTTGGACACAGGCAAGGGGGGCCTCAAGGAAAAAAGGTTGGGAACCACTGGTCGAACCTTGACCTCAACATCTTTAAGCTGCCTTTAAATCCTTCACTCAGCCAAACAAACAACAAACAGCAGAAACTCTGCAGTATGACCCGGCCTCATATCTACACTGGAACTGCTCAGTCTAAACTACATTACCTGGCCCAACTGGTTCAACTGTTTTCATTGGCAACTTGAAGGTCACAAACCACTGAGCAGTCCAACCACCATCACTGTCTGTCTTGTCGAACTAGTCTTACCGTAGTTAGCAGCCCTGCTGGTATGAGGAACCTTTCATGATAATCCATGAAAGGTTCCTCATACCACCAGGGTCCAAGTTAAATGTGCAATGTGTAAGAATTGTTGGAAACATTTTTTTAAAAGACACCTGAATAAAATTACCAACAGGATGTAAGTCAGCAAAAAAAAAAAAAAAAAGACCAGATCAACAAAAGTTTGCTATTTATGTTCTAAAAACAAAATGTTACTTTTTGTTAGCATTTCTAAGTGTGTCTGTTCAGAACATGCAGGCTTATGTTATGTTGTCAATTGTCATTTTTGTGCTGGTTTATAGTTTAACCATTAGTGAGGCAGCTGTTACATTTCCTGACACCAGCTGTTTTATCCCCCATTGAAACACACTCTGCTGGGCAAACTGTGTCATGAAACCAATTTTTTATTACCCCAAGCATGTTTTTCTGCATTATACTTTTTAAATATAAGGTTTTAAAACCTTATAAATCAGCCGATAAATCGATGAAGGCAAATATAGATAAGTTGGTCGGGCTCTGCTATTTTGCACAATGTGTGTCGAGGTAGGGTGGTGCTCCCATTGGACCACCCCCCCTGTTAAACATTAACAAGTCACCTACTGTGTATACGTCATTTTGTTGTTTGACTGCTGTTTGTTTCTGTAAAGTGTCCTTGGGTTCAGATGAGGCCCTTTAACAACCTCGTTCCAGCCAATTGATCATTTTGTGTGGAGGCTAATTAGCCGATTCATTAGTTTTTTTCTATCATTAATCACAAAAGTGCTTCATTTCAAAGTCCCTCTAAAAAAGTAGTTGAAGAGGCCTGAAGTAGCCGGACTGATCATTTCATATGAGTTGAGTGAAACAGTTAGATGTGCATCTCTTTTTAGTTTAAATTGGTCTTTAATGACTCCTTAAAACCAACTATTATGTATGTATGAAACAGAAAGAACACAGAACGGGTCAGTACTTCCATTTACTCAATGCAGACACCCGACAGCACAACAACAAATTAGGTATTAGAAGTCTCAAAACCAAACAGTCTTCGATTACTGTCTCTTCACATGTTGAGGTTTAGCACTTTGCTAACTCTCTCTTACTTAATGATAATTAGAGCTGCATCATCTGGCATCACCTCAGCTGCACATCATTAGAGGAAGAAAACAACAATCAAAAGAGTCAGAGCCCTAGAAAATAGAATAGTCCCACTTTTTCAATCAGTTGTTTTTTTATATGTGAGTGAACTGTTATTGCAAGAAGCCATCTTTTAAATAAAGTCACACCAGGAGAGTCACTGAGTGTGTTTGTAATTCATATCTTTGGATTCTGCCAGTCAGAGAGCTCTGCACTGTTGTCAGGAGCTGCAGGTCAGAAACAAACATCCTGTATTAAACTTTTATAAACAATAACTACAGGAAAGTTCTAAAACATGAAAAACAAAATCTAAAACATGAAGTGTGAGTCAGATCAGCTGAAATAGAACCAAAGTAAGTTTTACTTACAAGGTGGAGGGCTGATGGCTGAAATCAGAACAAGACAAATAATTTCAGTCACAGTTGTAAATGCCAGATTATCTTTAGTCACTTTATTCCTCTTTTCTACTCACTCAGACTGAGTATCTGTTTATACTCAGTCTGTTTAGTGCTGACTGGATTTACTTTCTCTGATGCTTGTTTTCAATTTGCAACCTGAATAACAAGAAATCAACTGAAAGACTGAAATCTTTCCTTTTTCTCTCTCACCTTTCTTCTTATTGTAAACGATGAATCCAGCAGCACCGATGAGAATGAGAGCAAGAACAACCACTGCAGCAGTGACGAGGACGGTCATGTTACTGGGCTTCACTGTTGAATACAATAAATTAAGACTGCTGCAGATGAAACAGGTTAGGACTAATTAAAACATTTAATTAGTTTATTATTACTAGGTTTTATCCCGGATCAATTCCCATGCACTCCCCTTCAGCACCCTCTGATCTCACTCTTACCCCAGTTGGTTCTTATCCGATCTTTCTCCAGTTTGGAGATGATGTCCTCGTTCACACCAGAGAGCTGAAACACACAGTCGAACCTCGTCCAGTCTTCAGGTGTGACTGATGAAAGGTTCAGGTCAACACTCATCTGGAAGGTTCCATCGTGGTTGGGGAGGATCTCTCCGTGGTCCACCTCCTCATGAAGCTCCTCTCCATCTTTCCTCCAGACGAGTGAGGCTCTGTGAGGGTAGAAACCTGTAGCGAGGCAGCTGACTGGAGAGGAGGGAGTCTTCTGGAGGAGAGACACTGAGGGAAGCTCTGGAGAGGAAAGAGAGAGAGATTAAAGAGGAGAGAGAGGAAAAGAAACAAGGTAGAAGAAAGATGAAGAAATTACATTTGGAATCAATAACAGAAGGTGTGAAAGTGATTTCAAGCAAATGTTGAACAAATGTATTGGATGCATTTTGTTCCTTAAGAAACATCTTTTAAAATATTAAAAAATGATTTAAAAATGAATCATATACATCCTTTTTTACTTGCTAGCAGACTTCATCTGCACTATTTTGTTTCAATACTATGTTTGTTGGCACATCACTGCTGCAAACTGTTGATCAGGTGAATAGTGTGAAACCAGTAAACCAGTAATGTGCTCCATGTATCCAGACCACAGTGTAATAATGACAGAGTACATAACAACACATCTGCTACACAGCCTCCACATGATCTGTATACAGACAGAGGAGAGAACTACACCACCACTAAAGACACTCACTACAGTCAGAGAAGAACAATGTCTGTCTGTTCTTATGATTCACAGTCAGGTCGTAAATCACAGCGTCAATGTTCAGTGGAACTATTTCTATTGTGAAACACTGAAACTGTAAAATCACTTTTCTTAAACTAACTGTGACATCACAGTCTGAGCTTTGATGGTGAGTGATGTCACCCAAAGATGTCTGTGATTGGTCAGGACTAAAACAAATGTAACCACTACAAAAAAGCTGATGTCAGACAGGTTGGATTAATAATACAATGACAGTTCAGTCTGAGCAGCCTATATGAAGATCACTGTGTCTAATAAACTACATCAGGTCAGGTGATCCTACCTGTTCTCAGCAGAAAGCTCCTCCCATACTCCACAGACTTCTTTAGCTGCTCAGGAAAAATCTGAGCAAAAGCAGTCTCATAGAATTCTCCTATAACTTCACTGACATCCCATATCGGTTTGACGGTGAAAGCCTCAGGTCTTAGAGCCTTCCATGAAGATGTTTTTGGATCCCATTCCATGAAGTCTTCTCCGTCATAGCCAAACCGAGAGAAAACTTTGACCTCATCAGTCTCATCATCCCACTCACAGCCATTCACCTCTTGAAAAACATGAACACCTGAGACAGAGACAGAGACTGTAATTAACACTGATTCACAGATTAAACATTTCATGCGTTCATGAATCAGATTATTATCAGTAGTTTGTGTTTAACAGCTTCAGCTCAAGTCTAACTAGCAGCTGATTAATGTTGACATGATGAATGACAGGTAGTGGCTGGACCACTGAAGACAAACTGATATGATGGTTTACTTTACATGAATCTATTTCAGGTTCTGTGTAAAATGATGTCAGAGTTTGAACTGATTGGTATCTTGAGGCCCTGGGTCACTTTACAACTAAGATGCAGAACAGTAAAAAGTTAAACAGGCTATAACATGTTACATACTGTACCTCCAGTTTGGTGGAAGAGACTCATCAAAATGTTAACGCAGTCTTTGAAGAATGGTATCACATAGAAACACTGTTGTCTGTACAACTCCAACCGCTCAGGATACTCTGTGACAAATGATTTAGCAATGTCCTGTTTTACTTCCACACTGTTGTTGCTGTCACAGTACCCCACCAGAAGTTCATCAACTTCTGCTGTTGCCAAAAATTCTGGGAGGTTTGGAATTCCAGTTGATGCAGTCATGAAAGACTTCAGGGAGTGTAGCACTGCAGGACAAACAAAGGAGCTTATAAATAACACTGATCATGAATATGCAGCTAAGTGAAAACATAAATATGATACGAAGTGTGTGTGTTTGCTGCAAAAGATCAAAATCCAAAAGTTTTAAATGTAATGTGCAGAACAAACAGCCTCCATTCAGTATGAACACACACTCATCATCACCACTCAGAAATATGATGAAGTCAGAATGATTCAGTTAAAACAGTCTGATCAAGTTCAAACAGGTGTGTAGTCAGTAATGGGCCAAGTTTAGTCAAAATACATTTTATCACAGAAAATACAAAAAATAATGTAAGAGATATAGAAACATAAAATAAATAAATATAAACTTGATTTTTCTGTTGACTTTGTGTGTTTAATCTGTTGAAACAAGTTGTAGGAGCCTTCTATCTGGACTGATATTGGTTGCTATGATTCCGACCGGCCTCTGTGAGCTGCCATCAGCCAGCTCGCTAGCTGGATTTCAGTCGATGTTATGTTCCTGCCATAACACTGGTTAAACAAAGTTCTTTAATGAGTTATTTTAAAAAAGCAAGAGCCTGAGGAAGAAAACACAGTACTGCCTCCATCGACAGAGTCCACCCAGCCCAGGTCTTCAGCCTAAAGATTGTTAGACCGGCTGTTTGCTCCCCTGAGCCAGAGTCTGATGCAGGTATACCTGCTGATTTATCTGCAATTAGTGAACCCCCGTCACAACCAAATTTGGAGGTATTTCTCTGCACTGACAAGAATGAGTGACTTGACCCATCTCTGTGCGTTGGCTGTAGTTTTGACAGCACCTCCGTAATGTCAAGTAACAAGGGAGGTGTGCATGTGATTCTAAAACAATCTTTTTCTCGAGCCGTGAACGTCCACTGTCACTCTCACAGACTGAATTTGGTGTCTCTCAGCACGTTAGCACATTCTTTGATACAGTGAACAATATGCACAGTTTCATGAGCGGCAGCAGCAAACATGCAGGGTACTCGATACCCTATTACTCAATGTAAAATTAGAAGTGTTTGCAGAGTGTGTTGGAAGCAGCAGTCAAACAAAGGTCGAGGCTCAGTCCCTGCTGCAACAACTACGAACAAAACAGTTCAGATTTTTACTCGTCACGTTTGAGGAATTATTTCAGAATTTTTGACACACAGGGATTACAAAGCCCAACATTATCAGTTTCTGTGTGCATTGACCTAATTGAGGGACTAAAAGAGAGCCATGCTCAGTTTAGAGATGATTCAGAGTGTGATTTTAAACAAGTTCAGAGGCTAACAGAACAGCTGATGCTGATATGAGGGTCTAAAGACAGAGGAAGTCGTTCTCTGTACCGATTGATCAATACATTTCATCCAGATTTGATTGTACAGTATGTGGTTGATTTAACAGTAATACAGTGTTGCTCTCTCTTAATTCAAACATTGCTCTGCTGGCTGTTTTCATTCTTTGATTCATTTTGCTGCTCATTTGTGTAATCAGCTGATCAATACTGAAGCTACAGTAACTGTAATGAATACAAAGGGATGTGTTCCATGTGTGACCTCTGTCTGATGTTTGCTCTGTCATGCAGCATGTTAACACCTTCTCTGCTGTTTGGTTTTGTCTTCATCACTTTGTGCAGTAAAGTGGTTAATGAACAGTGTTGTGTGCTGTACAGACAAGCAAATGCTTGTGCCCCCCCACAGATCTCTTCAAAAAAAAAATTAATAATTATTTTATATTATCATAGTAGCTAATTTTGTGTTGAGAAATACTAATGTTGCATTCTTTATCATTAAAGCATTAAAAATATAAAGAAACAATGGTGTGAGTTTCTTTGATTGATGGAAATCTACACTGCAACACCCTTTCATGGCCTTACTGAAAAGAAAGTTACGTCGAATGTATGGATGAGTTTTCGTCGGCTTACTATTTAATCTCTCGGCTACGGGGCTGCTTCGTGCCATTACGCAGCGCAGTTTTCTTTTCATTGCGCACCTTGTTATGAAACTGTTGTCACTTTTCAGCTGCCTAACAGTCTACAATCCGAGGATATGGACTTGTTCACTGCGATGACACTTGTGAACAGCGCTTCTGTGTATCGCACTGTGAGATCTCTGCGCTCCTCCAGCCACGGCCACCGAGGCTGTGCCGGTGACCGACCCTGATCCAAGCAAGAAGGACGCTCAATTAACACGAACCTCCGCGGATTTGCAGTCAAAGAAACAGCTGGTCAGCCACAAAGTGACATAGACGAAAAGACTGAGTTAAAGAGATTCTTTTACAGTGTTATCGATGCTGTGCACGGAGAGATGGCTGCGCGTTTTAGAGAGCACAGTTGCTCTTTGGCGCACCGGCTGCTTTGATCCCAGCTTGCTTTTGAAAAGTACCCCACCCACAAGTTTAAGTCCGAGTGGAAGGATGCGTTGATGAGGAAGTTCAGCTCGAAAAAAAAAAGCCGCCTCCCGCTGTACTGACAGGAGGGACGAGACTCGAGAGAGGACAAAGTCAAAGTCTCTGTGCGTGTGTGTGTGTGTATGTGCGTGTGTGCCAAGTGGCATTGCATATCCCTCTTTGACTGCTTTTTAATGTTTGAGAGATGCTTCTGGTGTTACATCTAATATGTTGTATAGTGTTTTATGGATATTCATAACATTGCTTCTGTTTAATCTATTGCTTTAAATTATGAGGACTGATGTCTTGGCTACCTGGTCATATTGCGGTTGGTTATGTTTAACGTGATGATTACGTGCTGCGCCAATAGACAATAGGATTATTAAAAATATAGGTACCGTAGATTTATAATTATTGTGCCCTCCCATGCATTTTTAAATGCCCCCCTTAAGACTGAGGTCTGGCGACGGGTCTGTGCACACATTATGTGTGTGTGTGTGTGTGTGTGTGTGTGTGTGTGTGTGTGTGTGTGTGTGTGTGTGTGTGTGTGTGTGTGTGTGTGTGTGTGCGTGTGTGTGTGTGTGTTTAATGAATAAATAAATTCCTGTTGTGCAAAGGGATGTAAAAAAACGGCGGTATAAAAACGCCACGGTTATCTACCGTACGCATTTTGTACTTAATATGGTGTCGTGTGTGTGTGTGTGTGTGTGTGTGTGTGTGTGTGTGTGTGTGTGTGTGTGTGTGTGTGTGTGTGTGTGTGTGTGTGTGTGTTGAGCCTAAAGCTGCTTCTCTGTCCGCTGCGGCTCCGCTCTGTCTCTCTACGAACGGTCGCTACTTTCAAATTAAAAGCCCCCCGCTAAGAACCCAGTTCTAAACTCCAATGGGGTGCAATGTAAAGCTCTTATTTTGAAGACAAAGAGAGAAAGAAGCCGCTGCCTCATCAGAACTCCATCACGCACATACAGTAGATGAGACGTGACAGAGGAGCGACTTGAACCTTTCTGAGTTATTAACCATTAACATAACTTCCTTGTGGGGGCTAACAAGTCTCCCTCCACTTATTCAACTTGCTTAAATATGAGTCATATTTCAGAAGAGTGCCCATTTGTGCTTGTTAAGCTACCTGCTTGTTCACCAGAGTTAAGAATAATCTGACAGCTGTCTGTGTCGGCTGTTTATCTGCCACAAATCTTAAACTTCTTCCAGATATTGAGTTTACTGTGACTTTGCTGTTGAAAACATTGCTGTTCCTACTAACAGTCACAGTAGCAGTTAGTAGTCATTTCTTGATTTTGTCACATTTTGAGATGTATAGCCTGTATTTCTAGTTTGCACTTGCCCTCCAATAAACCAGTGTTTTATTGCTTTTCAAGAATTGCAGCTGAACTGCGTGCACGTTCTTCCCTTTTCTGACTTTGAGCCCCTGCCCCCCTATAATCATGTGCACGTCCCTGCCGGGACATCAAAGGCTCCGTTCACTAATGAAATGTGGTGCAGAACTGAACAGGCCAAAATAATACGGCACACTTTCTCTGGTATACAGCAGAGCTCCCCCTGCTGGTCTGAGACGGAGCCACCTGCCCTTCAGCACCCCGAAGCAGCTCCACTGTGAACGTGTGAGTGTGTGCGCACTGTTGAATCTGCGTTCCTGCTCTGTAGCAGGTTTGCCAGCGGGGTTATTAGGCATTCCGTTAATTAGTTGTCATGTTAGGCTATTTAGTCTATCATATTTCATTTTACAAAAAAGTGGTATCAGTAAAAACGTGGGCTTTTTTTTTTAATTAAAAGTTTTGTATTTTGTTTTATTTATTTTAAGAATCCGTTTTGATCTGTTCTAGAAATGTGACTGCTTATGCTTAATGACAGCTGAGGTTTGTTTAATAATTATTTTCAGTCTCAGCCAGATTTTGCTGTGCTGCACCGCAAATCCACAGACTCAGATTTGCGTACACGAGCTCAGACCTGACGTGAGATCTGATCGTAGCTTCCGCTCACGTCCAAATTGATAAATGCCGAAGTTTGCGTGGAAATGGTCGTACGCACGGTTTTCTGCCGTACGTTGGTTTGACAAATGAGGGCCATTGTCTTTGTAATGCAGAATGTTGCCAAATTTTTTGGGTTTGTTTCTGTTTGTCCTTTTTGATACCTCTAAGTTTTTATAAGTCCTTCTTTGTTCTGGGAAAAGATGGCCCACATCATTTCCCCCACACAAAGCACAGTTTCTGCCACTCCACTGAAAGTGAAAATAGTAAACTCGGTGTAAAGAGTCGAGTGGACTGTGAAGTTTAAAAAGTTTAAAGGTTTAAAATGTGATCTTACCTGGTGATGAAACGTGACAGAAGAGAAGCAACAACAATAACGTTTTCATCTTGATTTGATGAAGATGGGTGAGTGAAGGACCGAGCTGGATCAGCTGCTTACTGTTATTTATCCTGGCAGAGGGAGCAGAGAGAGCTTCTGTACTGACTGAAGATGGGCGGGTGAATAATTTGTCGCTCACCTGTGAAGAGCTCTGATTCGGTACATTGTGCTTGTGTCAAATGAATTGGCCTAATACCAAGTTAATGATGAAGCCCTTATCTTAAAACAGTTTTTTCTGATCTTATCCATGGCTTATTAAATTGATGACAATTTAGTCTTTTAATGGCAATACAATGTGTAAAAACCAGCTGTTTCTGAATGAATGAGTAAAACAATGATAGCATGAAATTTGAATTAATCATGAAAACAACATGTATTTCTGCTGTAATTGTTTTTACTACCTACGTAATGTTATGTGGGTTTATAAAAGTGTGCAGCATATAATCTCTGGTATAAATAGATCAGGCTCAGTATAGCCTAATTATAGACTCTCAAGTTTTAGCTTGAATTGATTTATTTAATGAAAGTATGCTAGATTAATTACTGTGTATGCCATTAGCAATGGTCAATGTTATGTAAAAAAGATACACAAAATTATTTATTTTATTTTTTCTCTCCTGGGACCAAATTAAAGATAAATGCCAGTCATTAAGAAGTTAAAATTTGCATGAAATGTTTTGAGATAAGTAAGATATTAAAATGTAAAAATAATTTCTGTTTAAAATGTGTGACTTTAAAATCTAATTTCATGGTTTCTGAATGTTTAAAAGAAGTTATCAATCAATTAATCAATCTTTATTTGTATGGCGCTTTTCATACAAAAAAGTAGCGCAAAGTGCCTTACAGAAATTAAACACAACAACAGAGATTAAAAAGCAGCAAACAAAAACAAGAGAAGAAAATCAAACGAACCCAACCCTCCCACCCCAACAGATATGCACAGAGACATACACAAATACATACACACTCATATACACACTCACACATACACTAGCTGTCACTAAAGAGACATGGCTGGGCAGCGAGACCTGAGGCGCGGAAGAAGCTACCTTTGGGGGGCCAGCCACACTGAGAGAGATCAGGGTCCAAAGCCGCAGGGAGCGCCGCCACAGAGACCAGAGACCACCCCAACCCGGGCAGACAGGAGGCCCTGCACCAAGGTGCAGAGCCCTCCAGCCACCCGGGCCGAAACCGGCCATGGGACAGAACCCCTAGCGGCCGACGAGAGACAACTCCCAGTCTGGCAGACCCCCATGAGGAAACACTGGAGATTAAAAACTGACAGACTAAAACAGTAAAATAAAACATAAAAGCATAGAGGCTAAAAACATGAGGGACTAAAACATAAAAGCATAGAGGGTAAAAACACGAGGGACTAAAACATAAAAGCATAGAGGGTAAAAACACGAGGGACTAAAACATAAAAGCATAGAGGGTAAAAACATGAGGGACTAAAACATAAAAGCATAGAGGGTAAAAACACGAGGGACTAAAACATTAAAAAAGGATAAAGGATACAAATGCTCAGATTAGCATGGCATAAAAGGAATTAAAAAGAATTTAAAAATCAATTAAAAGCCTGGTTGAAAAGGTGGGTCTTCAGCCTCTTTTTAAAAACCTCAACAGTCTCTGCGACCCTGAGGTTTTCCGGCAGGCTGTTCCACATTCAGGGGCCATAATAACTGAAAGCTAAAGTTAAAGTAATTTTTATTACGTGTGAGAGTTCATGACCTTTAAGAGATTTTACACTTTCAGGATGACCGGAGCAAGAGGGAGAAGAAGCCAAGAGTTAATGGCGTCGAGCAGCTAACAGTGGACTGTGTGTGTCGTCAGTGTCATGTTTTATTACTAACGGACTGTCAACTGTTGTCGGACGACATGCTGTGAGTGGGTGAGTTGGACTCTCCAGTCGAAGTGTTTGTATTTTATTGGACACGAAGCAAGTTCGGCTAAGCTAGCTAGCCGGAGCTAAGCTAGCAGCACGGCCATTGTCGAGAGGAGGCCTGCGCTGATGGGAGGAGCTTTGCCGGGTCGCCACGGAGAGTGTCGCAGACGGAGGTCGCTTCGCTGCCGCAGAGGGACACGGAGGTTTATCGCTGCGAGCATTTTGTTTTCACAGACTAACCTCGTCTCATAACGAGGACGTGACGTCCTATTAGCTTGGAGCTATGTCTGCAAGTCCAGATTTACATGATGCCAATAATGACGCCATTGTGTATAAGTAACTTTTACCGTTTTCTCCTTCCTTGTTTAATTTTACTTTGACTTACATTCACAACCTTCCTGGCAACAACCAAGTGGATTGGTTGTTGTGAGCCAGCTCAGAAGGTACAGATTGTAACCCGTGACCATAAAACCTGTTTGATCCTTTGGAGCTCTGATGTGTCTGTGAGCAGTTCAGTACATCTGACTATCTGTCTTTTTAAAAATGTTGCCAACAACAGTTCTTACACATTACACATTTAACTTGGACCCTGGTGGTATGAGGAACCTTTGATGTATTACCATGAAAGCTTCCTCATACCACCAGGTTGCTATTTATGGTAAGACTAGTCAATCCAGACAGACAGTGATTGTGGGATTCATGTGAAGTTGCTAATGAAAACAGTTTGGCCAGGCAATGTAGTTTAGACTGAGCAGTTCCAGTGTAGATATGAGGCCGGGTCATACTGCAGAGTTTCTGCTGTTTGTTGTTTGTTTGGCTGAGTGAAGGATTTAAAGGCAGCTTAAAGATGTTGAGGTCAGGGTTAGAGAATAGTGTCTCCTGTCAGAGGGCTCAGTACATTTGTAGTGGACCAGTCTGATACCAACTGCAGTTCAATGATGGTCCAAACATCATTCAGCATGAATACTGTGAAACCAACTGTTGGCACAGTTTACTGTGTACTGATTGTTGATGAACTTCTGTTCATCTGATTAACCCAGGTGAGGAAGGAGATTCAGGAGACGTGATTGCTTACGCTGAAGTATTTAATGAAGCTCGATGGAGGAGAACAGGTTCAACAGTACATGTGGTAACAATGTTGTTCTGTGCCAGTTCTGCAGAAACAAACTTCCTGTCTGTGATTATCTAACCTGCCACAGAATGCTCTGTGGAAATGTGCTTAGCTGAGTCATGTTGTCATTGTTGGGAGAATATGGAGTTTGAGCCAGAGCATCTCTCTTCTGAGATATAGTGCAGGTTGGATGTTGGAGGAACAGAATGTGGCCTGTTTGTGTCCGAGCATGACCTCAGGGTGACTGTACCTCCTGGTGAGCAGAGTGGGGGATGTTTATCTAATTATACCCAAATCCTTTACAGGGATGAACATGAATGAATGTCAAAGTCAACTGTATTGTTCTGTGCTGATGTTTGTTTATTCAATAAAATCCTCAAAGTTCAAAAGTTTCTCTCTTTTTCTACGTCCACATGCTCCTTTGTGACTGTAGTTGCATTAATTATGTTACCTAAACATTCAGTATTCTCACAGAGGATTTGGGATGAGGAGATTGATATCAATGTTCACTCAGAGCAAAGTTGGCTCCCAGAACAAATCTGTTATTCTGTGCCTGCGAGGTGATCAGAGGATCTGTTTAGAAAGAAAGTGAAACAAATGATGATGTAGAAAACTGAGAGACTCAAAGTGAAATACATGATGAAACATGTTCATTCACTGCAGTGAGTTAAACATTAAAACATTAAATGTACGAGCAACAATCAACAATAATGAAATCACCCAAAGAGTAAAAAGGAAAATATACATATAATCACATGTTTTTCCCCATTAGAGCTCTGCCCACTTCAAACATGCAGCACGTGATTCTGGAGAAACATAGTTGATTGTTGAGTCTCATTCCCAGGTCATCAGATACCAGAGCTTTGGGTCGGGAAGCTGTGAAACTCTCAGCCTCTATTTCATACATGTCTTTGCTGCCATCTAACGGCTGTTTAGTGGTATTATATACAGTATTACAAACAGGGCTGTGACACTTGTATTGTGGAGCCTGATTCCCTTTCAAGTGTCTGATGTAGAATAAGTTATAGGTGGTGATAAAAATGTACATGGAGACACATCCTCTGAGATCTTAACTATCCACTGAGACCTTGTCTACGCGTACCAAAACGATCTTTTTTTTTTCTTCCTTAGCATCGTTTCAAGAATATTTGCGTCCACACGGATCCACTGAAAACGACTCAAAACGCTGTAGTTCATATTCCAGGCCTCTAGGTGGCGCTTGAAATTCACCAAAAACGCAGAAGAAGAGGCTGTTTACAGTTATGTTTTAGGACTAGGTCTTATAATCCCTTATTGATTGCACTCCTGAGGTATGAAGTGGGTCGGTGCAGACATTTGAGGGGTTTCCCGGTAGGTGCTAAGGTGCTGTCTGTGTGACAGAGCGGTTCGGAGCTTCATTGGAGTCATCAGGTGGGCACCCTCCTTCACTGGTGTTTCGATGACAGGCCCACAACACCTCCAGAGGGCTCATCGCCAACATCTGGCGTCCCAGGTGTGCCCCCCTCAGCTCTTAACCCTTCCACGCCACAGATGCTATTTTGGGGCCCAGGTGGAATCTCTCCTCTTCAGCCAGAGCCCTCGGTTTGCTTGCTCCGCTGCGCTTGAGAGGACTTTGATGGCTTGGCGTTGGGCTTGGCCTCAAATTCCCAGGTCCTTAAGTAGCCTGGTAGTTGTTTTGCCCACGAAGCCTCTGCAGCCAACTTCTACAGGGCAAACCTTGGCTTTCCAGCCATGTTGTTCTGCATCAGCTGCCAGTTCAGCGTCCTTAAGGCTCTTTCGTTCGTGGGCCTCCTCAACGGCATCCTCCCAGGGCACGGCTAGCTCTATGATGTAGACCTTGTGCTGTGACGAGGACCAGAGCACGAGGTCTGGTCTGAGGTTTGTCGTGGCGATCTCTGGTGGAAAGCAGAGCCTCTGATTCAGGTCCACCACTAACTTCCAGTCTCGTGCTCCTCCCAGCCAACCAAGGTCAGATGTTGTTCTGGTTGTGGTCTTAGATGGCTTTGCACCTTCACAGACAAAACCTTTGGCAGATATAGGATGGGATGGTGGAGGTAGGGCATTGATGGATATCCGTCTGGTCTCCAGCGCAGCTGCAAGGCACTTCAGCACTTGGTTGTGTCCTGCCTAATCTGGTCCACTTGATCCCTGTCTCTGAGGTTGGCATCGTACCAGCGTCCTAAGCTCTTTACTGGCTTCTCCGACACTGTTGGTATGGGTTCCTCTCTGATGTAAAAGCGCTGCTCTGACAGCTTGCCCTTGACCACTGATATGCTCCTGGATTTGCTCGGCTTTATTTTCATCCGGGCCCACTCGATGTTCTCCTGGAGCTTTTTCAGCAATCGTCTAGTGCATGGCATGGTAGTTGTGATTGTGGTCATGTCATCCATGTGCGCTCTGATGGGAGGGAGACGAAGACCCGCTTTGAGCTGCTGGTCTCCTACCACCCATCGGGAGGCTCGGATGATGACCTCCATTGCCATGGTGAAGGCCAGAGGGGAGATGGTGCAGCCTGCCATGATCCCTATTTCCAACCGCTGCCATGCTGTGGTGTACTTCTCAGTGGTGATGCATAGCTGGACATCCTGGAAGTAGGACTTGACTAGGCTGGTGATAGCCTGTGGGATGCAGAAGAGGTCAAACGCAGTCCACAAGAGACTATGAGGAACAGAACCAAAGGCGTTGGCGAGGTCCAAGAACACGACGTGGAGACCCCCTGCTCCTTTTTGGCGGCTTGGATGTGATGCCATATCATGTTTGTGTGCTCCAAGCAACCCGAGAAGCCTGGAATCCCTGCTTTCTGCACTGTTGTGTCGATGTACTTGTTTCTCTCTAGGTAGACAGCCAGCCTGCGAGCTACTACACTGAAAAAGATCTTGCCTTCAACGTTTAAGAGGCTGATGTGGCGAAACTGGCTGATGTCCTCAGCGTCCTTCTCCTTAGGGATTAGGATGCTTCCTGCTCTTCGCCAGGATGTTAGTATCGTATGTTTCTGCCACACCACCTTCATCAGTCTCCAAAGAAAGCGTAGAACCTCTGGTGCGTTTTTATAAAGCCTGTAAGGGACTCCGTTGGGCCCAGGGGAGGATGCCGCTCTTGCTCGATGTACAGTTCTTTCCACTTCACTCCACTTGGGAGGGTCTACGTCTAGCTGGTGTTCTGGAGGGTGTATTGGTGGCATATCCGATGGAAGGGTGCGCTGTTCGCCCCGATGGCTGTCAGTGTGGGTTCTTTTCAGATGAGCTTCGAGATCTTTCCTTGATTTTTTAAGTTTGACGCTTCTCTCTTTCGTGAAAAGACTCTTTACAAACTTGAATGGGTCTTTGAAGAAGCTCGATCTTGCATGCTCCTTCCTCTTACGCCTCCTTCTGAGATTCTCAGCTCTCCTCAAGGTTGACAGTCTGCTCGTGATTTCTGCCTGCAGCAGGTTTATTCCCTCCTTCTCCTCCTCTAGAGCTTTCCTCCACTGTTTCTTCAATAGTCTTCTCTCCTTGACCAGTCTCTCTATCTCCTGCTGCCTCCTGGACTTTGTTGGGATGGTTGATGATTTCTTCCTTTCCTCTGTGATTCTAAAGCGCTCAGCACCATAGTTGTAAATCAGCTCCCCCATCTTCTCCAGCTTCTTAATAGCAGTTCCGCTCAGTTGTTCAAGGAGTTTACTGATGTCTGTGTTGACGGAATCCCACATCTTTTTCTCACAGGATTTGGGCCAAATAATTAGTAGCTTTCGCCCCAGGATTTTTGTTTCAGTTGCAAGCTGAGGTAGGCTGGGCTCAAGGGGCTCTGTAGTGCTTGGCTCCTCTTCCTCTGAAATCAGGGGATTGATGTCCTGCAGACTTTGGTTTTTGTCCTGCTGCTGGACTTCACTTGACTGATTCGATTTGCTTCGCAAGAAGTAGCGGTCGATGCAAGGTCCCTGTCCGACTTACAAGCACTTTTTCCGACCTTGATGTATTCGCAGGCCTGCAGCGGATGTTACTTTGGCCCAGCCACAGCTGCAACTCTGGAGCTTGATTCCTCGAGTAGGTGTTGCAGTCTTAGGTATTGTGCCGATCATCTTTCTCGTTGTCTGTTTCGTTCCTGGGTCGATTGCCGGGTTGTCTACCGATGAGTCATCTTCCGCCCCCGCTCTTGCTGACTCTGGGGGTATTTTTCCATTTGAGGTTTTTGTAGCTAGTAGGTGGGTGGGACCTGTACACTAATAGTACCAGGTTCCTCCTACCATAGGTAGCTAGCCTATGGCAGGCCCGGTGGGGTCTTTCCCTCCTGCCAGCTGTCTCTCCAGGCTGTCGCTAGGTCTTTCCCCAGTTGCCAGCTGCTTTTTCACAGCAGTTGCTGGTTGGATCCAGATGATCAGTTCTGTTTTAGGACTAGGTCGTATAATCCCTTATTGATTGCACTGCTGAGGTATGAAGTGGGTCGGTGCAGACATTTGAAGGGTTTCCAGGTAGGGGCTAAGGTGCTGTCTGTGTGACAGAGCGGTTCGGAGCTTCATTGGAGTCATCAGGTGGGCACCCTCCTTCGATGACAGGCCCACAACACCTCCAGAGGGCTAATCGGCAACATCTGGCGTCCCAGGTGTGCCCCCCTCAGCTCTTAACCCTTCCACGCCACAGATGCTATTTTGGGCCCAGGTGGCATCTCTCCTCTTCAGTGTTGGGGCTTGTTACTCAAAAAAGTAATATATTACACATTACACATTACTCTCAAAAATAGTAATGCCTTACATTACATGATTGCTGCCTGGAGAAAGTAATTAGTTACATTACTCGTTACATTACTCGTTACATTCTGTCTTGGCGTCTCATTCATGTTATATAGTCCACGGTTCCTTAGCAACAAGATTTGTGTGTGCGTGCTGTATCTGTAGGTGCTTCGTTAAGTTTGAGGTAGTGTTAGCAGTGGTGAGGAGAGGTTTCCAACACGGGCAAAGTGCACCTTACAGTCAAGTTATTTTCCTTACGTTCAACAAATTCAAAGTAATGTTTGTATCTCTAACCCTCCTGCTGCCCCAGCCAGCGCCCCCATACACACACCGGCCTGTCGCCTGCGCAGCCGCGCGGGAGGGGAGAGAGTCCAGCACTGCTGCAGAGGAGCCATGGTCTGCGATTACTATGAGCAGCATGTAAATTACAATATAATATATTTCTCGCCTTTCCCCCGATGATCTGAATAAGTCGCCAGATTTGTCGCTCGTAGCTTTTTAGAAATGAAGTCGCTAAGAGGGTCTGAAAAGTCGCCAAATCTAGCGAGAAAGTCGTCAAATTGGCGGCCGCCCCCCCAGCCCGCCGTGTGTGATACGTGCGACCATGCTGTTAAAATTAATTAACCTAGCAATGTAACGTAAGTAACGAGCTTGGCAAACTGTAATGTGATTACTACATTCAGAAGAGTAATGCCTTACACTACTCGTTACTGAAAAAAGTAATGTGATTACAGTAGCGCGTTACTTTGTAACGCGTTACACCCAACACTGCTCCTCTTCAGCTAGAGCCACCGGCTTGCTTGTTCCGCTGCGCTTGAGAGGACTTTGATGGCTTGGCGAAAAAGGCAGTCGAAGGACAATCCGAAAACAAGAAGAAGATGAAAATGGCTATTGCAAGGAAACCAGAAGTGTTTGTGTGGACCGATAAATGAGGTCAAACTGCTGCTGCGACTCACACTCGACTACAAGGAGAGTAAGTTGCAATAAACATGAACACAAGCAGTAGTCCGCCATTGTCTTTGTTGTTGTTATGAGACGTCGCAGGGAGGGGCGATGGTGTCATCGTTTTGGAAAGTATGCAGATTCGCCGTAAACAAGAAAACGGGAGGGCTGCGTTTTCGGATTTTTCCACCCTGAGACCCGTTTTCAAAGTGCGTTTTCAGTCGCTACGTTTTCAGGTTCCGCGTGGACGGTCGGCCAAAACGATGCAATACATGTGCGTTTTCACGAAAACGCAAAAGAGCGTCTTGTGTTGACGGCCTCTGAGACCACGATCATGTAAATTGACCTGATAGTTGTGTTTAAAAAATAAATACCTTTACACTTTACATTTTTAGAATAACTTCAAGAATTTAAAGAGTATATTTTTTCCTCTCTGTTGACTTTTTGTAAAATCTGATTGGATGAGGGAAAGAGTTGATCGTCCTAAAAGAAACAAGATGCTGTTCAGTAAAGAGCGGAATTAGTAGTAGTTGAAGTAGTTGTAGTTGAGGGTGGAGTCGACACGGAGGAAGGGAATGGTCGGTGGAGGGGCCAAAAATTGGAAGGTCAAGGACGGACGTTGCTTCTTGTTATTCTTTTACAGCGAATTCTAGTTGGGTGAACTGGAGCACCCAGAGAGAAAACCTGTACAGAAACCCAGAGAACATGGTCGCTGCACTCAGATGACAGTTAGAACCACTGAGTCGTTGTTATTAGCTGCGACAGCATCATCAGAGACACTGTCCTCCACTCGTCAGGTTTTGAAGAGCTCGGTGAATCTTTTCTACAATGATCTCAAACTGCTGGTTCTTCTCACCGGCTGTGTCTCTGATGGACATGACATGCACTCTCTGCTCCTCCTCTGCTATCGGAGCTCTAAGTCTCATCACTGATGACACTATGACATATTTGAATGTCTGTTGTGATCTTCCTAATTTTCCCTGTAAATCGTGCAGCTCGTCCACTCTTGTGTCTTCCAGCTGCTCCTCTTGGCTGCTGCTAGCTTGGCTCAGCTCCTTGTTGCTCTCGTGGCTCCTCATGTCTCTGAGTTTGTTAGAAATAGTCATGTAAAATGTTCACAGCTATAACCACCGAGTACTGCTGAGTGTTGGAACATTCTAGAACATTTCAGAACATCAAAGGACATCAAAGGACATCAAAGGACACTCCATTCTAAAGTTTAAATCTAAATGTTTTTATTTGAAACAGAAACAGATTTTGTTACAATATTATTTATCCTAAAATCAGTATTTTCACCTCATTTTTTAAAGAATTGCTAACTCTCGCCATGAGCCCTGTAAAGTGTGCCAATAATCATCATCTCTGGATACAGTGATGGACATTTTCTACTGACATATAAGGACATTTGAATTGAAGTCTTGTTTTTCTGCCCTAGTTTAAGGAAATGAGTATTCACCCTCTCTGAACGTTCTTCGTGTCACTCACCTTGTCTGAACTTTCTTTGTTTCCATGACTTCCTCTTTGCATGCAGACTCAGTAACTGTCGCAGAAATAGAGTTTTAAGACACTCACAGAGACAGATATATATACCAAGCTTTCCTCCTCACAATCTGAGACTTTCCTCTGTAACAAACCTGTGTTGTTGCTCTGTGATTGCTCCTCTTGTACAAGTTTAAACTTGGTTAACCTTGAGCTGGCTCCGATCTCCTTTTCCAGCTCTAAATTATCAGGCCAACTTAGATATTAAGTGTGTAACAGTCATTATATGAAACATTTAAAAATTTAGTTCAGTGACAGTAATCTCATAATTGTTAATATGCTCCTTACAAATCCAGTGATTTTTAGAGTTGTTGCATCACGAGGAGAAACTTAACAAACTCTGTGAAACAGCTGCGGCACATTTTAAGTCCTTGGTGCCTTCTTTTAAATTCAGCATTAAGTATAAAACATTAAGATGTTTCTTTCCTTGTAAAAAAGTGTCATCGTGGCTCTAAAAGCCTGTCACTTCTTGGAGACTGAAGAAAGCGGAGAGTCGCCTTCATGACTGAGACGCCAGTCATGATGTGCTGCTGTATCTTTACAAGCCACCAGATGTCAGTATGCTGCAGAGTTTGAAGCTCAAGTGTGACTGTCTAAGTAACTAACTGTTAGTATCCAATACTTAGTCGGCTGACACTATTACAAACTGTCACAAGCACATTGTCGACATGATTCACATCATGCTGCTGGTTTCACACTATTCACCTGATCAACAGTTTGCATCATTGATGTGCCAACAAACATTGTATTGAAACAAAATGCATCTAACATTTGTTCAACATTTGCTTGAAATCACTTTCGCACCTTCTGTTAATGATTCCAAATGTAATTTCTTCATCTTTCTTTCAGCTTGTTTCTTTTCCTCTCTCTCCTCTTTAATATCTCTCTCTTTCCTCTCCAGATCTTCCCTCAGTGTCTCTCCTCCAGAAGACTCCCTCCTCTCCAGTCAGCTGCCTCGCTACAGGTTTCTACCCTCACAGAGCCTCACTCGTCTGGAGGAAAGATGGAGAGGAGCTTCATGAGGAGGTGGACCACGGAGAGATCCTCCCCAACCACGATGGAACCTTCCAGATGAGTGTTGACCTGAACCTTTCATCAGTCACACCTGAAGACTGGACGAGGTACGACTGTGTGTTTCAGCTCTCTGGTGTGAACGAGGAAATCATCACCAAACTGGACAAAGATCGGATCAGAACCAACTGGGGTAAGAGTGAAATCAGAGGGTGCTGAAGAGGAGTGCATGGGAATTCATCTAGAAAAAAACTGTAATAATAAAAAAAATGTATTATTTTAATTTGTTCTAACCTGCTTCATCTGCACCAGTCTTAATTTATTGTATTCAACAGTGAAGCCCAGTAACATGACCGTCCTCGTCACTGCTGCAGTGGTTGTTCTTGCTCTCATTCTCATCGGTGCTGCTGGATTCATCGTTTGCAAAAAGAAGAAAGGTGAGAGAGAAAAAGGAAAGATTTCACTACTATGAATTAAGTCTTTGAGTCAGATGAACCTTTTCAACACTGTTTCCTGTATTTATTGTTTATAAAAGTTCAATCCAGGATGTTTGTTTCTGACCTGCAGCTCCTGACAACAGCACAGAGCTCTCTGAGCAGCTGAATCCAGAGACCTGAATGACAAACACACTCAGTGACTCTCCTGGTGACACTTTATTTAGCTTTGATGAACTAAGAGACACTAAAAGATGGTGTCTTGCACTATAAATAAAGTTGCATAAAAAAGGACTGATTGAACAGGTGGACTGTTCTATGACTCTGACCTATGACCCTGATTGCTGCTGTTAATATGTGTACGGTTAATGTGGCGAATGATGCCAAATTGTCCTATGTTTTGAAAGGCCTTTGAACGCCTCAGGTTTCTGTTGTTTGTGTTCTCATTTGTTTGGGCAGGTGTCAATCATTTTCTCTGTTATTGGGGATTAACCTGTCGGATTGTTAGAGGGGCGGGACTAGAGGGAAAGCCCGGGAAATGAGAGAAAGAGCTGCGGAGAGAAGCGGAAAGACGTTAAGTCCGAGCTAACTTTAAAATAACTTTATGGAAAAGTATTATTTACCGTTATCAGCCGGAAGTTTGTGCGAGTGTTTGGTTATTTTGTTAAGAGTGTGACCGAGCCTGTAACCGGGCTCGTTACTGGCGCTAACTAAAGACAAGATGGGACTGTTGCTAGCGGTTAGCATCGCTAACTGCTAATTAGGAGACGAGGTTGGACGTTGACACGGCTGCTGCATGACGGAGGAGTCGGTGACGGACCGAGCCTCGGGACAGAACCGAGCCTCAGGACGGTTCTCTGGCCACGTCGCTGCCTCTGGGAAGAGGTTTTGGAAGAAACTGCTGGATCGCTTTTCCGTGGTTCGGGTGAGTATCCTGACCTGCGGGTTCAACGGTTATTTCTACACGAGCTCACGCATGCGCACCATCACTGGTACCAACTGAAACAGTACAAAAACCCAGAGTATTACTATTGTGAAGGTTTCTAATGTGTGTGTATTTCTGTTATGAGGTGATTCAAAACAAAGGAGAAAGATATGAGCCACAAGGTTTAGACATTAAAACAGTTTATTATTGCTAAATCCTTGTTTGAAGGTGTTTTTCATGCTGATGTAGGGTGACCATTTCCATAACACCAAAAAGGAGGACATTATGCAACATATCAATAAATTACTACGGTGTACATAGGACTCTGGTATACTCTCATTTATAGTACAATTTTGAGTGGTTTAAAGATTATGTTTGTGTAGCTGAATAGGAAAAAATATGAATGAAAAGTCAAAAAGTGTTTGTTCACAGTATTTGTATTTATTCAATACATTATGGTGTTCAAAAAGTGACCACTGAGATTAATCTTTTAAAGTGCAGGGTGCCACAAAGCATAACGTGTGGACCTAAATGTAAAAAACAATTAACAGGTAACATACATAATTAAAAAAAAAGCTTTTTAAAAAGCCTTAATAACCTTTTATGAAAACAACAAAAGAGATTGTAAAAAAAAAAAAATACATTCAACTGCTCAAAAAGTATAGCATTTCTAAAGTGCTTCAGTCTTTTGGGGACTTGTCTTCAGTGTCTGTGTGTGTACAGCAGACCTGTCTTTAAGCAAACTCCACATTCACCCTCTGTAGCAGCTCAGGATCAACAGCCCCTCTGTCACCATGGCTTCCAAGCCCCCACTGCCCCTCTGCCTTTTTATATCCTGCAGAGACTGGTACAAATAACAACATAGCAACAATATAGTTATCAACCTTCCAAAATCTGTATTGTTTTCAACCCAATAAATATACATATTTCATGTAGCCCATCAGTGAAATCATAAGATTAGTGTACTCACCAAAATAGTTGATCTGTTGATCTGATGTCTATCTGCAATACTTCTGTTCTTTCCTGGCTGCATCCAAGAGTTTTTTGTGTCCATTGAACTTCTTGTACATCTCTGTGCAGGGATAAGTGAAATTGACACACACTTGCAGCTCAGCCTTCACACTGTCCACATCCAGACGATTCCTCTCGTTTCTCCATGCAGTTGTCATCAATGAAAAGACACGTTCTGTGTGTGCATTGCTGCATGGGATCGAGAAAATATAGGCGCTGACCTTCCTGAGATTCACAAGTGGTACATCTGCCTTGGAAAACAGTTTCAAATATCGTTCCTCACTCTGGCAACCTTCCATTTCTGGTGAACTGAAGGAACCTTCCACCATGGCATATTCCTCATACAGTCCATCCATATCAATGTCCAGATTGCAGGCCTGGACAGCAGCACTGTAGTCTTCAAACGGCACAGCAGTTGTGAGGCCAAGCTTGGCCACTTTGCTATGAAAGCTTGTGTCGGAGAAGTCATATCTTTCACTGATGTATTTCTTTGCTCTTTCATAAAAAAGCAGAAAATTGGCCTCACATTTTTTTGACTGGCAAGAGGGCAGCTGCTTCAGTTTGGTGTTGACAGCAAACCCAAAGAACCTGTCCTTCATCCTTCTTTCCAGCTTTTGTTTTAGTTCAGTCATTACCTTAAACACCGATGTAATGCTGAAGGATTTTGCCTCAAGTGCTTCGATCGTGTCAGAGAACACCTTAAGAACATGGCTGAGAAACAGAAAATATGTCTCTGACACCTCATTTCTTTCCTCTCCAAAACATCTCCACACAACTCTGGCACATTCCCCATCACCCGCACTCTGGAAGTAGCTGGTCAGGGCCTTCCAATATTTCAGGATTCTGTCAATGGATGGCAGCAGGGACAACCACCTGGTGACAACATGCCGCAGCAGGTTGCATTCTTCCACCTCCACAAACTCACAGAATTCCTTCAATTGTGCTGTTCTGCTTGCTGATATGCTGAAATGGCTGTAAACCTTAAGCACAGCATTTTCCACATCAACATCAAGGCTGCTTGCTGCATATCTGGTTGCATTATGCAGTATATGGGCCAAACAGTTTGCAGGGAGCACATCTTTTTGGCTCAGTTTCAGCTTCTGATACACACTGTTATGTTTGCCATAATTGACACTGGCATTGTCTGCTGCATATGCAGACATGTTTTTCACCTCTAAGCCAGACATCTCAAGTTTTGCCAGCAGCTGGTTTGTTATGGCTTCTGACGTTTCGTTGCTGTCACTATAAAAATCCAACAGGACATGTTGGATGCCTTCATCAAAGTGAAAATACCTTACCACAATGGGAAAACACTTGGTTGTTCCTTTATTTGAGGCGTCGGTTGCCACGGAAAAGGGTAGGTTGTTTTCTTTAATGTAGTCGGTATGTGACTGTACCGAATAGGGAGCGATGACGTTCTCACACAATGCCTTGGCTTTTGTTCGGCCACAGGTCATCCCTTTAGCTGTGGGCGAGTCACTAAAAATCTCCCGGTCCACTTTCACGCCGCAGTCTACACTTCTGTAGGACTGATGATGTTTAACAGCATGGTACACCTTGCACAGCTCCGCAGCGGTTATTTTGTCATCCAGGGGCGACGAAACTTCACGAAAAAATGTCCTCATTGAAGAGCTTCCTGCTGCACGTTTATTACTTTTATGTTTATCCGTACCCGCATGCCGTTCAATTGCAGCTTTCCCCTGACTGCTTACGTCGACATCGCACCGACAAAGTGTGCAGAAGCCATGGAATGAGTCTCGACTACTTTTCGTTATAAATTCATGCTCTTTTGTCCATTCAGAATTAAACGAGGTCTTGCGTTTTGGCATGATGCTCACTTTCTGTCAATGCCTATGACGTAGCAGCACATGGACCCGTGTTTACTTTTTTAACCAATGATCAGCAGATTGGCTCTTAGCCAATCATTTGATATGTTACTGCGTTGTGGATGCATTTTTTACAGTCTATGATTGGCTATTGTGCTGCAGCCCAGCAAAGATGAAAAACTCCGCTCTTCAAGCCTAGTGCCTCAAAAAGGAGGACAAATACGCGTCCGGCTTGATGCTGTGCCGGACGCCGGACAGGGCATTGAAAATCCGGACTGTCCGGCCTAAAGCCGGACGCCTGGTCACCCTATGCTGATGATGTTTATATTGAATAAGAGCTAAAGTTACAGTTAAAGTAAACTGCATGGGGAAATTAATGCTTAATGACAGTATAGATACATTTAATAAACTGACCAGGCCTCTCTGCAATTCAGCCAGAGTCATTTTCAATGTGTGTTAATTATTGTAAAACATCCCAAATGATACATTTCAGCAGCTCTCACCAATTGGCTCCCATGCAGTCTGATACATAAAAGAGGTATTCATGAAAATCATAAAACAGAGTTGAGTGAGAGGGCTACAATAGAAAATGTCTTTATACAGTATAGAAATGTAGTTCTTTATGATTAAATGTGTTGCAACAAAAGGGAGAAAATGGTTTTGAGCACATTTTTAAAAAGATAATCATCTCAGGTGTGTTTAGACTCTCTGAGACCGCTCCTCTTTATGAAGCGCTCTGTAAACACAATACTTTACAACAAAGTAAAGAATATTACATCAATTCAAACAAAGGCAGTGAGTTGCTGTCAGTGTGTGATGCTATAAGAAAAGAGCTGTGTTAAAATAAGTTCAGGTGAGTTTATCAAAGTGAAGTCCACCTGTGTTAGAATATAAGTTGATATATCCAATGTAAAGTTTGTCTGGACTTGAAAGTAAAAAAAAACCTGTTTTTACAGTTTGACACTGGTCCAGTGTTAAAGTCCTCCTCAGCCACTGAAACAGATATACATTGTGTTTTGATCCTGTACCTGTCAAAGACAAAGCCGGGCCGGTCCAAACCGGCACTGATGCTTCTCTGTTTCACTGTTCGGCTGTTTGATGTTATGAAACTCTGTCAGCATAAAGTGAAACATGGGACTGTTCACTGTGGAGTGAGGCAGATTTTGAATGCACACAGGTAACAAAATGTCAGATAATACAAAAGAAGATCAGATAAAGATTTATTTCTTTTACATTTTAAAGAAATACCAATTTCCATTCTGAGCTCACTCAGTGAATTCAGTTGGTCTCATGCCACAACTGAAGGGTGGCGTAATAAAGGCAAAGTTCAGACACACACGTACATTAGATGTGTTAAGTTGTCCTTCATGAAGTTAAATTGCCATCAAAATAATGTTTAACACCTCAATCTATATCTATATACACCTCTATATCTGAAAATACATTATTTGAGAGAAAGAACTTCAGTTTATTTTGAGTGTAGCAAAGACTAAAGACCAAAGAAGGAAAACGTGTTGAAGAACTTTTACTCCTGTCTAAACCTCTCATCTCCACTAGGGGGAGCTAAAGACACAGTGATGGAAGGAAGGAGGCGTGTTATCCAAACAGAAAACACCTCCTCCCTTTATTCACAACATGAAGACTCCACTGACTCAACTCAGCTGTTACGTGGATGAAATTTACTTCTCATCAAAACATGAAGATCTTCATTCTCCTGCTTCTCTCGAGCCACTTCACATTTTCAGGTAAGATAACTTTCCTTGAATTACTTCCTGAAGATGGAGGCTGCCTGTCTTTATATTTCAGATCAACAACTTTGATTTGTGTCTAACTTTGGAACAAGCACAGATCAAAGTCTGTCAGGAACATACTGTAGTCCTAAAGCCTGTATTACTGTGCTGTGCTTACTGGAGGCTGTATGTTGTAAGTGTAGGGTGAAACATAGGTCGTTAGAATAATGACAATATTTTTAGGCTTTTTCACTGTACACAATATAATATATATGATGGATACAATGACAACATGTGCATAGTATTAGAAGAAGAACAATAGTAAAGAACAATAGTCAACAATCAAGTAATGTTACCTTTAAAACCAGGAAAAGACAACACTTATATCATGATATAACAGTATCCACAATCTGAGATGACATATAGTCTCTTATCATAGCAACAGTATAATATCAAATATCCTGCAGCCATAAAGGATGCTCATGTTCATATTATAAGAGGGACCTGATAGTTAAAGTAGTTTGAGTGTAACTTCTCTTTAAAGTCTGTCCAAACACCAGAATGCTTCTCAGTAGTTGGTGGGCCGTACTGTAACCCTGTAATGATAGAATAGGTAACAGATGAGTTAGATAAGAAGACTCATGCTGTAGATGGCAGGCCATAACATAAAGTGTTACCATGACATCATATTTATGATGAGTGAGATGATGATGATGATGATGATGATGATGTGTATTTATACTGAATGTATGAACCTCTTCTGTCCTGCAGTGAAACACTCCCTGAAGTATATCACTACTGCATCTTCTGGACTCCCAGACTTCCCGGAGTTTGTTGCAGCTGCAGTGGTTGATGATAATCTGGTGGGCTCCTGTAATGGCAGCAAAAAGATAATTGATCTAAAACACGACTGGGTGAAAAAATTATTGAAAGATGATCCTCACCAGTTGGAGCATTACAAAATATTATGTTTTGAGCGGGTGCCAACTTATTTCAAAGCTGAAATCAATATTTTGAAACAGCGCTTCAACCAAAGTGGAGGTACAGTATGTACTATGTTGTATTTCACCTTTTACTTCATGAACTGTTATTTATAATTATAAAAATAATTTAGTAAGATATGTATCAGAAATATTTGGAATTGATTTTATCAGCCTCCCTGGGCTGAAAGAAAGATTCCATCATGCACAGTGAAAAAGACTGAATACTTTATTGACTAATAGTGCTTCAGGGGACGACTGGACCACAGAACATCTGACTGGTGAGCAGATTTAAACACGAGGATCCAAAAACCTTTAAATCATTGATTGAGTTGGGAATGCTCGATCAGATGGATGAATGACAGGATGAATCATTTCTTTACAACAGCAAATAAAGATCAATATATTTACATACATGCCAAAACTGAGTAACACAAAAAGTGCATGAGAACAAAGATAGCTTACATTATTAATGCATCCATGAAGGATGATTCTTCTGTAATCCTTCACTGTGATTCTGTTATTAAAAACAAAAAGTAAATGCAGAACAACAATACACAATGATTGTAAATCTAAATATATTCCATTACCATATTTACAGGGTTAAACTTCTCACAGGAGAGGAAGTAGGAATCAAACAACTCCAAATAATACACCACAGTCTGGTGTGAAGGCAGATACACATTATGAATACTGGCTGCATTTAAACATCACTTAAAAGATATAAACAATATGTCATCTGGATACATGTACACATAACTTAAAGGTTAAATCAACAATGTATCAGGAACAAATTGTCCGAATAAGTTGAAACAAACTAACATGTGGCAGCTTGGTCTCACACAGACACATACAGGACACACCCAGCATATATGTCCTCCTCTTACTAAACTCCTTCCTGCACACAGGCAGGTGAATCTCTTCACCAGTCAAAGACTCACAGAACTGACGCTCCACTTGACATTTTTTAACACACAGAATATAACTATTATAGTACAAAACTAGAGAAAACTGTTTTTGTGTTAGTCCCCGCTGTAATAGTTTGGACTCAAACCAGCGACGCTGCATCACTGTTCATTGTTGGCATTTTAAACCTTAAAGTGATGAGGTGAGGTGTTTCTTTCTCTGTCTCTGTCTCAGGTGTTCACATTTTACAGAGGATAAGTGGCTGTGAGTGGGATGATGAGACTGGAGAGGTTGTTGGTTATAGACAGTTTGGTTATGATGGAGACGACTTCCTGTCATATGACCTGAAGACAGAAACATGGATCGCTCCAAAAACACAGGCTGTCATCACCAAACTGAGATGGGATGCTGACAAAGCTAACATGAAGTACAATCAGTATATCCTCACAGTGATTTACCCTGAGTGGCTGAAGAAGTTTTTGTCCTATGGGAGGAGCGTTCTGCTGAGAACAGGTAGGATCACCTGACCTGATGTAGTTTATTAGACACAGTGATCTTCATATAAGCTGCTCAGACTGAACTGTCATTGTGTTATTAATCCAACCTGTCTGACATCAGCTTTTTTTTTAGTGGTTACATTTGTTTTAGTCCTGACCAATCACAGACATCTTTGGGTGACATCACTCACCATCAAAGCTCAGACTGTGATGTCACAGTTAGTTTAAGGAAAGTGATTTTACAGTTTCAGTGTTTCACAATAGAAATAGTTCCACTGAACATTGACGCTGTGATTGACGACCTGACTGTGAATCATAAGAACAGACAGACATTGTTCTTCTCTGACTGTAGTGAGTGTCTTTAGTGGTGGTGTAGTTCCCTCCTCTGTCTGTATACAGATCATGTGGAGGCTGTGTAGCAGATGTGTTGTTATGTACCCTGTCATTATTACACTGTGGTCTGGATACATGGAGCACATTACTTGGCCTCCATCAACACTGTCCTCCTGCTTTTTTAACAAATCAATATTTAGTCGGCCGACACTATTACAAACTGTCACAAGCACATGGACGACATGATTCACATCATGCTGCTGGTTTCACACTATTCACCTGATCAACAGTTTGCAGCAGTGATGTGCCAACAAACATAGTATTGAAACAAAAATGTTTCAAATACATTTGTTCAACATTTACTTGAAAGCACTTTCACACCTTCTGTTATTGATTCCGAATGTAATTTCTTCATCTTTCTTTTACCTTGTTTCTTTTCCTCTCTCTCCTCTTTAATATCTCTCTCTTTCCTCTCCAGAGCTTCCCTCAGTGTCTCTCCTCCAGAAGACTCCCTCCTCTCCAGTCAGCTGCCTCGCTACAGGTTTCTACCCTCACAGAGCCTCACTCGTCTGGAGGAAAGATGGAGAGGAGCTTCATGAGGAGGTGGACCACGGAGAGATCCTCCCCAACCACGATGGAACCTTCCAGATGAGTGTTGACCTGAACCTTTCATCAGTCACACCTGAAGACTGGACGAGGTACGACTGTGTGTTTCAGCTCTCTGGTGTGAAGGAGGAAATCATCACCAAACTGGAGAAAGATCGGATCAGAACCAACTGGGGTAAGAGTGAGATCAGAGGGTGCTGAAGGGGAGTGCATGGGAACAACAACAAAAACAGTAATAATAAACTATTATTTTGTTCAACAGTGAAGCCCAGTAACATGACCGTCCTCGTCACTGCTACAGTGGTTGTTCTTGCTCTCATTCTCATCGGTGCTGCTGGATTCATCGTTTACAAAAAGAAGAAAGGTGAGAAAGAAGATTTCAGAACTTTCAGTTTGGTCTTTAACTTTCAGTTGAAAATTTGAAACAAGCACCAGCAGCATCATTTCACAATTTGATCAGCAGTAAACTCTGTAAGGCTCAGAGCCTGTGTCATGATAATGTCACTACTGAGATGATGAAGAGGAGTAAAAAGAAAATAAATTCCCGACGATCTTCCAATGGTGTCAAACCTCTTCTTCTGTTTCACTTCAAGTCTTTTCTGATGTTGGGGATTTTGTTTGACCTGTAGCTTTTCTTGTTGGCCTGTTTGACTGCTTGTTCCCCCTTGACATCAAATTTTTCAGCCACCATGCTGACTAGGATTGTCGCCAAAGTCCACAGCAACTTCACCACATCCTCATCAGCTGTTGCTTCTCGGCCCTGCGCACACTTCCTCATCATACTTCTGCCACTCAGCACATTCTTGCAGGCTCTGGGCCGTGTGATCCTTCTTTCACTTGACTGAATAGAAAACTAGCATCACGAGTACCATGGTGGTGCACACAGATGCAGCAGCTGGTGGCTCATTCAAACTGTTACTTATTCAGCTGTTGTTCTGAGACACATATTGTCTTTGGCAGAAATACATTGATTATCATTGGCAGCAGACTTTGAGACAAACACTGCCCATAGCATCTTTCTATCATCCAACCTGACCCGGCCTCGTGCCCCAGGGAGGAAGAGAGTCAGAATAAGAGCCGTGCTCATCCATCTTGGTCTGGCTGCTCCTGGGTAATGTCTGGTCACAGGACAATAAAATGGACAAATGGGACTCGAGGAAATCAGAGACTGTTGTGCTCACCTCTTTACAGATACCTGTCTCCAGCACGACATCATGGCTCCAGCTGCTGCACTCGACGGGCGGACCGAGTCCCAGACAGACGGACCTCTTCCTGTTTCAGCCAGATGCCGTTCATGTCGTGAGTGGAACTTGTTTTATGTGGTGTAATGTGAACTTGTGTCAGGATTTCTTTACTGGAGAATACAGTTAAATAAATGGAAACTGATAATTGATGGATCAATCTCATCATCAGGGCATAAAACAGTTGATCTGAAGCTCAATAATCATTTTCCCATCATCACTGAAATCTCTTCTGGAAAAATAAATACCAGAAACAATGTTTGACATAATGTGGAATTTGATTGGAATCTAATCCCAGAAACAACACATTTATGCAGAATTAGATATTTGTTTGGCAGCAATAACACATTGAATTTGTATACATGGATTGTGGATTTGAATGTTATAAATTATAATTTATAATCATGAAATAAAAGATGGCATCATCAGAGACAGGTTACATCACAGTGCTGCTGTTCAGGCTGCTGCAGGCTGCAAATGTCAACAGGTTGTAGTTGTTAAAGGCGTGTCAGTGCAGGATAAGTGGACTAACAGTGTGTTTGTCCTTACAGCTCCTGACAACAGCTCTGAGCTCTCTGAGAGACTGAATGAAGACACTTGATTTACACAAACAATCTGGATGATTTCAGATGAGACGGCAAAAGTATAAATCCTGTGACATGACTTATTCACACCTCCAGGTGAACAACATGGACATTATAAGATACAGAGCCATATTGTTTCCAAATGAATTCCAGAACTTAAAGAAAATCCTCGCAAAAGCTACTTTCCCACAGCAAAGTGAAGTAGCTTTGTGTTAAAGCCCTGAGAAATGTCATATGTGTCTATGTAACAATCACAAGACAGGGGAAAAAAAAGAGGAAGTCAACATAAAAAGAAAGTCAAATGATATGATTATGAGGAATTAATTCTTAAAAAACTCATCTTAATCCTCATCAGTATTGTGTAGATGTGGTTTTATAAGAGATCAAACAAGATAATCCTTTATTGATCACAGAGGAGAAATTCAGTTATTGCGCGTTAAAAAGACAAAGTAGAAAAGTAAGCACAAATAATGAGAAAGAGAAACTACATATAACCACATGTTATTTCCCCCATTAGAGCTCTGCCCACTTCAAACATGCAGCACGTGATTCTGGAGAGACATAGTTGATTGTTGAGTCTCATTCCCAGGTCATCAGATACCAGAGCTTTGGGTCGGCAGCTGTGAAACTCTCAGCCTCTATTTCATACATGTCTTTGCTGCCATCTAACGGCTGTTTAGTGGTATTATATACAGTATTACAAACAGGGCTGTGACACTTGTATTGTGGAGCCTGATTCCCTTTCAAGTGTCTGATGTAGAATAAGTTATAGGTGGTGATACAAATGTACATGAGGACACATTCTCTGAGATCTTAACTATCCACTGAGACCAAGATCATGTAAATTCACCTGATAGTTGTGGAGCTATTTTTGTGTATGTCTGTGTAGACAAGCCACACCTACCAGCACCATGTTAACTTCACAATAAGTTTAAAAATAAATACGTTTACACTTTACATTTATAGAATAACTTCAGGAATTTAGCCGTGACTTTGTGGCCACTAGATGGCAGAAACAGTGTCCAAGAATGAGAACAACAGGTCTGAGTAAAGCAGAGTGAAGTTTAAGGTGCAGAAAACCCAAAATGTAACGTTCCTTATATGAGGACGCAGGTTCACAGGAGGTTCACATGAGATAAAGTCTCAACACAGCAGATGTTTCTATTAATGTGAGTTTTATGTACTCGTGTTTCTCTTTTAAAGGTTTACCTTCATGCTTATGTATCAAACCAGCAGTGTGACATTAATGTGGAAGTTCTCAGGTCCTGTTCATGTCACAGTAACTACAGACACAGAGAGGATTTACATGTATTTACATAAAGAGCTTTTTATTAAAAAACAAACATCAGTACAAAAGAAATGAAGGAGTGCAAGTGAATCAGACTTTACATGCATTCAGTATTTACAGAAATTCAACAGAAAACATAACTTTGCTTTCAGATTGTTGTAGTTAATCAAAAATAGTATTTATATTCTAATTCATAGTTAAAAGAATATTATAATGATGCACTGAGAGTTTGAAGAGAAAAGACATGAAAACATATTATAAATCACTGTAGAATATTGTATAGAAAGTTACAGTTTTTCTTTATTATAAACCAGGTTTAACATACTTGTTTGTGATTTCAACACAAGCTGCTGTCACAGATTAAATAAATATACAAGCAACAAAAAAATTTGATCATTTTCATATTAAGAAGTTACCAAAACATCAGCAGCAAAGTCTTTGGATTATTCTGAGTCGACATTTGTTTTGTACTTTGTTATTTATTTATGATTTGAACACCAGAAAATTAAATGTACTTTAAACTAAATTAAAGCAGCTGTAGAGGAGTGAATACTTCACATCAGAGCATTTTATTGTCTTGTATTGTATCTGTTGTTCCACATGACGTCTCTGTGAGCTGAGTGTGTTTGTCAGTCATGTTTCAGGATTCAGCAGCTGAAAGGTAATAATGAATAGATCAACATCAACATAGAGAAATACATGTTCTTAGTCTCTCAGAAAACACACTTGTTACACAACAATAAATAACATGAAACAAGTGGTCCAACCTGATCATACAGATGATGTTCTGTGTCTTATTTACTTCATAGTCACACAGTAACATCCAATAATGTACCTGTATGTGGTTCAGTGCTGGTTCCTGCTCCGTCCTCTCTCATCCTTTCCTTTTCTTCTTCAGAGCCTTGTTCACCTGGAGAGGAACTTTTGGGCTGAGCTGCCAAATGAAAATAAATGTAAAAATAAAATAAAATACGCCTTATTGCTTTTGGTACTAAAATTATGATTTTTCGCGATTTTTTTCACCTGGCTCCAACTGAAAAGCTTTCTAATCTACAGTCTGATCAGATCAGAGACTATAGAGTAAAAATAAGATGGACTTACATGTTGGAGGTGTGGCTGAAATAATAAGAAAAGACAAATCATCTCACTGGTCACAGTTTAAAATTTCAGAACATCTTTTGTCTTATTTTCTCAACTGGGTCGCTCTCTCTCATATTTACAAATAAATCAGATGTATGTACTCTGAGCCTCCACTGCTACTGTTAGCTGGTGCTATTAAATGTTACTCACCTTTCTTCTTTTTGTAAACAATAAATCCAATAGTAGTGATCAGGACGACAGCAATAAGAACCACTATGACAATAATCAGGCCGGTGACATTACTGGGCTCCTCTGTTCAGGAGAAAGGGAAAGAGACAAAAGAAGACAACATGTGCAGTTAGAACAGATGTAAATCCATCCAACTCTCTATCACACACACAGTATTCATCATGTTATTACCTGTTTAAATCTATCTATCTATCTATCTATCTATCTATCTATCTATCTATCTATCTATCTATCTATCTATCTATCTATCTATCTATCTATCTATCTATCTATCATTTGTTTAAAAGAAAATATTTTAAATTATATACACTAACAAGGAAGCCAAACTGAAGCTATCCAGCATTAAAAACAAAGTTGAATCAGTGTTTCTCACCCCAGTTGGTTCTGATCCGATCTTTCTCCAGTTTGGTGATGATTTCCTCCTTCACACCAGAGAGCTGAAACACACAGTCGTACCTCGTCCAGTCTTCAGGTGTGACTGATGAAAGGTTCAGGTCAACACTCATCTGGAAGGTTCCATCGTGGTTGGGGAGGATCTCTCCGTGGTCCACCTCCTCATGAAGCTCCTCTCCATCTTTCCTCCAGACGAGTGAGGCTCTGTGAGGGTAGAAACCTGTAGCGAGGCAGCTGACTGGAGAGGAGGGAGTCTTCTGGAGGAGAGACACTGAGGGAAGCTCTGGAGAGAGATCAGTGAAACTGTTTATAGTTTGAAACACTGAGACAGCAAACTTGGTTAACTAATGCTAAGTGTACACTGACTATCACAGTCTGAGCATTGATGGAAAGAAATTTCAGAACAGCCAAAATGTCAGTTTCTACTGATTGGTTAGGATGACATCGACTCTTACAGCTACAGAATATAAACAGACAACAATGTAATGTCAGACAGACTGGAGTGAAAACACAACAGCAGTTCAGTCTGAGCAGACTGTATGAACATGATTGTGTTCATTAAACTTCATGATTCTACCTGTTCTCAGCAGAGAGCTCCTCCCATTGGCCACATACTTCTTCAGCCACTCAGGGTAAAACTTTGTAAGGTAATACTTTTTTCCTCTGTTCTAGTTTTGTCAGCATCCCATCTCTGTTTGGTGAGGACAGCCTGTGGTTTTACAGCGATCCATGTCTCTGTCTTCAGGTCATATGATATGAAGTCTTCTCCATCATAACCATACTGATTAAAACCAACAACCTCTCCGGTCTCATCATCCCACTCACAGCCATCCATCCGCTGTAAAATGTGAACACCTGAGACAGAAATAGAGACTGAAGTCAGTAATGATGTTCAGATTAAATCTCCAGCGGAAAGTTTGTGTGATAAATATTGTCCATTGCATTAAAGATCAGCTCTGTGTGTGTGTGTTAAGGGTAAGCTAAAGGAAGGCCCACACATAGGTCTAACCTGAGGTCAGTTCTCACACCAGAGGTTCAGAGCTGACTTAATGTATACATTCCCATATAAATATAGAGTGACCATCCTGTCCACTTTAAGCCCCCGACACGCCGCCCAGACGTCCAACTGCCTTATCCGACCACTCTGTTGCCTCTCGTCTGACCCGTTCGGCACAAAAGTTGCTTTGAAACACACCGCTTCGACGTGCTGCCAGCTCCACAGTAGCGTTTATGTTCTGCGCTTGCTCGCGATGCAATAAGCTGCTGGCTGTAGTGTTGAAGACACTGGACGACAGGTTTAAAAACTGGTACACAGTTTGAAGGCTGCTCCAACACATTAATCGGACCGAGACTCACTGAGGCTCCGTCTTGCTGCTACGTCATCTTAAATAGGTCACGTGATTTTGACGTGCCGGCGCGTCTCACAACCTCTGAACAGACAAAGTCGTGCGCCCCCCCTGCGATCTCTGGCGCCCCCCTAGGGGGAGTGCAGACCCCAGGTTGGGAACCACTGGGTTAGACTGTTAGCGGCGACCCATTGTACCTTTTCTTGATATGTTAGAGTTCTGTGCTCTCTGAAAGACAAATGTGAATGAAAATCACCTGCTGTAATTGTGACCGCGACCTTCAGAGCAGTCAAACAGACGCGCCAAACACAAACTTGATGAACTTGAACTTGAAGCATGAGGGTCATTGACCACCTGTGCAGGTGGATGTTGAACCCTATAAGTCTGAGTATTTGACACACCAATGAAAGAAATTAAAATCAAGTGAATGTAGTTGCCATTTTGACTTTCTTTTTCTCAGGATGGGAATGAGCATGTCTGACATGCACCTGGTCACGACTGATGGGTCACTTTTGGTAAACAGATGTTATTGTGGTGCCATTATTATAATCTTGAGTCGCTGGGTCAGTTCAGGGTCAGTTTACTTTATGCTGAGAAGTTTAGCAGAAAAAAATAAAATATAATGTCCATACTTACCTTCACTTTGGTTGTATTGCCGTTTCAAATTGTCCATAGTGTTTTTGTAGTAGATTGCAGTCCCCTCAACACACTGCTGAGTGAACATCTCCAAGTGCTGAGGATCGTCTTCAAATAATTTCTTCACCCAGTCCTGTTTTGGTTCTACAATCTTTTTGTTGGTGTCGCAGTAACCCACCAGAACGTCATCAACCAGCACAGCTGCCATGAATTCTGGTACGTTTTGGAGTCCAGTTGATCCCGTCAAGAAAAGCTTCAGGGAGTGTTTGACTGCAGGACAAACAAGGTTTATACATTCAGTATGTACACACATTATCATCACTCATCACAAATATAATGTATTCAGTATTCAGCAGATGTATTTGAAGGTGCACTATGTAGTTTTGTGTAAGAAATTTTTATCAGAAGAGAAAGATCTTTATTGACTGATTTTTTTTTTTATGACCAAACCAAATAAATAAACAAACTCTGTTTGTTTTCATGGCTGAATAAATAAACTGATAGTGACAGACAAGTTCATACTATATGTGGCGGACCCTGCCACCTTTGTAGCTGGACCTTATTTTCCTCTGAGAACAGCTCGTTTATTCACTTATGGAAGGAATAACTATTTCTGAATTTTTATTATTACCTCATTAGTATTGTAAATATTTAAATTCTGAGTTTGAATTTCTCTGTCAAAACAACATAGTGACCCTTTGAGTAAAAGTGAAACTAATTTAAGAATTGTATTGTTCTTCATGGAAATGACATGCAGAGCTTTGTGGAAAGTAAACAAAAGAGCTTGAAGACACGGTACAAGGTTCATTATGTTTTATCATTTCATAACAGGAATGCTAGTCATTCCCTTACGCTGCTCACAAATCAAACATAATGTAGAGTAGTGAAATAAACTGAGATCTCACCTGTTGATGAACTGTGACAGAGGAAAAGCAACAAAAAACAACGTTCTCATCTTGTTTGGATAAAGCCGTGTTAAAGGACCCATATTTCAGAAAGATTAGGTGAAAACTCTGAGTTTGTTCATCCTGAGATGAGGGAAACTCTGGGTTTTCTGTTCCAGAAGGAGCGAAATCTGAAATTCTGGGTCAGTTAACTGACTGTGTGAACTTTACCTGCTGGAGGGTTTTGATTTTCTCTCTGACTCCTCCCCTCCTGCAGACTCTGAAACCTGTCTGACACAATGATTCATGTCCTCATTTAAATACTCGATATTACAAAACACATGCTGGAACATTACTGTGTAGACGTTTACGTCCCCACTAGATATCAGTCTGTAGTGTAAGGAAAAGCTTTAACATGACCACATTTATGATCAGTTTATCAATAATGTAAAACAGACAATGATTTCTTTAACACAATCTTTGATATACAGTTAATAATTAATCCTCAGATAAGAATAACATGTGCTTTATTACTGTGAACATTAAAGCAGCTGTTTGTGTGCACTGAAACATTCAACCTGCTGCATCACTGTAGTAATCACATTACTGTAGTAATGACTGTTGAAATAGAATTAATCTGCATAAGAAACTTATCAATGACCAAAGATGTGTAATGTTGTCATTAGAACACTTTGATCACACCATGTTAATAAGAAGAAGACACTTTATTTCTCAGTTATTTTTACATTCAACATGCAAACACGCCTGAAATTTGTCCTCTGCATTTAACCCTTCATAGCTGCACATTCTAAGTATACACACTGCAAACTATGAGCAGTGGGCTATATATGGAAGTGGACTGGGCTGCCATGTGGGGTGGAGCACATGGGGGTTCCGGTGCACTTGAGCAAGGCACGGAATCCCCGGGCGCCCCACATCGCAGCCCAGTCCACTTCCATATTGTGGTCTGTAGTTGGACTTGAACCGGCCACTACAGTCCCAAGCCAGGTCTCTACTGACTGAGCTAATGTAGATCATGTGAATATTTCTGTGAGGGAGGATGATTGTTGTGGTGCTTGTTATGTGGTGTAAAAATTAGTATTTACATTTTGAAAGTGTTTCAGCCATTTAAGTCATGAAGAATATTTCATGCTGTATAAGAATGAACAGTCTGACCATTTACTAACTTTTAAATTAAAAATCAGAAATGATAAGATTACTGTCAAACACAATATTTAAATATTGTTATAATGACTCTGAAATACTCATATTTATATGTTATTATCTTAATTAGCGGGGTAATGATCTCTGTCAGTCCCACATCAGCTGTTTGTGTTAGTGTTAAACAGCTTTACCTTGTCTGACTGGGCACCAGTGTTACACCCTGTTCAGCAACATCAGTACGTTCCAGATGTTTTTCTCTCAGAGTCTGGGAAATGTTGTGAGTTCAGCTTTCTGGTCTGATCTGACCCTTTTAAGACAGGCAGTAAACATAAAGTGAAAATGACATCTTTTCACATTGGTCACTAGTTGCTTGTCCAAAATACTTACTGTTAAGTCAGCACCCTGAAATACAGATGAGAGAAAACAATGTTTGAAAATAATTAACATTTCAGAATGTATAAAGGAGAGAAAAGACTATCAGGGCGGGTTTGGGGGAGTAAAAGTATGTTTGGTCCTCACCAAATTGTTTTCTTTTCCAGATGAATAGTGCACAGTGCTACACTGACTCCCATAATTGCATAGAGTCCTATGGGAGGACCTGGAACCAAAACAGAACATTCACACTTTGAGTCCTTTCTCATTGGTGCACTTTATCGAGCCATGCTGTTGGTTCTGGAAGAGTTTTCATGACCATTTGGATATTCCTCATCAGTAACAATAGCTTGTCTTCTCATTCATTCATAGGCAGAAATATGTCAAGTGAAAATGAAAAACACGCAGATTTGTCTTAAACCAAGAAATCCAGGAGGAAAGATTTCTGCCACTTCATCTCACCACAGCAAACAAAGCACTTAAAAATGGCCACATGATGGTGCCAGCTGCCCCAAACTCTTCTTCCTTGTTCTTGATGCATGAGCTTATTAAATTATCATTTTACTGTAGTGCCATTAGGTGCATGATTATATCACAGCTGAGGGGAATTTGCCGACTACATTTAACAAATATGCATAAAGACACATAAGATGATGCATTTTCTTATAGCAGCATTATTCACAATGAATGAAATACATTTCACTGAATGAATGAAATACAATAATCAGAACAAGTTACTGAATCAGATGCCTTGTCCCGCTGCGCCATCTCATCACACACAAAACAGCTCAGGATAATTCTTTGTATTGTTAATGTGACGGGAACAGAAAGGGTTAATCAGAGTGGATGGTACAGATAACACTGGACACAGCAGTTCTTCTCCATCATCACCCTCAGCTGACAGAACTGAGCAGTTTATTGACGACATCTTTCAGGGTTGTTGCGTTACATGAAGGATTTTATAGGTTTATTCATGTTGACTGTCCCACAGCTGCGGCCACACGGCTGCTACTGATCTGAAAGTAGGTGATGTTTGAGTAGAAAAGAGGCGCTTATGGATATGGAAATATCAGCGTAGATGAGCGCCATTAGGGCAAAGTCCTGACGTCATGAAGGTGGGTCTAGTTTCGTGCAGCACCTGGAGAGCAACTGCGCGACTGCTCTGCAGCCGCCTTGCTCCCGCGATAATTTAAGGTCATGTGACATCGAATGCGGAGCAGAAACCATCCAAGTCATCGTGGACACATTTTAACCAGCATGCATCACGATTTAGGCAGCGCTGATCTTGAACTCGCCTATTGTATCTGTTGTTCCACATGAAGTCTCTGTGAGCAGGACGGCGTGTTTGTCAGTCATGTTTCTGGAGGCGGGCCTGTTGGTGCCTGTCAGAGCTCTTCACAGGTGAGAGACAAACTATTCACCTGCCCATTTCTAAACAGATCTTTATCTCTCCTCTCTCTGTGAGAGTAAAACAACAGGAAGTTGATCCACCTCGGTCCTGCACTCACTCGTCTACATCAAATCAAGATGAGAACGTTATTGTTGTTGCTTCTCTTCTGTCACGTTTCATCACCAGGTAAGATCACATTTTATACCTTTAAACTCTTTAAACTCCACAGTCCACTCGACTCTTTACTCTGAGTTTAATTTAACTACAGCAGAAGCAGCAGAAACTGTACTTAGTGTGGGTCAGTGCAGAATGATGTGGGCCATCTTTTCTCAGAACAAAGAAGGAATTGTAAAAACGAAAATAACAAACTGCGACACTGACACAACTGTGACAATTTAGATTTGAAACCTCAGGGCATAATAACTTCCTGGTTCAAGGACTTTGATCTTTGAACAACAGCAAAGACGTTGCAGACTCCAGTTGATTTTGGATCTTTGGATCATATTTTCACATGAACTTGAACTGTTCGAACAGCCGTGGTGTTTCTTTTGTGTATTTACATGCTGCATGACAGAGCAAACATCAGACAGAAGTCACACGTGTAACACATGTCTTTGCATTCATTACAGTTACTGTAGCTTCAGTATTGATCAGCTGTTTACACAAATGAGCAGTAAAATGAGTCAAAGAATGAAAACAGCCAGCAGAGCAACGTTTGAATTTAGAGAGAACAACACTTTGTTACTGTTAAATCAACCACATACTGTACAATCAACTCTGGATGAAATGTATTGATCAATCTGTACATAGAACAACTTCCTCTGTCCTCAGACCCTCGATTCATATGTGTGTGTGTGTGTTTGTGTGTATATGTGTGTGTATATATATATATATATGTATGTATGTATGTATGTATGTATGTATATATATAAATATATATATATATCTGTATGTATGTGTGTATATATATATATATATATATATATATGTATATATGTATATGTGTATATGTATATGTGTGTGTGTATATATATATATATATTATATATATATATATATATATATATATATATATATATATATATATATATATATGTATATATATGTATATATGTATATATATTATATATATATATATGTGTATATATGTATATATATGTATATATGTATATATATATATATATATGTATATATATGTATATATGTATATATATATATATATATGTGTATATATGTATATATGTATATGTGTATATGTATATGTGTGTGTGTATGTATATATATATATATATATATGTATATATGTATATATGTATATGTGTATATGTATATGTGTGTGTGTATATATATATATATATATATATATATATTATATATATATATATATATATATATATATATATGTATATATGTATATATGTATGTATATATATATTTTAATTTATTTTATTTTTATTTATTTTTTTTTAATAGACATTTGCCCCGAACCATAAAACATGTAAACTGCTGTAATCGTTGGATTCTCAGGTTCAGCTGCAAGTTTGGCAAGACTTTGTCATAATCTGTGTAGACCTGGCGGTTGTTATCAAGCTGCTCTGCTCCTCAAGCTAGCATGTAGCTAGCTTGCGCAAAATGGACAGGTTTTTGACAACAAATAGAACGAAGGAGCAGACCAACAGCCCTGCCGTGGAGGACTCTGCGGCAAAACACCTACTAACTCATGGCCAACTAAAATCCGAAAACATGAGGCAGCATACATTAAGTATGGCTTTACAGCCGTACAGAAAAATGGCCATGATTGCCCGAAATGCGTCCTCTGTTTGGAGACCCTCTCAAACGAGTGTTTAGATGTTCATTAATAATTTTCTTATGCTAAATAAATGTAATAATTATTGAATAGTGAATAAAAGTAAGAAAATACATTCTGAAAGTTGATCGGCCGCTTGTATCTGGGATTTTATTCTTTAGGTCATGACCCAAAGTTCATGACCATAGGTGAGGGTCGGAACGTAGATTGACTGGTAAATCGAGAGCTTCGCCTTTTGGCTCAGCTCGGCCGCTGCACCGATCCGCCTGTCAATCTCACGCTCCATCCTTAACTCACTCGTGAACAGTGTTGGGGCTCGTTACTCAAAAAAGTAATATATTACACATTACTCTCAAAAATAGTAACGCCTTACATTACATGATTACTGCCTGGAGAAAGTAATTAGTTACATTACTCGTTACATTACTCGTTACATTCTGTCTTGGCGTCTCATTCATGTTATATAGTCCACGGTTCCTTAGCAACAAGATTCGTGTGTGCGTGCTGTCTCTGTTGGTGCTTCGTTAAGTTTGAGGCAGTGTTGGCAGCGGTGAGGAGAGGTTTCCAACATGGGCAAAGTGCACCTTACAGTCAAGTTATTTTCCTTACCTTCAACAAATTCAAAGTAATGTTTGTATCTGTAACCCTCCTGCTGCCCCAGCCAGCGCCCCCATACCAGCACTGCTGCAGAGGAGCCGTGGTCTGCGATCACTATGAGCAGCATGTAAATTACAATATAATATATTTCTCGCCTTTCCCCCGATGATCTGAATAAGTCGCCAGATTTGTCGCTCGTAGCTTTTTAGAAATTAAGTCGCTAAGAGGGTCTGGAAAGTCGCCAAATCTAGCGAGAAAGTCGTCAAATTGGCGGCCGCCCCCCCAGCCCGCCGTGTGTGATACGTGCGACCATGCTGTTAAAATTGATTAACCTAGCAATGTAACGTAAGTAACGAGCTTGGCGAACTGTAATGTGATTACTACATTCAGAACAGTAATGCCTTACACTACTCGTTCACTGCTCGTGAACAAGACCCCAAGATACTTAAACTCCTCCACTTGAGGCAAGAACTCTCCCCCAACCTGGAGGGAGCAAGCCACCTTTTTCCGGGCGAGAACCATGGCCTCAGACTTGGAGGTGCTGATTTTCATCCCAGCTGCTTCACACTCGGCTGCAAACCGCCCCAGGACATGCTGGAGGTCCTGGCTCGACGGAGCCAACAAGACAACATCATCTGCAAAAAGCAGAGGTGAGATCCATCGGCTCCCGAACCAGACCCCCTCCGGCCCCTGACTGTGCCTAGAAATTCTGTCCATAAAAATAATGAACAGAACCGGTGACAAAGGGCAGCCCTGCCGGAGTCCAACATGCACCGGGAACAGGTCCAGCAATGCGAACCAAGCTCCTGCTCCGGTCGTACAGGGACCGTACAGCCCTTAACAGAGGGCCTCCGACCCCGTACTCCCGGAGCACCTCCCACAGAACGTCACAAGGGACACGGTCGAATGCTTTCTCCAAGTCCACAAAACACATGTGGACTGGTTGGGCAAACTCCCATGAACCTTCGAGCACCCTGCGGAGGGTATAGAGCTGGTCCAGTGTTCCACGGCCAGGACGAAAACCACATTGTTCCTCCTGAATCCGAGGTTCGACTATCGGCCGAATTCTCCTCTCCAGTACCCTGGAATAGACTTTCCCGGGGAGGCTGAGGAGTGTGACCCCCGATAGTTGGAACACACCCTCCGGTCCCCCTTTTTGAATAGAGGGACCACCACCCCAGTCTGCCAATCCAGAGGCACTGTCCCCGACTGCCACGCAATGCTGCAGAGACGTGTCAGCCAAGACAGCCCCACAACATCCAGAGACTTGAGGTACTCAGGGCGAATCTCATCCACCCCCGGTGCTTTGCCACCAAGGTGCTTCCGGACTACCTCAGTAACTTCGGCTTGGGTGATGAATGAATCAACCTCTGAGACCCCAGCCTCTGCTTCCTCTATGCAAGGCGTGTCAGTGGGATTGAGGAGATCCTCGAACTATTCCTTCCACCGCCCGACGATCTCCCCAGTCGAGGTCAACAGCTCCCCACCTCCACTGTAAACAGTGTTGGTGGAGGGCTGCTTCCCCCTCCTGAGGCGCCCGATGGTTTGCCAGAATTTCCTCGAGGCTGACCGGTAGTCCTCCTCCATGGCCTCCCCGAACCTTCCCAGACCCGAGTTGTTGCTTCTGCGACCACACGTGCTGCCGCACGCTTGGCCTGCCGGTACCCGTCAGCTGCCTCAGGAGTCCCCCGAGCCAACCACACTCTCTCACTCTTAATTGTATCGTTATCTCGAGAAAATTATCTTGTTATCTCAGTAAACGGAGGAAATAAAATGTATGAATGCATGACCGTTTAGGGCTTCCGTACTTCTGTGATAAAATACATTCTGACTAAACTTGGCCCATTAATGACTAAACACCTGTTTCAACTTGATCAGACTGTTTTAACTGAATCATTCTGACTTCATCATATTTCTGAGTGGAGATGATGAGTGTGTGTTCATACTGAATGGAGGCTGTTTGTTCTGCACATTACATTTAAAACTTTTGCATTTTGATCCTTTGCAGCAAACACACATAATTCAAATATTTATATTTTCACTTAGCATCATATTTATGATTAGTGTTATTTATAATAAGGTCATATAATATGTCTGTCCTGCAGTGCTACACTCCATGAAGTATTTCCTAACTACATCAACTGGAATCCCAAACCTACCAGAATTTGTGGGGACACTGGAGATTGATGAACTTCTGGTGGGGTACTGTGACAGCAACAAAAAGATGGACGTAAAACATGACGTTGCTAAATCATTCTTCAGAAAGTATCCTGAGCGGTTGGAGCGGTACAGACAAAGATGTTTCCATGTTTTTCCAAACTTCTTCAAAGCCTACACAAACAGTTTGATGAGTCTCTACAACCAAACTGGAGGTACAGTATGTAACATGTTATATTCTGTTGAACTTTTTACTGTTCTGCATCTTAGTTGTCATGATACCAATCAGTTCAAACTCTAACATCATTTTACACAGAACCTGAAATAGATTCATGTAAAGTAAACCATCATATCAGTTTGTCTTCAGTGGTCCAGCCACTACCTGTCATTCATCATGTCAACATTAATCAGCTGCTAGTTAGACTTGTTGCTGAAGCTGTTAAACACAAACTAATGATAATAATCTGATTCATGATCACACGACTAAAAAAAAGCCGTCGTCACACAATGTACAATGTTTTTAAGATCATCTTTCCACTGAATGTTTCATCTGTGAATCAGTGTTAATTACAGTCTCTGTCTCTGTCTCAGGTGTCCATGTTTTACAGAGGCTGAATGGCTGTGAGTGGGATGATGAGACTGGAGAGGTCAAAAGTTTTGTTAAGTATGGTTATGATGGAGAAGACCTCCTGGAATTTTATCCAAATACATCTACATGGATCGCTCTGAGACCTGAGGCTGTCACTGCCAAACCGATTTGGGACGCAAATAAAGTTATGAGCGAATACTATAAGACTGCTTTTACTCAGATTTATCCAGAGCGGCTGAAGACTTATGTGGAGTGCGGGAGGAGCGTTCTGCTGAGAACAGGTAGAATCACCTGACCTGATGTAGTTTTATGGACACAATCATGTTCATACAGTCTGCTCAGACTGAACTGTCATTACATTGTTTTCTCTGTTAAAACTAGAATTAGTTTCATTGATCTCTCTCCAGATCTTCCCTCAGTGTCTCTCCTCCAGAAGACTCCCTCCTCTCCAGTCAGCTGCCTCGCTACAGGTTTCTACCCTCACAGAGCCTCACTCGTCTGGAGGAAAGATGGAGAGGAGCTTCATGGGGAGGTGGACCACGGAGAGATCCTCCCCAACCACGATGGAACCTTCCAGATGAGTGTTGACCTGAACCTTTCATCAGTCACACCTGAAGACTGGACGAGGTACGACTGTGTGTTTCAGCTCTCTGGTGTGAAGGAGGAAATCATCACCAAGCTGGAGAAAGATCGGATCAGAACCAACCAAGGGACGACTGAGATCATCTTGCAAAAAAGCAGTAATTATAAATAAACTAATTAACTGTTTTAATTTGTTCTAACCTGTTTCATCTGCACCAGTCTTAATTTATTGTATTCAACAGTGAAGCCCAGTAACATGACCGTCGTCCTCGTCACTGCTGCAGTGGTTGTTCTTGCTCTCATTCTCATCGGTGCTGCTGGATTCATCGTTTACAAAAAGAAGAAAGGTGAGACAGAAAAAGGAAAGATTTTACCACTTTGATTTCGGTCTTTTAACTGATTTCTTTTATTCAATTTGCAAAATTAAGCATCAGAGAAAGTAAATACTGTCAGCACTAAACAGAATATAAACAGATATTATTTGTCTTGTTCTGATTTCAGCCATCAGCCCTCCATCTTGTAAGTAAAACTTACTTTGGTTCTATTTCAGCTGATCTGACTCACACTTCATGTTTTAGATTAAAACATGTTTCAGGTTATTGTGCAGATTAACCTTTTCAACACTGTATTTATTTTTTACATAAAAAAATCAATACAGGATGTTTGTTTCTGACCTGCAGCTCCTGACAACAGCCCAGCGCTCTCTGAGCAGCTGAATCCAGAGACCTGAATGACAAACACACTCGGTAGCCACATTCATACTACCGTTTGAATGCGGGGATCCTGTATCAATTCTCTGCCTCCTCTGTCTGAAAGTCTTAGAGTTGTTTGGTTCCATGTGAGCAAACAACAGCGTAGAATTGGCAAACTGCCGCTGCGGCGTTAATGCGGTGTCAATGTGTAAAAAGGGCTAGTGACTCTCCTGGTGTCACTTTATTTAGCTTTGAAGAACTAAAAGAGACTAAAAGGGTAAAAGATGGCTTCTTGCACTATAAGTTACGTATAAAAAGAACTCATTGAAAAGGTGGGACTGTTCTCTGTTCTATGACTCTGATTGGTTGTTTTATTAATTGTTGTTTTCTGTCCAATTCATATTCAAAACAATCAGGGGACAGCATGTGACCAGACTTAAAACAAACAAAACATGTAAGAATCATAAACTTGTGTTTGTCATGGTGTACGGGGTTGAGGTGGTTTCTGAACAAGTAAGTCTGGAGTCTTTTGTGGAAGATGGCAGGTGACTCTGCTGTCCTGACATTGGTCGGGAGTTTATTCCACCACTGAGGCACCAGAACAGAGAAGAGTCGTGACTCTGCTGAGCGACATTTGTTTGCTCTCAGCGATGGTGGTACCACCCCAGCGCAAGTATGTTATGACCAATACGATCGTTTGAATCAGATACGAGCTGCAACAGAAACCCAGTGGAGGTCACGGAGGAGGAGGGTCACATGGGACAATTTGGGTAGATTGAAAACAAGGCACGCTGCAGTGTTCTGGATACGCTGCAATGGTTTAGTCGCAGAGGCTGAGAGTCCAGCCAAGAGCGAGTTACAATTGTCCAGGCGGGAGATGACCAGCGCTTGGACCAGGAGTTGCGTTGCATCCTCTGTGAGGAAAGACCGGATCCTGCGGATGTTGTAGAGGGCAAATCTGCATGATTGGGCCACAGCAGTGATGTTGGGGGTTCAGGATAGTCCGTCGTCGAGGATTACACCCAGGTTCCTCGCAGTCGATGAATGCGATACTGTGACGTCCTCAACAGTGACTGACAGGTCCATGCCAGGGCAGTCTTTCCTCGGGATGAAGAGGAGTTCAGTTTCACTAAGGTTGAGTTTGAGGTGATGTGCAGCTGTCTAAGCGGAGATGTCTGCCAGACATTCCAAGATGCACATTGCAACAAGGGTGTTGGAGGAGGATGGGGGAAAGAGAGGAACAGTTGGGTTTTGTCTGCATAACAGTGGTAAGAGAATCCATGTGATGTGGCTGCAGAGCTCAGTGATCTAGTGTATAGTGAAAACAGAAGTGGGGGTTTGGACAAGGAGCTATTCCATGTGACCTGAAAGGTGCGATTTGTCAGGTATGATGTGAAACAGGTTAGAGCAGTGTCAGCGATGCCAAGTTCAGCCAGAGTGGAGAGGAGGATTTGGTGGTTGACTGTTTCAAACGCAGAAGATAAGTCGAGGAGAATGAGGGCGGATGAGTGGGACGAGGCTCTGAGTGACTCAGTCACTGTGAGGAGGGCCGTCTCAGTGGAGTGAGCGGTCCTGAATTCTGACCGATTGGGGTCAAGGAGGACAGTTGGTTGTAGACGGCGCCTTCCAGGGTTTAAGAGAGCAATGAAAGAAGATATACAGGTTTGTAGTTTCAGATGTCAGATGAATGTGGGGTGGGTTTCTTTATGAGTGGCTTTACTGTATCTGTCTTGAAAGGAGCTGGAATAAAGTCTGAAGTGAGGGAGGAGTTGATCAGGGTGGTAAGGAATGGCAAGATGTTGTGTGAGAAGTCTTGGAGAAGTGAGGAGGGAGATGTATATCGATAAATGTATGACTGTGAACTTATGAGACTAAACGTGTAAATTCCTTTACATTGATGAACATTAATGAATGTTAAACTCAAATGTGTTGTTCTTTGTTTTTGTGTTGATGTTTGTCTTTTCAATAAAATCCTCACATTTTAACAAGTTTGGTCCACATGCTCATTTGTGACGACACTTCAATATATTACCTGAACATTCAGTATTCTCACAGAGGATTTGAATGAGGAGATTAATATCAATGTGAACTCTGAGCAGAGTTAGCTCCCAGACAAGGTTAGCTTAGCTTGGCATGAACACATGAGCTGACGGTTAACACAAATTAAATGTACAAGGTACATACAATAATTATAGAAATGATTTAAATACAGAGGAACCCTGAGAGAAAATATTAAATGTTAACATAATAGTCTAAATAATCAATATCACCTGTTTCTGTGTGATTCCTGACTGTTTTGGTGCTCATCCTTCACTAACATCTACAATTGTACTGTAATTATATAGAAAGAGTATCTTTATGGTGCTAATTTGTTTAAATGTGTTTATTAAATTTATTTCAGTTGGTAAACTGTTCTGATGTGGGCCTATAAATGTATTGCTGCTGTTAATATTTGTATGGTTAATGTGGCGAATGACACGTAATTGTCCTATATTTTGAAAGGCCTTTGAACGCCTCAGGTTTCTGTTGTTTGTGTTCTCGTTTGTTTGGGCAGGTGTCAATCATTTTCTGTGTTGTTGGGGATTAACCTGTCGGATTGTTAGAGGGGCGGGACTAGAGGGAAAGCCCGGGAAATGATTGAGGAGAGAAGCGGAAAGACATTAAGTCTGAGCTAACTTTAAAATAACTTAACGGTAAATAATACTTTTCCATATACAGCCGGAACTTTATGTGAGTGTTTGCTTATTTTGTTAAGAGTGTAACCGAGCCTGTTTTAGAAGTGAGGGCTCGTTACTGGCGCTAACTGAAGACAACGATGGGACTGTTGCTAGCGGTTAGCATCGCTAACTGCTAATCAGGAGACGAGGTTGGACGTTGACAGGCTGCTGCAGGACGGAGGAGTCGGTGACGGACCGAGCTTCGGGACAGAACCGAGCCTCAGGACGGGTCTCTGGTCACGTCGCTGCCTCTGGGAAGAAGTTTTGGAGGAAACTGCTGGATCGTTTTTCTGTGGTTCGGGTGAGTCTCCTGACCTGCGGGTTCAACGGTTATTTCTATATAAACTCACGCATGCGCACCATCACTGGTACCAACTGAAACAGAACAAAAACCCGGAGTATTACTGTTGGAAAGGTTTCTAATGTGTGTGTATTTCTGTTATGAGGTGATTCAAAACAAAGGAGAAAGATATGAGCCACAAGGTTTAGACATTAAAACAGTTTATTATTGCTAAATCCTTGTTTGAAGGTGTTTTTCATGCTGATGATATTTATATTGAATAAGAGCTAAAGTTACAGTTAAAGTAAACTGCATGGGGAAATTAATGCTAAATAACAGTATAGATACAAGTATTAAACTAACCAGGTCTCTCTGCAATTTAGCCGGAGTCATTTTCAATGTGTGTTAATTATTGTAAAACATCCCAAATTATACATTTTAGTAGCTCTCACCAATTGGCTCCCATGCAGTCTGATACATAAAAGAGGTATTCATGAAAATCAGAAAAAAGAGTTGATTGAGAGGGCTACAGTAGAAAATGTCTATATAGAAATTTTGTTCTTTAGGCGATTACATGTGTTGCACCAAATGGGAGAAAAACTTTTTGAACACATTTTTAAAAAGATAATTCTCTCAGGTGTGTTTAGACTCTCTGAGACCGCTCCTCTTTATGAAACGCTCTGTAAACACAATACTTTACAACAAAGTACGGCAGTGAGTTGCTGTAGGTGTATTGTGCTGTAAGACAAGAGCTGTGTCAAAATATGTTCAGGTGAGTTTATCAAAGTGAAGTCCACATGTGTTAGAATATAAGTTGCTATATCCAATGTAAAGTTTGTCTGGACTTGAAAGTAAAAAAAAAAGCCTATTTTTACAGTTTGACACTGGTCCAGTGTTAAAGTCCTCCTCAGCCACTGAAACAGATATACATTGTGTTTTGATCCTGTACCTGTCAAAGACAAAGCCGGGCCGGTCCAAACCGGCACTGATGCTTCTCTGTTTCACTGTTCGGCTGTTTGATGTTATGAAACTCTGTCAGCATAAAGTGAAACATGGGACTGTTCACTGTGGAGTGAGGCAGGTTTTGAATGCACACAGTTAAGAAAATGTCAGGTAATTAAAAAAAAAAGACAAACCATTATTTCTTTTACATTTTAAAGAAAAGCGTTTCTACCAACCAATTTCCATTCTGAGCTCACTCAGTGAATTCAGTTGATCTCATGCTACAACTGAAGAGTGGAGTAATAACGACAAAGTTCAGACACACACGTACATTAAATGTGTTAAGTATCTATACTCATAAACACCACTATATCTAAAATTACATTATTTTTTTTACATTATTACCTTTCATCCCCACTGGGGGGAGCTAAAGAGACAGTGAGGGAAGGAAGGAGGCTTGTTATCCAAACAGAAAACTCCTCCTCCCTTTATTCACACCATGAAGACTCAACCAAAGTCCTTCTAGGCAAGTCATGCCACTCGGCAGCCATCTTGGCGACGCCTCGAAAAGCCCAAAGAGACCAGACCCCTATCTAAATGAATGGAGGCATGGTCAAATCCACCCTTTAACGTGATAGCAGGATGGAAAAAACATACAGACATGCTCGCCAGTTAAATAAGATCCAAATAAAAACCCAAAAACATCGACTTTACCGTAGACATGATGTTTAAAGCGCTCTTTTCTTACAGTGAGAACTCCACTGCACATGCGCGCGGATTTACGACACCTACATCCATCGTACGGCTGAATCTGTGCCGGCTGCTGTGCTCTGGCTCTACTCTGCCTGACCATTGATGTATGGACCAGATAATGTCTAATACATCATTTCTTATCATTCACTCTATAAATTAGATAAAGATTTGAAAGCAGTAAATGTTTTTGGTCTCTGTCGTAAAAACTACTTGTGCGCATGCGCTGGTGAAACAACATGATTGGGCTTTAAGTTTCCCGGTTCGGCTGTGACAACGCAGGTGATTGGCTGTTGGTGAAAGGGGCGGGATATGCGCCATCTTTGGCGTCGCAGATTTCCCCATTCAAAGTGATCAGAGTGATCTGTCTCTACAATAGTAGAACGTCTCTGACTCAACTGACTCAACTCAGCTGTTACGTGGATGAAATTTACTTCTCATCAGAACATGAAGATCTTCATTCTCTTGCTTCTCTTGAGCCACGTTGCATTTTCAGGTAAGATAACTTTCCTTGAATTACTTCCTGAAAGCAGTTTATGAAACACAGAACAGTTCAGCAGTAAACTAGTGACCTGAAGATGGAGGCTGCCTGTCTTTATATTTCAGATCAACCAGTCTGTCCGGCTCAGGGTTCAGATAATATGAAAATGAATTAGTATGTTCCTCTAGAGTTCCTAAATAACTCTGATTTGTGTCTAACTTTGGAACAAGCACAGATCAAAGTCTGTTGTCAGGAACATACTGTAGTCCTAAAGCCTGTATTACTGTGCTGTGTTACTGGAGGCTGTATGTTGTAAGTGTGGGGTGAAACATGGGAGACAGAGGACTTCAGGAGCCTGTTAGGTGGTTCAGGTAGATGTGGACTGACATTGTTGTGACACTGAGTTGTCCTTTGTTTTTATCGAGTGCAGGAATAAGTAAAGCTTCTTCATGATGAGGCAGTTATAGAAGATGACCAGTTTTATTGCCCTGTCACAGGATCAGAACAACTGTCATAAAAAGTACAGGAATGAAAAACAACAGAGTCATTGAGAGACTTTATTGAAAGTCGTTGCATAATAGCAAACAGACAGTATGAAAAGACAAACCACAGTTCATTTTATAACTTTCAGACTCAGTGTGTGTCTTCTAACAGTAAACTCACTTCACTTCACCAACACATGTTGGTGGTGGACTCTGGTTTGTGACCTCTGTGTGTCTCTCAAGGACGGTAATGCTGGGTGACATCACCTTAAAATAATGACACAATATGTGTAGGCTGTGTTACTACACATAATAAAAATCCTGACATTTTGAAATATGTTCTCAAAAGCACATCAACACTAGGAGTCGATAACAAAACAAGAGTCCGTCTCTGTCAGTTGATCTGTTGCTTTTCCCAAACTAGTTGTGGGCACAGATCCAACAAGCTGTTTCTCTCTGGTTCCAGCTCTTGATTTCATTTTTCTGCATCAGCTGTTCTGTTAGCTTCATAACTTGTTCAAAATCACACTTTGAAACATCTCTAAACTGAGCTTGTTTGACCGCTGCTTCCAACACACTCTGCAAACACTTTTAATATTACATAGAGTAACGTTAGTATTTTGCTCACTGCTCCAGATTTGGAGCTCTAGCATGTGTCAACAGAACGCTCAAGTTCCGAGCACGGTGTCCTGATGGAGCGCTAAATTTTTTGCACCTCCACAAACCTGCATCTAGACTAAAGCCAACGCACAGAGATGGGTGAAGTTGCAGTGGTTCAATCACCTGTAATATCTGCTCTGAAATACTTGTGTTATTGAACTAAAGCTTAGATCGGGCCCAAAAAATCAAGTGTGTGAAGTCTTTCCTCACACAGACACATCAAGCTCCATGTTGCACTTAAGCTACACAATTACAGCACAGCAGGCCCGGTGTGATGCGTGCGCTTGGAGGAGACACATGCGCTGCCACACGTGTTGCGTTTCTAAACTTTGTGTAACTTTGTACACATTTTGCTAAAAATGTGCGTAATATTTTTGATTATGGCATAGCTTTCTCCCCACCCAATTAGGCTAATAAAGTAATGATTAATTTAATTCTAAACTCTACCTTGAACCTGGTGGTCCGTTCATTTATTTTCCCTGTGTGAACATATCTCACACTAACGGCTACAAGTTCATGCTTTGTTCTGCACATTACATTTAAAACTTTTGCATTTTGCTTCTGCGCGGTAAACTAACACACTATACACTATATTTTGTCTTAGCATCATATTTATGATTAGTGTTATTTATAATCCCATTTGTTTGTCCTGCAGTGCTGCACTCCCTGAAGTATTTCATGACTGCATCAACTGGAATCCCAAACATCCCAGAATTTGTGGCAACACTAGAAGTTGATGAACTTCTGGTGGGGTACTGTGACAGCAACAAAAGGCTGGATGTGAAACAGGACTGGGCAAAGAAATTCTTAATAGATCATCCTGAGTGGTTGGAGATCTACAAACAAAGATGTTTCCAGATTTTTCCAGACTCCTTCAAATCCCTCACTAACAGTTTGATGCATGAATTCAACCAAACTGGAGGTACAGTATGTAACATGTTACAGCCTGTTTAACTTTTTACTGTTCTGCATCTTAGTTGTAAAGTGACCCAGGGCCTCAAGATACCAATCAGTTCCAACTCTAACATCATTTTACACAGAACCTGAAATAGATTCATGTAAAGTAAACCATCATATCAGTTTGTCTTCAGTGGTCCAGCCACTACCTGTCATTCATCATGTCAACATTAATCAGCTGCTAGTTAGACTTGTTGCTGAAGCTGTTAAACACAAACTACTGATAATAATCTGTAGAGCCTGACCAATAAAGGATTTTTAAGGCCAATACCAATACAAATGTTTGGTGAGTTAAAAATCTGATATTCCGATATATTGGCTCAGACTCTCACACAGACACAAACCTTTTTTGTTCTCACAGTTCTGTAAACAATTAAATGTAAACAGTTTCAATAAATAAACAAGTTTTTTTTTTTTTTTTTTTTTTTTTTTAAGTTGTTATTTTCCTTTTCTCGTGGCCGGGCCACTAAAATTAGGCCAGTAAAACTTGAATCTACTGGCCAAGCGGGCCAGTAAGAAATTTTTTTTATGTTGGACACTCGCGATGGTAATTTGACAAATCAGACAAATGCAAATTTTTTTATATCCCTTCTTTTGTTGATATCAATTGATGCCGCTAACCAGGTCACTTACCTGATTCATGAACACGTCAAAAAACAGCAGTCGTCATCTTTCTACTGAATGTTTCATCTGTGAATCAGTGTTAATTACAGTCTCCGTCTCTGTCTCAGGTGTCCATGTTTTACAGAAGGTGGAGGGCTGTGAGTGGGATGATGAAACTGGAGAGATCAAAGGTTTCTTTCAGTTTGGTTATGATGGAGAAGACTTCATAGCATTTGATCCAAAAACATTTACGTGGATCGCTCAGAGACCTGAGGCTGTCACCGCCAAACAGATATGGGATGCCGATGAAGATTTTAGACAATCCTGTAAAACTGCCGTTACTCTGATTTTTCCAGAGCGGCTGAAGCAGTATGTGAAGTATGGAGGGAGCTCTCTGCTGAGAACAGGTAGGATCACCTGACCTGATGTAGTTTATTGGACACAGTGATCTTCATATAGGAACTGTTATTGTATTATAGTTCTCTCCTCTGTCTGTATACAGATCATGTGGAGGCTGTGTAGCAGATGTGTTGTTATGTACCCTGTCATTATTACACTGTGGTCTGGATACATGGAGCACATTAGTTGGCCTCCATCATCACTGTCCTCCTGCTTTTTAAAAACTCAAAATTTAGTCAGCCGACACTATTACAAACTGTCACAAGCACATGGACGACATGATTCACATCATGCTGCTGGTTTCACACTATTCACCTGATCAAGTAGTAGTAAAAAAGGATGTATATGATGCATCATTGTTTATATTCTAAAAGGTTTGCAGATGTTTCTTAAGGAACAAAATGAATCGAATACATTTGTTCAACATTTGCTTGAAAGCATTTTCACACCTTCTGTTATCGATTCTCAATTCAATTTCTTCATCTTTCTTTTACCTCGTTTCTTTTCCTCTCTCTCCTCTTTAATCTCTCTCTTTGCTCTCCAGAGCTTCCCTCAGTGTCTCTCCTCCAGAAGACTCCCTCCTCTCCAGTCAGCTGCCTCGCTACAGGTTTCTACCCTCACAGAGCCTCACTCGTCTGGAGGAAAGATGGAGAGGAGCTTCATGAGGAGGTGGACCACGGAGAGATCCTCCCCAACCACAATGTAACCTTCCAGATGAGTGTTGACCTGAACCTTTCATCAGTCACACCTGAAGACTGGACGAGGTATGATTGTGTGTTTCAGCTCTATGGTGTGAACGAGGACAAAGTCACCAAACTGGAGAAAGATCGGATCAGAACCAACTGGGGTAAGACTGAGATCAGAGGGTGCTGAAGAGGAGTGCATGGGAATTTGCCTGGGGGAAAAAAACAGTAATAATAAACTATTATCATATTCAACAGTGAAGCCCAGTAACATGACCGTCCTCGTCACTGCTGCAGTGGCTCTTGCTCTCATTCTCATCAGTGCTGCTGGATCCAGCGTTTACAAAAAGAAGAAAGGTGAGAGAGAAAAAGATTTCAGTACAAATTAAAGACAGAAGTGATGAGAAAGTAAATACAGTCAGCACTAAACAGACTGAGAATAAACAGATACTCAGTCTGAGTGAGTAGAAGAGAGGAATAAAGTGACTAAAGATAATCTGGCATTTACAACTGTGACTGAAATTATTTGTCTTGTTCTGATTTCAGCCATCAGCCCTCCATCTTGTAAGTAAAACTTACTTTGGTTCTATTTCAGCTGATCTGACTCACACTTCATGTTTTAGATTAAAACATGTTTCACATTATTGTGCAGATTAACCTTTTCAACATTGTTTCCTGTATTTATTGTCTGTAAAAGTTAAATACAGGATGTTTGTTTCTGACCTGCAGCTCCTGACAACAGCACAGAGCTCTCTGAGCCGCTGTTCTGCGTGTCAAAGTGTCCTTTGGCGAAATACTGAACCCTAAACTGCTCCTAATGTGCTGCTCGGCACCTTGCATGGCAGCCACTGCCATCAGTACATGAATGTATGTATGAATTACTGTAAGTCGCTTTGGATACAAGTGTCTGATAAATTCCCTAAATGTAAATGAATTCAGAGACCTGAATGACAAACTGAGACAGTAATGCTTCTTGCACTATAAGTTACGTTATCTAAAAAGGGCTGGTTGAAACGGTGGGACTGTTCTACGTTCTATGACTCTGATTGGTTGTTTCATTAATTGCTGTTTTCTATCGAATTCATACTCAAAACAATCAGGGGACAGTGTGTGACCAGACTGTAGTTACAAACAAAACATGTAAGAATCATAAACTTGTGTTTGTCACAGAGATTATTTTCTGCGATATTCTAAAATGTAGCCATGTTAAAATATTGATACGCTCCTCTTCTCCTGTCCGGCCCTTAACAGAAAGGCAGAAACTCCTCAGTCTGTTTTTGATGCAGCGAAGGTTGAAAATGAACACTCACAGGCTACCTGAGTTATTGACAGGGTCAGCAGAAACTTGTATGCCAACCCAAGTGGGGGGTATGCGTGAGTCGGCATGTTATATTTGAGAAGGATTTTGTAGCAGCATGGGGGGCAGTCTTTGTAAGAGACACGGGTTTTGCTTTTTATGTCCGTCTCTTCTTGATCATCTGATTCCTCTTCAACTGCTCTAGTTGCGTCGGCATCCAAGAGCGACTGTACCGGCCTGTCCTGCTGTCATACACAACGAGGCACTTGCTGAGTCCTTGAAGTGCAGATTTAAGGAGAGCACTGGTGTGGATAAGAGGGAAGTTTTTGGGATGTAGGAGGGATAAATCTGCAGACAGGGTGAGGAATCTTCTGTGCATGGCCTCAACAGCTGTATGAAGAATCTAGTGGTGAACATTGACCTCACAGGTCTTTCCTGAATCACTGAGGCTTTCATCCTGGGCCATCTCTCCTGGCATTCTTCATCCTTTTCTGAGGCAGTGCAGCCTCCACTTCCATACCTAGTTCATCCTGCTCCTCTACCTTTTCATTTGCCCAATGGACAAAACAGTCAGCTGCATCTTTGACGGCCGGGAAATCTCTTGCTGTCTCTTTCAGTGAATCTTGTGTTGTGGTGATCATTCTATGTGCTGAGAGGATGTTCGTTCCTCCGGTCTGTAGGTATGTTGATAGTGGTGAGGTGAACTCAAATATCCAGAGAAATAACTGAGCTGCTGGCACAGTTTCATATCGGAGTAAACCTTCTCGCTTCTGGCTTTGTTTTGTGCATTTGATGCAAGTGTCTTCAGCTTCATTGTAGCAGAGAGTTTGGACACCACTTCAACAAAAATGCCGCCATGAGGTCTGTGATAGTTTCTGAACACTTTCCTCAGGGCATCATGTTTGGCCCACCATCTCGCCTCTCCAATTGGTGAAATTACCTCTTGTCCTGGCTCTCGGTCTCCCACACACTCACTCTAGTAAATGATTCCTTGATGAACACAGCAATGTTGTAGAGGCTCCATCTGTGGAGTTGACGATGCACAGGCTGCCAACTTCAGCCAAGTACTTCAGTTAACAGAGTCACACACGACTGTCCTGTAGTTGTGCTGGACGACTGCATCCGTGACGTACCTCAGAATCACAGAACACTGATCTTTCCCTGTAATATCTTGACTTGTGTCAAGCTGCACAGAAACAGACCTGCTTTCTTGACGTCTGCAGAGTTGTGCCTCTTCAGTTAAATGCTTGATAGCATCAATTGCTGCCTTCACAGTTGTTTTGGACAGGTGGGTGATCAGAGAGCCTCTGCGTTGTGTACCTGAAGCATGGATCTGCTTGCTTGTTTCAGTTACACTGCTGCTCTTTTAAGAACACATTATATTTTCCAACAGTATAATTAGTTCTAAGAAATTGCCATGGTCGAGACTGTCGTCGTCCAAAGTGTACGCAGATTCATTGTGCTCCTGCCTGTAGCTGAAGCCTCTCTTCCCTACGACTTTCACAACCTCCACTACACGTTCCAACACCTGACGTCTCTTCTTAACCTGCTCAAGGTGTCCTGTCAGCCATCTTCCCTCAAGGAGGTGGCCAGTGCTCGCTCTGGTGTGCCACGCCTCTCTCATGCTCCTCTATTCTTTGGTGCACATGCCTCCAGTCTGTCATGCCTCTAATGAAAATACTTGGATCATTGGGCTTGTTAAAAACAAGGCAAACAAAACAATTAAAGCATGGCATTGACCATTATTAGTCAGCCATGTCACTAATATTTAATGATAATAACTAAGCTGTAGTACCTGCAAACTGTAACTTTATGTCAAGCTAAAATAACACTGTACTACTCTTAGCATTATTTGAAAACAAAGGCAATTCTCTCACACACACACACACACTTCTGAACAAGTGAATCTTGATTCTTTTACGAAAAGATGGCGAGTGACTCTGCTGTCCTGACATTGATCAGGAGTTTGTTCCACCACTGAGGCGCTGATGTAGTGGAGCAGATTGTTTGGGACAAATGTATGACATATAAACATGTAAATTCCTTTACACTGATGAACAGTGTTGAACAAAGAATGTTAAATTCTGTTGAACAACTGTGTTGGTCTTTCTTTTTGTGCTGATGTTTGTCTTTTCAATAAAATCCTCACATTTTAACAAGTTTGGTCCACATGCTCATTTGTAACGACACTTCAATATATTACCTGAACATTCAGTATTCCTAGACAAGGTTAGCGTAGCTTAGCATGAACACTGAAGTTAGAGATTAAACAGCGAGCCAGTATCTCTGTTAAAGGAGCCTTCTGACAACTAAACAGCTGACTGACTGATGTCCTGTAACGCTTCACCTGTGAGGAGGTCATAAGATACGTTTAGAAAGAAAGAGAAACTAACTGAGACTGAGAGACTCAGAGTGAGATACATGTTGAAACATGTTTATTCACAGTCGTGACAACTATACTAGAAATGTCTTGTCACTGCTGCACCACAGGCTTGTTTTGTACGCAGGAAAAATAAAGATGACTGTTCAAAGTTCTTTTGGTTTTCTTGGTTCATTTTTCAGCAAGCAAAGAAAACATGTCAACATTAAATCATCATTCAGGGACTAAATTATCTATGATTTAATTATCTTTACATTTTAACAGTTTTCTAACCACTGAGTTTTTCAGTTTTTACAGCAACTCTGCATTTATTTATCATTGTGTATAAACTGTTCACACATTCAGTGGCTGTAAAACATTTATTGAGTCGCTCTTTATTCAGAGATGAGTGGCTGTTTTTATGCTTAACTATTTCAGAGTTTTACGAAACAACGTTTAAATTTAATATTTTGCAGCAAAGGGCATCTGATGAAGGATGAAAACGACACTTTCAAATGTTTATTTTATTCATAAGCAAAAGAAGAGATGGAACTACGGTATTGTTCTTAATTAAGTTGAATTGCCATCAAATAATGTTTAACACCTCTATCTATATCTATATATACCAATATATTTGAAACTACATTATTTAAGTTGAAGAACTTCAATTTATTTTGAGTTTAGCAAGATCAAAGACCACAGGAAAACCTGTTCAAGAACTTGTACTCCTGTCTAAACCTCTCATCCCCACTGGGGGGATCTAAAGACACAGTGAGGGAAGGAAGGAGGCGTGTTTCAAATCAAATCAAATCAATCTTTATTAGGGCTGCAGCTATCGATTCTTTTTGTAATCGATTAATCTAGCACTTTATCGATCGATTAATCGAGTAATCGGATATATATTTTTTTTTTTGCGTTTTTAAACAACCAAAACAAATAATGCATAACGAAAATGATGTGGCTGTAAAATGATCAAGCATTTCTCAAAAAAAAACCAGAGGTATTCATTCCAACTCCAACATTTGGCTCCAAAACTATGCCCATTTATTAAGTGCCAGTGCCAATAATTAAACAACAATACAGATAAATCAACTTACTGTAAAACATGTATAACATGTAAAACTGTGAATACAAACTTAAATAGTAAAGGCCATTTGGCCTTGGTTTTGTTTTCTTCATACAACATTACAAAAAAAGGATTGCACCTGAACTGTCAGGAATCATTTCAAAGTGGCACAGACACATTGGAAGAGGCGGTGTAATGCACTCAAACAGAGTTTATAATCACAAAACAGCCAATGTGACACGTAATTCATGATCATGTCTGTATAAAGTGATGTTTATTTTTGCTCTTCTTCGGCGGCTGTTTCAGTGAGTTTTGGGCGCAGAGTGATGAGACGTATACCGTTGAAATTTGTAGAGTACCAGTTTTTATATGACATGCTGTATGTAGCATTAGCATGAAGTAGCGTAATCGCTAACGCCGATTTTTTTTGGACATGCGCCATTAGCTTGTTTTTTCTACGTGCTCCTTTAGTTGCTTGGTGTCGGAATTGAGTTTCGATTGGGTGAAAATGATTATCATGAGCGTTTAGCCGAGCTTCTTCCCGTTAAGTTGGTGTGCTGCATTAATATGTTGCTACATGGTTAGCATGCTCTTATAGGGTGTATAGTGCAACATGCGCAGCTCGGGTTGAAGCGGTTAAAAACATCAAAGCTAATCATCATATCTCGTCAAACCGCATCACGACATCACTACAAATACAGAGCTAAATTGTGCCAGCCAGCTAAATTCAAAATGTATGACGCGCTGGTGTGTTTCCTGAACAATGGTCCGTGTGGAACAATCAGATCCCTGCGCGTATAGTGCGCGTCATAGGAATTTAACGAGGCTTCGAGGCAGAGTTTTTGCCTCGAGGAATTTATATAATCGAGTTAATCGAGTAACTCGATGAATCGTTTCAGCCCTAATCTTTATTTGTACGGCGCTTTTCAAACAAAAAGTAGCGCAAAGTGCCTCACAGAGATTAAAAACAACAACAGAGATTAAAACGGCAAAGAAAATCAAGACAACAAAATCAAAAGAACCCTCCCACCCCCACGGAGACATACACAAATACAAACACACTCATATACACACTCACACATACACTAGCTGTCACTAAAGAGACATGGCTGGGCAGCGAGACCTGAGGCGCAGAGTAAGCTACCTTTGGGGTCCTAAGCCGCATGGAGCGCCGCCACAGAGACCAGAGACCACCCCTTCCCGGGCAGACAGGAGGCCCTGCACCAAGGTGCAGAGCCCTCTAGCCACCCGGGCCGAAACCGTCCATGGGACAGAACCCCCAGCGGCAGACCAGAGGCAACTCCCGGTCTGGCAGACCCACATGAGGAAACACTGGAGATAAAAATCTGACAGACTAAAACAGTAAAATAAAGCAAAAAGCATAGAGGCTAAAAACATGAAGGACTAAAACATAAAAGCATAGAGGCTTTCTGTTATCTATCTGTTGCGCCATTACAATTAATCTCAGCTTAGTAAAGCAAAGTGTTTTTATGTAAACCATAAAGAGAGTTTAATTAATGTCGTGCTACCACCCAAATTCAAATAGATTTAGAAAAAATGCTTAAATTAAATTAGCTCAGCTTTTTGTTACATCATGCTGCTTTCAGCTGTTTCTGTCATGTTAAGTTACTGCTGGTGAAACATTTCAGTCTCTCAGATCACCAGCAGGGGAGGACTTTGACCGCATTATCATTAAAAACGGAGCCATTCTTTCTTCCTTTCATCCCACAAAAGTGATACTTCATACACCAATGTTGCTGGATAGTGACATGATTACAGTCATAATAATGCTGATTTCTTCATGACAGGGTCTGCAGGATGTGCTGAATCAGAGCTCTTCACAAGGGAGAGAAACAATGTGGGAATCATCCACCAACCTGCAGTCAGGACAGACATCAAGTGTCGCTCACTTGAACTCAGAGATAAGATAAAACAAATTCTCCAGTCAGACCCGGTCTCTGACTCTGAATCTGTTCAGTTCTGTTTTTTGTTTTTTTAATCACCATAGTTATATGAAAAACGAAGTGAAGGTGACCTTGAGCTCTGTGCTCGGGTGTTTTTGAAGATAAGGGGTTTTTCCAGTGAGTATTTATTCACTGTTAATACGTTACTGTATGTGAGGCGTGTTGGTGAGGACTGGATCACTTAGAGGCGGTCTGGACTATTTTGTTCTCAGGACAGAAACTCTCTCTCCTCCCTCTGCCAGGATAAATAACAGGAAACAGTTGATCCACCTCGGTCCTTCACTCACTCGTCTTCATCAAATCAAGATGAGAACGTTATTGTTGTTGCTTCTCTTCTGTCACGTTTCATCACCAGGTAAGATCACATTTTAAACCTTTAAACTCTTTAAACTTCACAGTCCACTCGACTCTTTACACCGAGTTTAGTTTCACTTTCAGTGGAGCAGCAAAAACTGTACTTTGTGTGGGTCAGTGCAGAATGATGTTGGCCATCTTTTCTCAGAACAAAGAAGGACTTACAAAAACTTAGAAGTTGCAAAATGGACAAACAGAGACAATTTAACTTTTCAACATTCTGCATCACAAAGACAATGGCCATCATTTATCAAACGAACGTACGGCAGAAAACCGTGCGTACGACCATTTCCACGCAAACTTCGGCATTTATCAATTTGGACCTGAGCTCACATCAGGTCTGAGCTCATGTACGCAAATCTGAGTCTGTGGATTTGCGGTGCAGCACAGCAAAATCCGGCTGAGACTGAATATAATTATTAAACAAACCTCAGCTGTCATTAAGCATAGGCAGTCACATATTTAGAACAGATCAAAACGGATTCTTAAAATGAATAAAACAAAATGCAAAACTTGTAATAAAAAAAAGGCCACGTTTATTACTGATACCACTTTTTTGTAAAATGAAATATAACAACTAATTAACGCAATGCCTAATAACCCCGCTGGCAAACCTGCTACAGAGCAGGAACGCAGATTCAATAGTGCGCACACACGCACACGGGTCACAGTGGAGCTGCTTCGGGTTGCTGAAGGGCAGGTGGCTCCGTCTCGGACCAGCAGGGGGAACTCTGCTGTATACCCCAGAGAAAGTGTGCCATATTATTGTGACCTGTTCAGTTCTGCACAACATTTCATTAGTGAATGGAGCCTTTGATGTGTCGGCGCTGCCGGGATGCCGATCTCCATCTCAGAAAAGTTTCTCTTCTTGCCAGAGTTTCTTCTCTCAATGTTTGACCTCATTGGGCGAGGCCTCCGAACCAGGAATATTTAAGGGCGTAACATGTTAATGACGATCAAATTCAGCCGCCGCATTTACCAAGACCCGATCATTCGTACGCTGGAATTGGTCAGATACGAATGTTTCATAAATAACACGTGTGTCCTATCGTAAGACCAATTCTGCGCTCAGATCTGCACCCGTTTTCACGCAAGATTGATAAATGAGGGCCATAGTGTTGTGGTGCTGAGACTCCAGTCATGAAGGTTGAGCCTGAGAAACTTGCATGTTCCCAGGCCAATGTCAGTTGTACGTAGCAGGATGTTGTTATAATGTGTATCAACAATGTGATAACTTAGGCACGAATACAAACTGTGACACTACCATTAGTTCTTCTGAGCTGTGAAGGACTTCACTGAGCCCTGTAAATTCGACACACTAAAGTCACTCGATTAGAGACTTGTCTAATAGTGAACAACAACGTTCTCAACCAATCAATCAATCGATCAATCTACGATGGAGTTGCTAAGTTGGTCACTGAATGCTATGGACAGAGTGTTCTCAACACGGCGTGCGGGTTCTGGTGAACCGACATGCCCGGACGGGACCTTCATGTCGGGCTACGTTATGGATGCTTGGGGAAAGTGGAAAGTCATCTGCCTTTCCGCACTGGATGTGGAGGATGTCGAGGACGTGTACATCTTCACGTTCATGATAATTGGAATGATCGTTCTGGGATTCGGAATCCTTATGCAATATCGGAAAATGAGAAAGATCGCTACTGAGCAGACCAGTGCGCGGGCGGACATCGCCAACACTCGGAGTGCTGTGGTCGGGATGCGCTCTGACATCTCCGCAACCCGTGAGTTCGTGGCACTGATGCGAGTTGATGTAGCAACTAATCGGGAGGATATGGCGAAGTTAGCTGCGGCGAAAGCTGCAGATGAGATGGATGATTAATATAAAAATGGCACAAAAAAAAAAATATATATAAATAAATAAATAAATAAGTGGCCCACACACCATCCCACCAAATAATAAATACACTGGACTTTTGCTCTCTGTCGATTGGACCATCATTCTGACCTTGTGACATGCCTGGCTATAAGATGAGACTGTTGTTACTCATGACGGACTAATATGGACACATGTGCAGACACACACGTAACTGTCTAGAGTTGAATTCTGCTCTGTATGCTACTGCTGCAATATGTTTTGTCAAATGTCATAGTAAAAGAAATTATTAGGTGAAAATGTAAATTACAAAAGGTAACAAAAGATTTGGATGAAGATTTTATCCTATGGGTAATGGGGGCGGGACTTGATAAGCTTTGGCTTCTCCCGCTTTTCCCTTTCGGCCATGTCTATGTGTATTACATTATTTGAACAATGATGTAACGTGATGATGATGATTTGACATGCCCGAAATAAAGTTATGATGATGATGATGAAGATGGAGACGAACGCTGGCGCTGAACGACATGTGATGGCACAGAGACACAGATCCACTGGTACAGAGAGTCCTGGTGATCAGCACAGAGGAAGATTGTCTGATGGATGGAAACAATGGCAGCAATACACCCACAACGATGCGGTCGCATAATAGGAAGTAATCAGTAATAAGTACAACACCAGAACAGACAGTGGACATTTAAAACTACTGACTGACTCCAGCTTGCCCCTGCTGCTCCTCTCAGAAACCACTTTAATTTTTTAATTTTTCCTCTCTTTGACTTTTTGGAAATGATGAAAACATTGTTTGAATAATTCTGCACTGTCCCATTCCTCTAGTTCTTCTGCGTCCTAATAAAAAAAGTCTATAGGATGAATTATGAAAGCACTTCCTGTATCAGGGCTCCATTTCCTTATCACAATAAATCAAGCAGCTGAATCATTGTGTTAATGTGTGTTGGATACATAAGTGTCTCAGAGGCTGACGCTGAATCACTTACAGTTTAATTGATGTGTACTTTGTTTGTTAGGATCATTTTTTAAATTTAACTTTGATCACCTGGAGTTTGTGGCCACACACGACTGACTTTATTGTAGAGCGCATCAGCATCTCTACATGCTGCACTGAGCTGCCATCAACACCGACTAATCTGTGTCATTTTTCACAACTCTGTTCAAATTTATTCATTCACTCATGTTTTTGCTGAATGTCTCTCAGCTGTTCTTCTGATCCTGAACTGTTCTTGAACTGACTGTGAGCTCAACTCCCCTCAACATTACAGATGCATGTGCTTCAGAGAGGTGAACCATTTACAACCACTACGATACAGTAAGTCACTCCTCATTTTCTATGTGATATTGTTCTGATGAAGTCGCACTTCTGAGCTCCGGTTCTCCTTTATTTTACAACCAGAGTTAAGAAGTAGAGATGAATTAATAATATTAAGAATTCTTTAGTTATTTACAGGAGCCACCTCCTGTTTCTTCTGTGCTTTACTGCAATTAGAGTTCAGAGAGAGAATGTGTATGTTCAATTAAAGTGAACCACAGAGCAGCTGAAATTAAACAACTGATTACTGAACATTAACTTCAAGAGAAAATGTGTTTTAAATAAGACCTCGGACAATCAGATGATGCACCGAGAGTTTCAAGAGAAAAAACAGTCCATCATGAAATAACAGAACATCCAGAGGAAAGACTGCCCTCACATGGACCTGACGGTCACTGTCCAGGACATCACAGAATCATCTTCATCAACTGCGTGGAATCTGTGCGTTATCCTCGACGGCAGACTATCCTGCACCACCAGCGTCACTGCTGTGGCCTGATCCTGCAGATTTGCCCTCAACATCCACAGGATCTGGTCTTTCCTCACAAAGGACACAACGCAACATCTTGTCCAAGTGCTGACCATCTCTCGCCTGGACCACTTTTACTCACTCTTGTCTGGACTTTCAGCCTCTGCAACTAAACCATTGCAGCATAACCAGAGTGCTGCATCCAATTCAAGACAATGGTGCTTGCCTTCAACAAGGCCGTCAATGGAACTGCACCGGTCTACCTCCAAAAATTAGTCAGAGCACATGCACGAGCACTTTCCTCCAGTACATCAGTTTGCCGGTGGTACCACCATCACTGAGAGCAAACAAAGGTTGCTCAGCAAAGCCAGGACTTTTCTCTGTTCTGGAGCCTCAGTGGTGGTACGAACTCCGGACCAATGTCAGGACAGCAGAGTCACCTGCCATCTTCCACAAAAGACTCCAGACTCACTTGTTCAGACATTTCGACCCACCAAAAAATGTCTTTTAAATCAAACTTGTAGAGATGTGAATACTCCAAGTCAGAGCATTTTGTTTTCTTGTCGTTGTATCTGTTGTTCCACATGACGTCTCTGTGAGCTGAGTGTGTTTGTCAGTCATGTTTCTGGATTCAGTCTGTTGAAGCAGCTGAAAGGTCAGAAACATTCTGTTAGTTCTCTTCTCTTGCACAGAACATCTCAAGCGCACACATTTAATAAGGTACAAACAGTCGGTTACATCACTGAGAAGTTGGAGGTGTTCAGCCTGTCGCCTGCAGCTCTTCATCTAACAACTCATTAAACACAATTAATAAATTCAAATAGAAAAAGAATCAGTTTGTGTGCTGTTGGGATCAAGTAAGTAAAAAGAAGGACAAAACTGTTGTAGCTGCCCCACATGTCAGTTCAAGGCATTCTCATTTATTTATTGTTTGGTTCCTACCTACCTTTCAGTTGAGGCGGGCTCATTGATTGTTTTTGTTTCTACATGGTACCACTTTAATGAAACACCGCCTGGCAGAGCACGGCAAGGGCGAAACCATACGGTTGGTTGTCTCCACACTCGGTAAAGTTGAGTAAAGACAGAGTTACAACATTAAATGTAAACAAAGAAGACGAAGAGAGAAGAAAAGACAAGATTCAGCCCCTTTGGAAGTGCGCGGCCTACGAGGTATGTTTTATTGGTGAATTTGTGTAATTACATTAAGCTACGAATTCTGCATTAGCATATTTATGTGATTGTTTGTTTACTTTCTTTTTCTTAAGTTCTCACGGGTCGGTCGGTGACTGTGAATAAACTCTGTTTTTAAACAATCTCAGGCCTCATGCTTTACTACCTAGAGGAGCTACAACTGCTTCTAGCTGCTCTCCATTTTTTAATAAAATGTCACATTGTTCTTTAATTGGCTAAAAGAATGTACTTGAGATACATTAAATTAACTCAACTGTTTGTTTCTGGAGTCATGTAAAGTTACTGCTGGTGAAACATGTCAGTCTCTCAGATCACCAGCAGAGGGAGGACTTCAACCATATTATCATAAAAAATGGAACCATTTTTTTTTCTTTTATCCCAAAATAAAATGATATTCCATACACGAATGTTGCAAGATAGCTAAATACAAAAGAAGCATGTTGATAAAGTAAATCGAATAACAACAATGATGATAATAATAAATCATAAGGGGAAAAAATGATTATCGTAGTAATAATAATGCAGATTTCTCCTGGATGGCGTGTTGGTGCCTGTCAGAGCTCTTCACAGGTGAGGGACAAACTATTCACCCGCTCATTTCTAGACAGATCTTTATCTCTCTTCCCTCTGTGAGATTAAAAGAACAGTGAACAGTTGATCCAGCTCGGTCCCTCACTCACTCATCTTCTTCAAATCAAGATGAGAACGTTTTTGTTGTTGCTTCTCTTCTGTCACGTTTCATCACCGGGTAAGATCACATTTTAAATCTTTAAACTCTTTAAACTTCACAGTCCACTCGACTCTTTTGCTTCAAGTTTGGTTTTATTTTTGCTTCAACTTGATCAGACTGTTTTAACTTAATCATACTGACTTCATATTTCTAAGTGGTGATGATGAGTGTGTGTTCATACTGAATGGAGGCTGTTTGTTATGAACATTACATTTAAAACTTTTGTATTTTGATCCTTCACAGCAAACACACACACTTTATATCATATTTATATTTTCTCTATGATTAGTGTAAATTATAAGCTCCTTTGTTTGTCCTGCAGTGCTACACTCCCTGAAACATTTTACAACTGCATCAACTGGAATCCCAAACCTCTCAGAGGTTGTGACAACACTAGAAGTTGAAGAACTTCTGGTGGGGTCCTGTGACAGCAACAAAAAGGTGGAGGTAAAACAGGACTGGGCGAAGAAACTCTTAATAGATCATCCTGAGTGGTTGGAGTGGTACAGACAACAATGTCTCCATTTGTCGCCTATCTTCAAAGCTTTCACTTACGTTTTGATGAGTCTCTACAATCAAACTGGAGGTACAGTATGAAACGTGTTATAGCCTGTTTAACTTTTTACTGTTCTGCATCTTAGTTGTAAAGTGACCCAGGGCCTCAAGATACCAATCAGTTCAAACTCTAACATCATTTTACACAGAACCTGAAATAGATTCATGTAAAGTAAACCATCATATCAGTTTGTCTTCAGTGGTCCAGCCACTACCTGTCATTCATCATGTCAACATTAATCAGCTGCTAGTTAGACTTGTTGCTGAAGCTGTTAAACACAAACTAATGATAACAATCTGATTCATGATCACACGACTAAAAAAAACAGCAGTCGTCACACAATGTACAATGTTTTTAAGATCTTCTTTCCACTGAATGTTTCATCTGTGAATCAGTGTTAATTACAGTCTCTGTCTCTGTCTCAGGTGTCCATGTTCTACAGATGGTGAATGGCATTGAGTGGGATAATGAGACTGAAGAGGTCAAAGGTTTTGCTCAGTATGGTTATGATGGAGAAGACCTCTTGGAATTGGATCTGAATACAACTACATGGATCGCTCTAAGACCTGAGGCCATCATCGCCAAACCGATATGGGACGCCAATAAAGATTTAGGAGACTTGTATAAGACTTACGTTACTCAGATTTATCCAGAGTGGCTGAAGACTTATGTGGAGTATGGGGGGAGCTCTCTGCTGAGAACAGGTAGGATCACCTGACCTGGCGTAGTTTATTAGACACAGTGATCTTCATATAGGCTGCTCAGACTGAACTGTCATTGTATTATTAATACAACCTGTCTGACATCAGCTTTTTTGTAGTGGTTACATTTGTTTTAGTCCTGACCAATCACAGACATCTTTGGGTGACATCACTCACCATCAAAGCTCAGACTGTGATGTCACAGTTAGTTTAAGGAAAGTGATTTTACAGTTTCAGTGTTTCACAATAGAAATAGTTCCACTGAACATTGACGCTGTGATTGACGACCTGACTGTGAATCATAAGAACAGACAGACAATGTTCTTCTCTGACTGTAGTGAGTGTCTTTAGTGGTGGTGTAGGAGCCAGATATTTGCATTACATTTTTTTTTGTTAATTTTCACTTATTTTGGTGAGCTGATGTGATGTTGGATGGCTTAGTAAACCTATATCATTTTAACTTTCACCGGAATGCCCATGTTAGAGAGGGGGTGACCTGGGAGTGCACATTTTTCGTTTACCGCAAGTTAAGCTCAGTCTTTTACCAGTTGTTTGTTCCTTGAATTATTCAATAAAACCTTGAAACCTTGAAAACAAACGATGATCAATGGACGGCACGTAAAAGAAAGTTTAATCATCCCAGTCTCAGCCTCTCTGTTACACCTGGTAGTAGGTTGTAGGACCCAAAAGCAGACACAAGGCAGGGAATGGAGTACAAGTTAATTTATTGAGCCAAACAAGGTTACTGCAGGTTAAAGTGGGTTGATACTTCAGGCTTGAGTCTCCGTCTGTTGTCGCGGGGGTCTTGGTCAGGACCGAAAAACAGAAAGTGCGCAGGCAGAGGTCAGTGGTAACAGAGTTTATTTGACTCAGAGTTTATAGCAAGGTGGGGGTCCGCAGGCAAGCAGACCAACAAGCAGGCAGCCCGGCAGGTGGAATCGGCAGGCAGGTGTAGGCCGGCTGGCAGGCAGGCGGACAGGGCTGAAGAGGTGTGAAAGTCTATCTACCTAGGGAAAAAACACAATCGTGAGACGGGACTCACCAAAAAAACACTCTTTTGCTAGGAACGTTAAAAAATACGATTTCTAAGAGGTCACGTAAAGCTAACACAAAGGCTAGAGGCTCTTGATTCATTCACCGTAACTGGCGGAACAATCCGGCATCGGAGTGGAGACATGACCGGGCTTATAGGGATAGTTTGTGTTTTTAGAAGTGGGGTCATATAAAGTACATATCTATAGTCGATCTGTTTCCTACCGTAATCACCGATCAGCGCAGCCTCAGTTTGGAGAAGTAGAGAGCCGCTCCAGCCAGACGCTCAGCTTTGTACTGCAGTGAACGGGGTCAAAAAAAAAAGCTAATTGTAACCACCTAAAACAAGGCTCACCTTAAAAAAATCTATAACACTTCAAGTTTACGTTGTATAGAGAAAATTCACACCGCTTTACATCGCCGTCCGACCGGCCTTTCTTTTGGCACTACCTTTTCTCAACGTCCGTATCCCTTTGCAGTTACGCTAATGCGTAGGGATAGGGAGGTTCTACGGTCTGTGTCTATGTCTGAAATTGTTAAGGTTCGTTTTTATCGAAAGTAAACCTCTCGTCCAGCAACTGGGCCTCACACTGTATTTCGCCGCTTGCAGTTCAGTTGTTGCACAGTTCGCTAATGCGTAAGGATATGGAGGTTCTACGGTTGAGAAAACATGAACTATCCCTTTAAGTAGCAGGGGGATGATGAATGAATGAAACACATGGTGCGCCCCTCCGCTGGAGCCGGTACAGCTGGCACGCCCACAAGTCCAAATGCTGGTAGACCGGAGCCGGTGAGGGAAGAAAAGAGTGGGAAGACAAACGGGGGGAAAACACAAAAAACCCTAATACACCCAACTGCCCCCACTCACACCATGACACCGTCTGTGAGGTGGAAGGAGGAGGAGCGGTAGCTCACGGTGATGCTGGGGAATTGTGGAGCAGGGAGAGACTCAGGTGAGCGTAGGACTATGCTGTTGGCCGCAAAGGAGCAGAGAGCTGGGTTGATGGAAGCAGAGTCACTGGTAGACTAGAATGCAAGCAAACACTGGAGATAAAAACAAAGCAATGTTAGGTCTCGGGGAGGAAACATGAAAGCACTAATGGTACTAATGATGCTAAAATTGAGCTGCTAATTGGATTAAATGTACTTAAGGCATTGGAGCCTTTGCAAGTTGCCAAAAGTGTTATGATGCAGTCAAAACTATACTAGGATGGACTGTGAGTGGACCTTTAGAGGTAGGATGGCATCCGTGAAACCATTTGGGACCAGCCCCAGGTCAGTATCAACAGGATCTCAGTTAGATGAGCTGTGGAAGCAGAAGTTTAAGGTTGACCTTCCTGAATATGGTCAAGAGGAACAGCAAGGGTTGTTAAGAGAGGACTGCCAGCTTCTGGACCTTGTCAGAGAGTCAGCTGAACCTACTGATGGTCATTACACAATTGGCTCACCTTCATGGAACAGGAAAGTAGACATGCATAATAATTGCGTGATTGCAGAACAGCATGCCCTGAACCTAAGGAGTACGTTTAACAGAGATGCTTCATTTCACACTGCCTTTATTGAAGATTTCATCTCCAAAGGTTACGCACAGCTGGAGACTTGGAACGTAGTGATGGTGGTATCTACCACATGGTATTTGACTGTTTGGCAACACTCCCGGGAACATCTTTCAATGAATAACTACTACAGGGCCCAGATCTTACTAGCCAAATGACTGGAGTCATGACTAGATTCCGACTGCACTCACTGCAAACATTGAAGCTATGTGCCATTAGGTGAAAGTATCACATGAAGACTCAGATCTCCTAAGATTTCTCTGGCGGCATAGTGGAGTTTACAGTCAGGACTTGGTGGAGTTCATGTTGACTGTTCATTTGTTTGGAGCTACATCTTCACCAAGCTGTGTTTACTTCACCCTCAGGAAATATGCAGAAGACAACAAACAGGATTTCAGCAATAAAGTGGTCAACACCATTCTCCACAGCTTTTTCGTTGATGACTGTCTTGCTTCATTTGCAACAGAAGAGGAGCCAGAATCTCTCTACCACGATCTGAGAGCCATTTGCTTTAATGGAGGCTTCCTCCTCACAAAATGAATTAGCAAGATTTGTTGTGTGCTGGCTGCAATACCTGAAGACCAGAGAGCCAAAGAGGTGTAGGACTTGGACCTGGATCTTGACCAACGTCCCGTGGAAAGAGTGTTGGGTCTACAGTGGTGTGTCCAATCTGATATATTCAAGTTCAAGACTACATTCTGAGACAGGCCGCTTTCCAGAGGGGGGTGTCCTCTCCACTGTCACTTCAGTTTACGATACTTTTGGAATCCTGGCTGTAATGGGAAGGTCCAGAGTTGCCCAATTAAAGCCAATCACCACCGCTCTTATGGAGCTGACGACAGCCAAAGAGTGTAGTCATGTACATTTTGTGGAGGAAGCTGCAAATGCAACTTCAAGACTCAGTTTTTGGACTGTTAGCACATTTGTATTGAAGTACATCAACAGTGAGACCTCAAGGTTTGAAACGTTTGTGGCCAACAGGGTTTCGGAGATCCTTAAAGTTTTAAGGTTGTCTCGATGGAGGTATGTAAACACTTCCAATAATCCTGCAGATTTGGCCTCTAGGAGCTTGAAGGTGAAATCTCTCCTGAACTCCTCAGTTCCTCATTCGGCCTAAGACAGAGTGGCCGACTTACCCTGCTGGTTCATGCGAAATCTCTCCTGACAAATCTGAGGTCAATAGGGGTGTAACTGTAAGTACTATTCAGACTGAAGTTGAGGATGGATGGATGATGCAATAACGCAAAAGATCAACCATCTTGGATTTACTTGGGAAGGATTTTATGTTGGAATCTTACGCAGATCCATGACTTTCTTCTTCACAGGGAAATTAAGTGGGTTTTCAGTCCCCCATCTGGTTCACATCATAGGGGTGTTTGGGAGAGATTGATTAGATCTGTGAGGAAGGTCCTGAATTCCGCACTTAAGGTGCAGAGCCTTGATGAAGAGAGTCTTAACTCAGTTCTCTGTGAAGTGGAAGCTATCATAAACAGCGGACCCATAACCAAGGCATCCACTGATCCAAATGACCTGAGAGCTTTTTAACAAATCAGCATTTAGTCAGCTGACACTATTACAAACAGTTGCAAGCACATAGGCAACGTGATTCACATCATGCTGCTCGTTTCACACTATTCACCTGATCAACAGTTTGCATCATTGATGTGCCAACAAATATAGTATTGTAACAAAATAGTGCAGACGAAGTTTGCTAGCAAGTAAAAAAGGATGTATATGATTCATCATTTATAATATTTTAAAAGGCTTGCAGATGTTTCTTGAGGAAGAAAATGTATCCCATGCATTTTTTCCAACATTTGCTTCTGTTATTGATTCCAAATGTAATTTCTTCATCTTTCTTTTACCTTGTTTCTTTTCCTCTTTCTCCTCTTTAATCTCTCTCTCTTTCCTCTCCAGATCTTCCCTCAGTGTCTCTCCTCCAGAAGACTCCCTCCTCTCCAGTCAGCTGCCTCGCTACAGGTTTCTATCCTCACAATGCCTCACTCATCTGGAGGAAAGATGGAAAGGAGATTCATGAGAAGTTGGACCACGGAGAGATCCTCCCCAACCACGATGGAACCTTCCAGATGAGTGTTGACCTGGATCTTTCATCAGTCACATCTGAAGACTGGACAAGGTACGACTGTGTGTTTCAGCTCTCTGGCGTGAAGGAGGAAGTCATCACCAAACTGAAGAAAGATAAGATCAGGACCAACGAACGTAAGAGTGAGTTCAGAGGGTGCTGAAGGGGAGTGCATGGGAATTCATTTAGGAAAAAAACAGTAAGAATAAACTATTATTGTGTTCAACAGTGAAGCTCAGTAAAATGACCATCCTCGTCACTGCTGCAGTGGTTGTTTCTGCTCCCATTCTCGTTGTTGCTGGATTCATCGTTTACAAAAGGAAGAAGAAGAAAGGTGAGAGAGAAAAAGGAAAGATTTCACTACTTTGATTTCAGTCTTGGGACTGATTTTTTTTTTCAGGCTGCAAAATTAAAACAAGCATCAGAGAAAGGAAATACAATAATTAACGGACTGAGTATTAACAGATACTCAGTCTGAGTGAGTAGAAGAGAGGAATAAAGCGACTAAAGATAATCTGGCATTTACAACTGTGACTGAAATTATTTGTCTTGGGTTGATTTTAGCCATCAACCTTCCATCTCGTTCTATTTCAGCTGATCTGACTCAAACTTCATGTTTTGGATTAAAAATGTTTCACATTATTGTGCAGATGAACCTTTTCAACACTGTTTCCTGTAATTATTGTTTATAAAAGTTCAATACAGGATGTTTGTTTCTGACCTGCAGCTCCTGACAGCTGCACAGAGCTCTCTGAGCAGCTGAATCCAGAGACCTGAAATGCAGAACATCGGTGCATAGACCAGCATAGCTGGTGACCAATTTTTTTTTGGAGCTGGTATGCTGGTCACCCATGCTGGTGCTGGTATGTTGGTGCTGGTCACCAGCACCATCCCAATATTTCATATTGCAGAGTATGAGGAAGAGTGAAGTTGGCTGTGAAAGTCTAATACAGGACACAGTCAGTGAGGTGGTCACAGTAACCTGCAAGAAGGGCAAACGAAACAAACTGTAAATACTGCACTAAATATACAAAAATATAAATGCAACACTTTGTTTTTTGCTCCCATTTCTCTCACAAGTTGAAGTAAACCATTTTATAAAGTTTTTTTTGTATGTACACAAAATAATTACTTCTTTCAGATGTTGAGCACACGTGTTAAAATCCAATAAGACAAGCCATCCACCTGACAGGTGTGGCAAATCAGGATGCTGATTGAACAGGATTCAGGCACAGGTGTGCTGGTGATCCCATGCTGGTGAGCAGATTTATCAGCAACTTGACCAGCAAGACAATGCTGGTAGGCCATCATACTTAATGGGACCTTGCTGATGGACCAGCATAATGACCCTGGTCCACCAGCTAAACCAGCACCAAACCAGCACCAACCAACATAGACCAGCATGGACTGTTCTATGGTCTAAGGCTCTGATTGGTTGTTTGATTGACTGTCATTTTCCGTCGAATTCATACTCAAAACAATAGGGACAGAGTGTGACCACAGTAACTGTAGCTGCTATTAGCTAGTTTGCTCAGTTAGCAATGCAGCTAGCGGTTCAGACTGTGAACTCAGACCAACAGGGAGTGTGTGTCTGGGGCTTTCTGGTTAGGGAGTGTAGTTCCTGGGCTGTCTTCGTCAAAGCGGTCGGCATGTAGTTTGATAATAAAAGAATTCTGTGGAGGCCATGCTGGGTGGAATGATAAAGCAGTCTTTATTTAAACGGTTCTTCTAGCCAGCGTCCAAATTCTGCGTATGGCCGCCCTCTGGAGTTCTTAAATCTATGGCGACGGTAATGCCAAACGGCTTCGCCCTCTGCCCTATCCGAAATCCTACTGAATCTTCAACCTTAGGAGATCTACCAAAATGCCACCCCCTGGTTCTCTACTTGTGGGATCCCTCTTAAAGTCCCTCGGGCTGTACCTGCCTACTTCTAATTGGTCACTGTGGTGGGTTGAGGGTCCATCTGTCCAATTGACTAGAAAAGGAGTTGGTCTATCTCCCTGCTCATCTCCCATAGATGACTAAATCTGTTACTGTCACTTCTTGGGTCTTGTACTCCAAAATAACCTAAATGACCCCTCTATCCTTCTTTGGAGATGTACATGTTTAGATATCTTCCTCCATCTAGCGTAGGAGTCAGGCTCCATTTTAGTCCCTAGTGGCCTTGTCTCCTGCTAACCTTTGACCCACACAGCTGAATGCTGTCTCCAAGGTCCCTTGGAGCTGTGAGCCCCATATTGTCTACATTCCCTAACTCACACAAGGATGAACAGGTTAAATTTAAACTGAGTTGAATTAAAGGCCCAGAATGTGTTGCAGTCCAGATACCTCATGAGCTAACTAAAAAAGGAATGTTCATAATGTCAAATCTGTCTTGTCTTCGCATCCTGTTGTTATTTTATTGAGGTGTCTTTTTTAAAGTTTTTCCAACAATAATTCTTACACATTACACATTTAACTTGGACATGGTCCATGTAAGGTTCCTCATACCACCAGGGTTGTTATCTATGATAAGACTGGTTGAACCAGACAGACAGTGATGGTAGTTGGACTGCTCAGTGGACCGTGGGATTCATGTAAAGTTGCCAGTTGAACCAGTTGGACCAGGCAGTCTACTTTCGACTGAGCAGTTCCAGTGTAGATATGAGGCTGGGTCACACTGCAGAGTTTCTGCTGTTTGTTGTTTGTTTGGCTGAGTGAAGGATTTAAAGGCATCTGAAAGATGTTGAGGTCAGGGTTAGAGAATAGTGTCTCCTGTCAGAGGGCTCAGTACATTTGTAGTGGACCAGTCTGATACCCACTGCAGTTCAATGATGGTCCAAACATCATTCAACATGAATACTGTGAAACCAACTGTTGGCACATTTTACTGTGTACTGATCTTTGGAGAATTTTCCTTATGATTTGATCTGATTTAAGCAGGTGAGGGAGATTCAGGAGACTAGATGCCTTATGTTCAAGTGTTTGATGAAGCTCACTAGTCCGTCTTTACAGGCCTACTTTGGTTACAAACTATTCTAACTCTAACTTTAAACTTGTACATTGATCAAAAACGTGTATGTAGAAATTGTGTAGTAAGACAGTAAGTGGTGTTGACGCTACCGTGATGTCGTCTGTAACCAGCCGAACATTAGCTTTTTACTAAGAGAGATTTAATTTATGCTTCACAAATCCCAAAAATTGTTTTCATTTGTGAAGATTATCTTGATAAACAACACATGTAAGAATCATAAACTTGTGTTTGTCACAGAGATTATTTTCTACGATTTTCTAAAATCTCATTTAAAAATCTGACCAGGGCGATGCTAACTTCAGGGTTAGCCTCCAAAAATAGTTTATTGCTGCACCACTGTATAGATGGAGAATATGGAGTTTGGTCTCTCATGGAGCCAGTGTGTCTCTTGTATGAGTGGTGAGCAGAGTGGGAGATGAATATAGACAAATTTACGACTATGAACTTATGAGACTAAACATGTAAATTCCTTTACACTGATGAACATGAATGAATGTTAAACTCAAATGTGTTGTTCTTTGTTTTTGTGCTGATGTTTGTCTTTTCAATAAAATCCTCACATTTTTAAATGTTTGGTCCAAATGCTCATTTGTGACGACACTTCAATATATTACCTGAACATTCAGTATTCTCACAGAGGATTTGAATGAGGAGATTGATATCAATGTGAACTCTGAGCAGAGTTAGCTCTCAGAAAAGGTTAGCTTAGCTTGGCATGAACACTGAAGTTAGAGATTAAACAGAGAGCCAGTATCTCTGTTAAAGGAGCCTTCTGACAACTAAACAGCTGACTGACTGATGTCCTGTAACGCTTCACCTGTGAGGAGGTCATAAGATACGTTTAGAAAGAAAGAGAAACAAACTGAGACTGAGAGACTCAGAGTGAGATGCATGTTGAAACATGTTTATTCACAGACAAACATTTGACCTCTAGGGTCGTAACAATGATGCGCAACCTGAATACGCTATATTGCCCTATATCTCTGAGTGCAGCCTTCAAATTAGCGTTCATTATGTCGTATTCTCTCTCAAGGTATCCTGCAAATAACAGCTTGACACCGCTTTTGGTCGGTATTTTTTTCTACGATGCGTCAAAACGATTCAGAGTCTATAGTGGAAATGAAAAACATGTCCACAATAACATCAATTCTGTTTTCTCCTGTTTAGCAGGACAGGGGCCCTCAGAGGTTCGCTCTGAGAAATTGGATGTGGTAGCCGCAGCGATCATGTCAATGGGGGGATCCGGGGTTTTTTCAGTGAGTTTCACATTCCTGTGCTGGCTTGCTCGGTGCTTGCTCAGATTTGAGATGGAATTTTTCGCTGTAGATAAGAGCTTTATTCCCACGCAGAGTGTACAGTCCTGCTCTCTCCCGTGCTCCATGTTGTTTCTTGTCGATTACTACACATGTCAGTGTTTACCACTGATGTTGCGCCGCTCATACGTCACTCACGAGACAGTCTCACAAAACAAAATCATGATTAAGTAACGCAGCCTGCTTGCGGGAAAGTAACAGTAATCTAATTAAGTGCCCATCAGTGCATACAACAATAATATAAATGACTTAAACACAGAGGAACCCTGAGAGAAAATGATTAAATGTTACTATATAATACTCTAAATAATCAATATCCCCTGTTTCTGTGTTTGCTGCTCATCCTTCACTAACATCTACATGGTAATACTTAGAAATATTGTTAATTAGTAGCAGCAATTTGATTGTTGAGTCTCTTTCCCAGGTCATCAGATACCAGAGCTTTGGGTCTGCAGCTGTGAAACTCTCAGCCTCTATTTCATACATGTCTTTGCTGTTTAGTGGTATTATATACAGTATTACAAACAGGGCTGTGACACTTGTATTGTGGAGCCTGATTCCCTTTCAAGTGTCTGATGTAGAATAAGTTATAGGTGGTGATACAAATGTACATGAGGACACATTCTCTGAGATCTTAACTATCCACTGAGACCAAGATCATGTAATCTGACCTGATAAAAATAAATACTGGTACACTTTACATTTTTAGAATAACTTCACGAGAATATATTTTTTCCTCTCTGTTGACTTTTTGTAAAATCTGATTGGATGAGGGAAAGAGTTGGTCGTCCTAGAAGAAACAAAATGCTGTTCCGTAAAGAGCGGAAGTGGCACCATGTTCTTGCTCCATCTACAGGAGTAGTTGAAGGTGGAGTCGACACGGAGGAAGGGAATGGTCAGTGGAGGGGCCAGAAATGGGAAGGTTTAGGATGGACGTTGCTTCTTGTTATTCTTTTACAGTGAATGCTAGTGGGTGAACTGGAGCAGGCAGAGAAAACCTGTACAGAAACCCAGAGAACATGTTCTCTCCACTCAGGTGACAGTTAGAACCACTGAGCCGTAGTTATCAGCTGCGACAGCATCATCAGAGACACTGTCCTCCACTCGTCAGGTTTTGAAGAGCTCGGTGAATCTTTTCCACAATGATCTCAAACTGCTGGTTCTTCTCCACGGCTGTGTCTCTGATGGACATGACATGTACTCTCTGCTCCTCCTCTGCTATCAGAGCTCTAAGTCTCATCACTGATGACACTATGACATATTTGAATGTCTGTTGTAATCTTCCTAATTTTCCCTGTAAATGGTGCAGCTCGTCCACTCTCGTGTCTTCCAGCTGCTCCTCTTGGCTGCTGCTAGCTTGGCTCAGCTCCTTGTTGCTCTCGTGGCTCCTCGTGTGTCTGAGTTTGTTAGAAATAGTCATGTAAAATGTTCACAGCTATAACCACCGAGTACTGCTGAGTGTTGGAACATTCTGGAACATTTTAGAACATCAAAGGACGCTCCATTCTAAAGTTTGAATCTAAATGTTTTTATTTGAAACAAACAGATTTTACGACAATATTATTTATCCTAAAATCTGTATTTTCACCTAATTTACAGGCTTTTTAAAGAATTGCTAACTCTCGCCATGAGCCCTGTAAAGTGTGTCAATAATCATCATCTCTGGATACTATTTGAATACCAACAGCAAATAAACAAATGTGCACATAATTTGGGTAGAAGCATTTCTTCATTTAAATCGTACACTGAATTAAGTTGGTATGGAACTTCTCTTCACCAGGCCAACGTTTTCAAGTTGTATGTGTCCTACATGCGTACAAATCCACTTAAAAATATCAACAAAGCAAAAATGAGTCAAAAAATTTATTTCATGAAAATTTAGTTAAAAAGGACTTTTTAAATTTTTTTAAAATGCAATATTATGAGGCTAATACCATAAAAAACTCTGAGCTGACAGTTAACACAGATGAAATGTACAAGCAACAATCAGGGAAATGACTTAAATCCATAGGTGCCCTGAGAGAAAATTATTAAATGTTAATATTTCTCTAATTAATCAATATCATCTGTTTCTGTGTGATTTCTGACTGTTTGGTGCCCATGCCTCTCTAACATCTACAACTGTACTGTAATTCTATAGAAAGAGTCTCTTTATAGTGCTAACTTGTTTATATGATATTATTACATTTACTTCAGTTGGTAAAGTGTACTGATGTTCGCCTATAAATGTATTGCTGCTGTTAATAGTTTTATGGTTAATGGGGCGAATGATGCCAAATTGTCCCATGTTTTGAAAGGCCTTTGAACGCCTCAGGTTTCTGTTGTTTGTGTTCTCATTTGTTTGGGCAGGTGTCAATCATTTTCTGTGTTATTGGGGATTAACCTGTCGGATTGTTAGAGGGGCGGGACTAGAGGGAAAGCGAGGGAAATGCGGAGAGAAAGAGCTGCGGAGAGAAGCGGAAAGTTAAGTCCGAGCTAACTTTAAAATAACTGGAAAAGTATTATTTACCGTTATCAACCGGAAGTTTGTGCGAGTGTTTGATTATTTTGTTAAGAGTGTAACCGAGCGTGTTTTAGAAGTGAGGGCTCGTTACTGGCGCTAACTGAAGACAACGATGGGACTGTTGCTAGCGGTTAGCATCGCTAACTGCTAATCAGGAGACGAGGTTGAACTTGACAGGGCTGCTGCAGGACGGAGGAGTCGGTGACGGACCGAGCCTCGGGACAGAACCGAGCCTCAGGACGGGTCTCTGGTCATGTCACTGCCTCTGGGAAGAGGTTTTCGAGGAAACTGCTGGATCGCTTTTCCGTGGTTCAGGTGAGTCTCCTGACCTGCGGGTTCAATGGTTATTTCTACATTTCAGCTCAGGCATGCGCACCATCACTGGTACCAACTGAAACAGAACAAAAACCCGGAGTATTACTATTGTGAAGGTTTCTAATGTGTGTGTATTTCTGTTATGAGGTGATTCAAAACAAAGGAGAAAGATATGAGCCACAAGGTTTAGACAGTAAAACGGTTTATTATTGCTAAATCCTTGTTTGAAGGTGTTTTTCATGCTGATGGTGTTTATACAGGGTTTCCGCGGAGTCTTAAAAAGTCTTGAATTTTACAATCTCACTTTTAGGCCTTAAAAAGTCTTAAATACGTCCATATTTTGCATATAGGTCTTAAATTACATGTAGTCAGGTCTTAAATATGTACGTTCATTTACCGCTTCCGTCATCGCCTTTTTTTTGGGGGGGGGGTGGAGGAAATGTGTTGGTGAGATTCACATTCAGCTCCGTGCGTTCTTCTGTCTGAAGCATCCAGGAACGTACGTTTTATTTTGCCAACAGCGCGGTCGGAATTTATCGGCACGCACTTCGCCAGTTCCGGAACGACTTCGACAGCCGAATCTGCCAGAGGACCCTCAAATTGGGCACACTCGGTGTGAAAGCGCTGGTGTCACACACAAAATCGGAAAAAACACCAGTTAGCTAGCGAAGTCGCGCTATCACACACTTCTGTACGCCTTTGTCACCAGTTCCCGGTCCAATTTCATCCAGTTCTGCTCGACCTGAACTCTGCACTGCCTCTGCAGCCTGCCTCAAGCGACATTCAAACCATCTTTGGCCCAAGTCCGACGTTGAAAGCGGAGGTGCTTTCGATTTTGAACACTGTGTGTGTGTGTGTGTGTGCGTGCGCGCACCAGGGTTATTATAATGAACTAAAATTAAATTCCTAGATAAAAACTATACTTCAACTACTTAGATCACTTGTTAAACTAATTAAAACTAAACTAAAATGAAAACAAACTGAAAAACTAAATTAAAATAAAAACTAATGAAAATTTTAAAACTATAATAGCCCTGACACACACTCATTCACTCCATACTTCATTGTTTGAGCTGTTCTTGAATGGCAATAAATGTGTTTTGTTTGTTTTTTTAAAGTTATTCTCGGACGGCATTTTTCCTTACTTTTTCGTACTTCGTGTAGGTCTTAAATTTAATTCAAAATTGTCTTAAAAAGGTCTTAAAAAGGTCTTAAATTTGACTTGTTCAAACCGGCAGAAACCCTGTGAGGTGATGCCAGATGATGCAGCTCTAATTATCATTAAGTAAGAGAGAGTTAGCAAAGCGCTGCACCTCACCATGTGAAGAGACAGTTATGTAACATAGTTTGGACTCTGCTGTCCACTTACATCTCATGGAGAAACCTCATTCTTTTGAGGACAACAGTGTAAACATCTTGGCCTAAGACGTTCCTTATCACCCACCTACAATGCTGTACTGAGTTCTCTCCTCAGACAGCTCAACAACCATTCACACCTGGACTCACCGAGCCTTAGAAACCCACATGAAGGCCAGTTTGACCAACAACCCACAAGTGGCCCTAACAACTCTGAAACAGATTTCAAAAGTGTCCTTAATGACTCTGTAAGGACACTCCCACACAGAGTTTAAAAGCCTGCAGCTCCTCTCCAGTTAGTTAGAACTAAAGAAGCCTTTGGATGAGACGTGATATTGAAACAAGTCCAGTTGCCAACGACAGAACCAAGATGTAAGATAGTTTGGTTTTGGGACTTCTGATCACCTGATATGTTGGTGCACTGTCAGTTGTCTGTGTAGAATAAATGGAAGTACTGACCCACTCTGTGTTCTTTCTGTTACAAATAGTTTGTTTTTAAGGAGTTGTTAATGACCAATTTAAGAAAAAAAGAGATGCACATCCAACCGTTTCACTCCACCAGTATGAAATGATCAGACCGGCTACTTCAGGCCTCTTCAGCTACTTATTTTGATTTTTTGGGCTGGATTTGCAGAAAATGAAGTGCAGAGGGGCCGGACTATATGCTATACGTTTAAGTGTTTGATGAAACTCATTTACAGGGCGACTTTAGTTACAAACTATACTAACTCTAAATTGAAAACTTGTACATTGATCAGTTTATAGAAAATGAGTACAGAAATTATTTAAGACATTAAAGGGACACTTCACCGATTTGCATTGAGCTTTGTATCTTCAGGAAAACAGTCATGTTTTTGAATGGTCGTGCATCATTCCCTCAGTTTGCCCTGAGACAGGAGAACTAGAGATTTCAGTGTTGGACTTCCTGCTTTCAATGATGTAAAAATCGTCATTTTACGTCATTGAAAGCAGGAAGTCCTATATCTGTGTTGAGAGGGAAGACTACAAACGCTTCGCTCATTTTTCCAAGGGTGGGGGCTAGAGGTGGGACCCACTCACGCTACAGACCTATCACAGACCAATGGGCGGGACTTCACTTGCAGAACGAAAATACATAGCTGCCATCTTTGTTGGCCGCTAAGCGAACAGACGCTGTGGAGCCAGGTTTGACCCACGATGGCAGATGATATGCAATATGATATTTCAGACAACGAAGAGAGTGATTTCGAGAGCGTGATGCTCGAGTCAGATGTTCGCGGCTACCTGTACGAGCCACAATACAGCAACGAGCAGCTGAGGGAGATGGAGGCGGCAGGTCTTCTGCCTCGGCTGCGGCGGCTGCTGCAGCCGCGGCAGAAGACCTGCCTGTCCCGGACGAGGAGCCCGGACTGGCTCGAGCAGGGGCGGACTGGCGGTGCCACCGGTGCTCTCGCTGTGCGCCTATGGACACCGAACTGGACTCTGTCTGCTGCAGTGAATCCCAGAGATGCCAGTTTCTTCGCGACGAAATATCTACAGCGGACGGAGATATGTGTGGTGTGCCGGATTAGTGGGAGTGGCTTGCAGAGCTGTGCATTGTGGTGCATTGTGGGAGTTGTTGTCTTTCATACAAATGCGCCCTAAAGTCATTTCTGCCTTTTCTCAGTCAAATAAGCACAAAATTCAAAAATGATGTTACATTTTGACTACAAATATGACCCTCTTTCAATAAAGATCAATGTTCCCACCGGTGAAATGCTTCTTTAAGCAGTGGTGACGTTTAAGTCATGTGACTGTGATGACGACTGTTTACAGTCTAACATTAGATTTTTACTAACAGAGATTTAATTTAGGCTTTGAAAATCACAAAAGTTGTTTTCATCTGTGAAGATTATCTTTCTGAACAAAACATGTAAGAATCATAAACTTGTGTTTGTCACAGAGATTATTTTCTGAGTTTCTTTCTACAGTCTCATTCAAAAATCCCGTAGACTTCTTGTGGAGGGAACCAGGGCGATGCTAACTTCAGGGTTAGCCTCCAAAAACATGTTATTGCTGCACCACTCTATAGATGGAGAATATGGAGATTGGTCTCTCATGGAGCCAGTGTGTCTCTCGTATGAGCATGAATGTTGATAAATGTTTCTTTACATAAGTTTGTCCCTTAATTAAGATAATAACACTTATCTTATATCAAATATGTCACAGTCATTATATACAGTATTTAAATATTCAGTTAAGTGACAGTAATCTTATAATTGTTAATATGTTACTCTACTTCACACTTGGCAGGTTTGTTGCTGAGAACTGAAGAAGGAGCAGTGTCAGATTTTGTGACATATTCAACATGAATACATTTTGACTAAACAGAATTATGTATGTCCACATGTCATATATACCATGTCGCTCTCTCTCTGTCATACCATTCCATATTCAAATTAAAAAGCTGTTGTGATCTATTTTACACAGACTGCTGTGTGTGTTTGTGTGTGTATAAGTGTGTGAAGTCACTAGTAACATGCCAGACTCCGTTACCAATCCAGTGATTTTAGGAGTTGTTGCATCATGAGGAGAAACTTAACAAACTCTGTGAAACTGCTGCGGCACATTTTAAATCCTTGCTGCCTTCTTGTAAATTCGCCATAAAATACAAAACATTAAGGTGTTTATTTCCTTGTAAAAAGTGTCACCATCACTGTAAAAGCCTGTTACTTCTTGATGACAGAAGAAAGCGTAGAGAGTCACCGGACTCCCTTTAAAAAAGCCCAATTTTGAAACATGTTGCGTTGTAAGCTGTATAAAACACATTCTTTAATATTTGAGCCCACTTGTTCATTCAGCAAATGTTATACATGAAGATTTTTCTTTCTTTGTGTAAAAAACATGTATCTGTTTGTTGTAATGAGCGCTGGTCACTTAAGACGAAGCTGGAACACATGATGAGCCAACAGTGACAACGGGCTCAACTACACCAATAAGACTCGTTCAAATTTCATGTCAACGATTTTTCACAGGTTTCTTTGACATTAATTATTTTACTGTAACATATTGCACAATAATATCTACATGTTGTACAACAGTAGGACAGATTTAATGATAACACACAATCTGTTAAAATCACAGAGTGTTGTGGTGCTGAGACTCCAGTCATGAAGGGCTGCTGTATCTTTACAAGCCACCAGATGTCAATATGCTGCAGTGTTGAAGCCCAAAAGCTCCATAAGGTTTCATCACCTCTCTCTAGTTCAGACTCAATGAATGAGTGACTGTACAGAGTATAGTGTGGTGGGGAGGGGGGTGAATCAGTACCGTTCCTGAAAAAAACTCACTTAAATTGCACATTGACAGTGTCCTCTAACAACACCAAAGCAGCTGTTGTATCATGTGTCAGTCATTACGTACAGCTACAGCCCTTAGTGCCGTTTAAAGGAGCTGATAATAGGTCACACCTGAAGGTGTTCTTACTCCCCAAATATACAGGAATGACTTTGTCACATTTCTACAGTAAATGGATGTTTAAGTGACCCATGGGAATTAATAAAATATCATTAGATCTCATGCAGAGATTATTAGATGGTCTTTAGAATCATTCACCAAAAAGTGTCTCGATCCAGCTGATTCTACCATCACACAGTTTAACCACAAAACCCAGGTGTGTCCTGTGGAGGAGCTTCACTTGACACGAGCTTCTCTAAAACATGATTAGTGTGAAACTCAGGAGTCTCTAAAATATTGACAGTATAATGTTTTTCTGTATCTTTATCATCATGGTCAATGTGTAAAGTTAGACAGATATTGATGTATTGTTCATCAAGATACCAGCATGAATGCAAGTCTTACCGTCAGGTGTCACTCACTTGAACTCAAAGACAGGCTTAGAAAAGAAAACTCTTCAGTCTGACCCAATCTCTGACTCGAAGCTGTTTTGTACGGTGGCCCTGAAGGGCAAACAACAACGACAAAAAGAAAAACACAACAACATTAACAAAAACACAGTCACAAAAACAATAACAGAACCACAAAAACTAAAACACAATCACAAAAACAAAAACACAATCACATTAACCAAACCGGAAGTGGTAGGTACCCTCAGGCGACATGAATCGTCGCTGTGATGGAGCGGCTCCGTCACTAGCTGTGGGCAGCGCACACACACACACACACACACACACACGATGCACAGTGCTCCGTGGTGTCGCCGGCTGCAAGCAGCGCACACACCTGAGCGTACACACACACACACACACACAATGCACAGTGCTCCGTGGTGTCGCCGGCTGCAAGCAGCACACACGCCTGTGCGCACACACACGCCCGACCGACGGCTCTCCGACACACACACCCGTCTGACACACAGCTCTCGGACCTGTTCACATCAGAGTTGAATTCCACCCGCAATTCCTTCCATTAACTGTTTAGTAATGTGATCAAGGGTGCACACTTGTTCACTCTACTGGTTTCGGGATACATACATAATTACACCAGCAGTACACATTCACAAATAGAGAAAACACCACACACTCACCTGGTCCTCGCCCACGCAGGCAAAACGGGGGCAAAATCATTTCCGCACTTAAAAGGAGTAGGACGGGTCATGTGACTATGTATAAAAATGTTTATTATTTTTCATTGAGATTGTGTGGCCAAATAACTTGTGTATGCTGAAATGTTTGGAGGGCAGGGGAAAATGAGTGCGTAAAACACACTCATGTTTAAACAACCTGTAGAGGTTGCATCTGCCCATTAAAATCACTAATTGATTAAAATCCTGTAAAAAGTGGATATAAAATCCTGTAAAAAGTGGATATGCCCAGGGGAGGGGCTGTGTGTTTAAAAGGAGGCCATTTTGGCTTGGTTAGGCAGTCTGGCTATGGTTACAGAGAAGGTAACAACTGAGACAGCGATAAATGCTCAGCTTGTGGTGTGTTTTTTTGTACAGTATGTTTGTTATTTTCACTTTTGTAAATATCTGCACTGCTGCATTGTGGAGGTTGGGTAATTAAAATATATATTCCATGTATATTTTTTGTCGACTACGCCATCGTTTTTCGTTTTTCATTTTGAGGAGTTTAAGTAGAACCCTGTTACAGTCGCTGATTGGACTGATCTGTCCTTTGAACCAGAAAGACATGGTTTACATGTTTTCAAAACAAGAGCGCCGCCAGTGACGACTTACGCCCTGCATCAAAGAGAATATGTTGATGCATCAACATGAATATTTTGATGCAGGACATGGATATGATGATGTTTGATGTTTTATGATATTTTACCTATTTCGGCCATAAGCGCTTATATTGGCTGGACATCATTTTGCGCGTTTGCTGCTTTCATTGTCTCTCGTCTCTAACTTTGTTAGTGGTTAAATACCCAATGGAGTGATGAATGTATTCATGTCTGTGTCTGCTGCTGCTGCGGTGGTTGCTTCCGCTGCTGCCCACCTTGTGCCGACTGCCGCGGCCGCTTTCCCCTCCCTGTATTCTGCCCTCAGCTCCTCTGCCAGCTGCTGCAGGACTTTCCTCTGGGCTCTCCTGCTGCTGGTGCTCCTTGAATAAGAGGCGGGCATTGATCCCAGCCAGGTCGAGGATGACCGCTACTGGCCATCTTCCGTACCGCCTTTGACGGAGTACGCCCTCGCATCTGGTCCGGGTCTTCCTCGCCGTTCTTGGTGCTGTTGTAGTACATCACAGACTCTGGTTTTGCCTTCGCCCCACTAAAGGTGACCACAGCTGTGTGCAGGTGCTCAGGATGCAGTCATCCTTCCTCGACTTTCCCTGGTACACAGTCAGAGTCGCATCACTTTAATACCTTTGTGTTGAACAGCTCCGCTTGCTGTTTCATGGAGGGGGAATTCCCATTTTTGTTTGCCCATCGTGCCAGACAGGCGATATAATACAACTATATAATAATTAACTCACAAGTAAATTCTCAAAGAAGCGCAGCTGGAGACTGCTAACACAGTTAGAGATGAGTGAGACAATGAAAGTGTAACGGGTTATGTGACAGAAGAAAGAAGTAATTGATCAAAGAGTAATCCAAATCCATGTGGATCGATTGTGCAGTGATCTGTTGCTAATGACTTAAATCAAAGTTGATCTATTGTGCAGTTATCTGCTAGTAATGCCTCGGGGCTCCGGTAGAGGGAACCGCGCTCTGCTTCCTCAGATGAGTGAATGCAAGAGTTACGTGTGGGTCTGCTCATTCCTCTCTCACCACTATATCCCCGTTTAAGGTAATTACTGTACATGAAGCACGTTAAACTTGACAAAATGTGTTAGGAATAATTTTCGCCATGTAACTGTTAAGTTTTCTGAGTTAAGTATGTTTTTTTCTGGTTTCTTGTTGGGAGAGTTTCTTGCTAACTCCGACGATGTATTTGCCCGCTCCAGGAGACTGCGTGGCCGAGTTGAGCTGTTCTCAGCCTCGTCATTTAAGCTAGCCACTGTTGTGTTGATGTTTGTGCAGCAAGATAAAATGGTTGCTCAGTTGTTGAAGAGAAAATACTGTTAAGAACATATTTCAGTAGTCATTGCTCATGTGATAACTCGATAAGAGTATGAATTAAATACTTTAAGAGAAGTTAAAAACACATGTTTGTATAGGTATTTGTAGTCCTGATTCTGAAGGTGTTGAAAGTGAAATTGGTTGAACATAATTGAGCATAATTTGTGTTGCTTGAAATAACAATACAGATGAGTGAATGCAAGAGTTACGTGTGGGTCTCCTCATTCCTCTCTCACCACTATATCCCCGTTTAAGGGTACAACAAAAGCAGCAAACATGCGAAATGATGTGTGGTCAATATGACCGCTTATGGCCGAAATAGATAAAACATCAAACATCATCATATCCATGTCCTGCATCAACATATTCTCTTTGATGCAGGGCGTAAGTCGTCACTGGCAGCGCTCTTGTTTTGAAAACATGTAAACTATGTTCGGTTCAAAGGACAGACCTGAGGTCCGTTTCACAAAGCAGGTTCAACAAACTCTGAGTCTAACCCTGAACTCTGAGTTGATCTACTCTGAGATAGGAAACTCTGAGTTTTCGGTTCCAGAACAGCAGATTTGAGTTAGTTTGATCAACTCGGAGTAGTTTCACCTGGAGTTACGCGCGTGCACCACAGGTATAGAAAGACAGCGTCAATGGAGCCCCGATTCGACGAGTCACCATGGCAACGGGGAAGAGGGCGGCTACGTTTCTCACCCCGCTGGAATTAGAAATATTAATGCGCTCATACGGTGAGTCTGCGCACGTTTTTAGAAGGAAGTGCAACACCGCTGCAGCAGCAAAAGAGAGGGAGACGGTGTGGGAGAACATTGCTGCTCGGGTCAATGCGTTAGTTTAAATGTAGTCCTTTGCAATCACAATAATATTACAGGGGGAAACTGCTTGAGTGGTAGCCTATTAATTTATTTCATTTAGGTGCAATCCCGCGGGGGAGAAGCGCACTTGGCAGCAACTTAAGATGAAACATAGAAACATTATACCTCCGCATAATCTCATGGGGATTCCTCAGTTTGATCATGTTTTACATTGTAAAGTAAATATTAAGTGGCTGTTTGACTGTATAGTTGTTTTATCCCCAACATAATGCTGTTTTCACACACATAAATGTCTTCTCATCTATATCATGTTCTGTTAAACAATTAAGCCTATTTAAACTAAAGATGGGTAGAAGCGTTTCAGGGCGAGGCACACTTTTCTGACCGCTCTGCATACAGTTGCTCAAGTGCTCTGCATCTCCGACGTATAATAAAAAATAAAAAAAACTCCCATTTGCAAAAAAAAAAACGCAGCGCAACACACAATATCTGCTGGGATGTGAGAGCATGACTTCGGTTGGTAATGTTGGAAATGTAAGGACGGATTAGGTTGTGTATGTAAATGATGGACTGTGACGTGAAACGGTGCCGCTCAAAAAGATAATTGTCTGGAAATGCAAGAACATCTGTGCGCGGTCTGATAATCATCTCCCGACGAATATTTAATTCTCTGCGCAGTAATGCTGCACCTTCATCCACGGGATCATTATCAAAAGGACATGCCATGGTCCTGAAAATAGTCGCCACCTTATATAGCCTAATTTATAATGTAGGACTACTGACTGATTTTTGCAATGATATTCTGAAAAAACAGACGGCAGAACTCTATTACGCCAAAACTCGCCTGCTGACTGAATGAATGAGAAAATCAAATACCGTGTGTGGCTGAAAGAGGGCGGAGACAGAGAGAAACTCGAGGTTTGCTGAGAAAAACCTGGTCCCGACCAGGTTAGTTTCAAAGCGTATGTTACCATGGTAACTGACCGAGAGCTTAAGTTATCTCTCTCTGTGAAACAGGCTAGAGTTACCCCTCTTTCTCTGGTTTGAGTTACCTCCCTTTGTGAAACGGAAAACTCAGAGTTTCCCTCATTTCAGGGTTAACAGACTCAGAGTTTTCACTAAACCTGCTTTGTGAAACGGACCCCTGTCCAATCAGCGGCGATTCCTGTCGCCTGAGGGTACCTACCTTTTCCGGTTTGGTTAATGCGATTGTGTTTTTCTTAATGTGATTGTTTTGTTTTAGTGATTTTGTTTTTCTTAATGTGATTGTGTTTTTGTTTTTGTTTTTGTGATTGTGTTTTTCTTAATATTGTTGTGTTTTTCTTAATGTGATTGTGTTTTTGTGAATGTGATTGTGTTTTTGTGATTGTGTTTTTGTGATTGTGTTTTTCTTTATATTGTTGTGTTTTTCTTAATGTGGTTGTTTTTTTGTTTTTGTGGTTGTGTTTTTGTTAATGTTGTTGTGTTTTTCTTTTTGTCGTTGTTGTTTGCCCTTCAGTGTTGACCTGTATGTTTTAAATCACCATTGTTATGTGAAAAAAGGAAGTGAGGGTGTTCACTGGAAAAGCTGATGACACTGTTAACACTTTACTTAATGTGAGGGGTGTTGGTGAGGACTGGATCACTTGGAGGTGGTTTTGACTATTTTTCTTCTCAGGATAGAAACACTTTCACTTCCCTCTGCCAGGATAAAATAACAGGAAACAGTTGATCCAGCTCGGTCCTTCACTCGCTCGTCTTCATCAAATCAAGATGAGAACGTTATTGTTGTTGCTTCTCTTCTGTCATGTTTCATCACCAGGTAAGATCACATTTTAAACCTTTAAACTCTTTAAACTTCACAGTCCACTCGACTCTTTACTCTGAGTTTAGTTTCACTTCCAGTGGAGCAGCAGAAACTGGACTTTGTGTGGGTCAGTGCAGAATGATGTGGGCCATCTTTTCCCAGAACAAAAAAGGACTTATAAAAACTTAGAAGCAGCAAAATGGACAGAGACAATTTAACTTTGCAACATTCTGCATCACAAAGACAATGAGAACAAAACATTGCCTGTACAACATGAAACAACAAAGAGCTCAGTCTATAAAGGCTGACACAACTAAAACCTGTCTGTTACATCCTGATTCAGACTGAAACATATTTGCACCCACAGAAAGAGCAGCACATCGTCTCTACAGCACACAGCACTGTTCATTAACCACTTAATTGCACTTCATGACTGTTAATTCAGCCTCAACTGAGATGAGATAGTGATCACACGGGTCCACAGAGTTCTTCTGTGTAAATGTCTTGGACTGTACTGATCCTCCTGGAAACAAGAGTCCAGCTCTGTCAGCTGTCTGTCAGGATATCATTCCAGATGTGTTTGAGTCATGTCATCATTATTTCACACACTTGTTGCTTTTCCCAAACTAGTTGTGGGCACAGATCCAACAAGCCGTCTCTCTCTGGTTCCAGCTCTGGATTTCATTTTTCTGCATCAGCTGTTCTGTTAGCTTCATAACTTCATAACATAAAAATCACACTCTGAATCATCTCTAAACTGAGCATGGCTCTCTATTAGTCCCTCAATGAGGTCAATGCACTCAGAAACTGATCATGTTGGGCTTTGTAAACCCTGTGTGTCAAAATCAATCGTCTGGAATAATTCCCCAAATGTGACGAGTTAAAATCTGAACTGTATTGTTTGTAGTTGTTGCAGCAGGGACTGAGCCTCAACCTTTGTTTGACCGCTGCTTCCAACACACTCTGCAAACACTTCTAATATTACATCGAGTAACGTCAGTATTCTGCTCACTGCTCCAGATTCGGAGCTCCAGCGTTTGTCCACAGATCGCTCAAGTTCCGAGCACGGTGTCCTGATGGAGCTCTTTCTGCACTTCCACAAACCTGCATCTTAACTAAAGCCAACGCACAGAGATGGGTCAAGTTGCAGTGGTTCAATCACCTGTACTATCTGCTCTGAAATACTTGTGTCCATGATCCCGATTGTCTGTTCTTTTATTTTCCCTGCATGAACATATCTCACACTAACAGCCACGAGTTCACGCTTTGGCTCATCCTCATATCCGTCTGCCATCAGGACATAATCTGAACATCTGAGATCATCAAAACTTCTGTTCCTGGGCAGCTGCTCCAGATGATTTTGGATCCTTGGATCATATTTACACATGAACTTGAACTGTTCGAGAAAGTTTCCATTATTGAGAGCGTCTGCATTTTCTCCTGTGTTTACATAGGGGGATGTTCTGTTTGGCACAAAACGGTACAATATCCAAAAGGACTTTTAGATGGTTCTGATTCCTCTGGATAAATGAAGAGTCGATGGCATCATGGTTCATTGTTGTGACAGTAAAATTACATCGACTGACTCATTTTTGTATTTTCTGTGATAAAATGTATTTTAACTAAACTTGGCCCATTACTGACTACACACCTGTTTCAACTTGATCAGACTGTTTTAACTGAATCATTCTGACTTCATCATATTTGTGGTGATGATGAGTGTGTGTTCATACTGAATGGAGGCTGTTTGTTCTGCACATTACATTTAAAACTTTTGGATTTTACTCCTTTCCAGCAAATACACACACTTCATATCATATTTATGTTTTCACTTAGCTTCATATTTATGATTTGTGTTATTTATAATCTCCTTTGTTTGTCCTGCAGAGCTACACTCCATGAAGTTTTTCATAACTGCATCAACTGGAATCCCAAACATCCCAGAGGTTGTGATGACAGCAGAAGTTGATGAACTTCTGGTGGGGACCTGTGACAGCAGCAAAACGGTGGAAGTAAAACTGGACATTGCTAAATCATACTTCACAGAGAATCCTGAGCAGTTGGAGTGGTACAGACAAGAATGTCTTGATTTGTTGCCAAACTTCAAACCCTTCATTCACATTTTGATGAGTCTCTACAACCAAACTGGAGGTACAGTATGAAACATGTTACAGCGTGTTTAACTTTTTACTGTTCTGCATCTTAGTTGTAAAGTGACCCAGGGCCTCAAGATACCAATGAGTTCAAACTCTGACATCATTTTACACAGAACCTGAAATAGATTCATGTAAAGTAAACCATCATATCAGTTTGTCTTCAGTGGTCCAGCCACTACCTGTCATTCATCATGTCAACACTAATCAGCTGCTAGTTAGACTTGTTGCTGAAGCTGTTAAACACAAACTACTGATAATAATCTGATTCATGATCGCATGAAATGTTTCATCTGTGAATCAGTGTTAATTACAGTCTCTGTCTCTGTCTCAGGTGTCCATGTTTTACAGGTGGTGGGAGGCTGTGAGTGGGATGAGACTGAAGAGGTCAAAGGTTTCGTTCAGTATAGTTATGATGGAGAAGACTTCATGAAATTGGATCCGAAAACATTTACATGGATCGCTCAAAGACCTGAGGCTGTCCTCGCAAAACTATTATTGGACGCCAATAAAGGATTACGAAGACAAATTAAGACTGTTTTGACTCAGATTTTTCCTGAGCAGCTGAAGAAGTCTGTGGAGTATGGGAGGAGCGTTCTGCTGAGAACAGGTAGGATCACCTGACCTGATGTAGTTTATTAGACACAGTGATCTTCATATAGGCTGCTCAGACTGAACTGTCATTGTATTATTAATCCAACCTGTCTGACATCAGCTTTTTTGTAGTGGTTACATTTGTTTTAGTCCTGACCAATCACAGACATCTTTGGGTGACATCACTCACCATCAAAGCTCAGACTGTGATGTCACAGTTAGTTTAAGGAAAGTGATTTTACAGTTTCAGTGTTTCACAATAGAAATAGTTCCACTGAACATTGACACTGTGATTGACGACCTGACTGTGAATCATAAGAACAGACAGACATTGTTCTTCTCTGACTGTAGTGAGTGTCTTTAGTGGTGGTGTAGTTCCCTCCTCTGTCTGTATACAGATCATGTGGAGGCTGTGTAGCAGATGTGTTGTTATGTACCCTGTCATTATTACACTGTGGTCTGGATACATGGATGACATTACTTGGCCACCATCAACACTGTCCTCCTGCTTTTTTAACAATATTTAGTCGGCCGACACTATTACAAACTGTTGCAGGTGTAAATCGTGAGAACTTTATACAAAAAATACAAATTCTACTCTCATATCCTTATATTTTTTACATGTAAAGAGGAAGTGTATCTCTCTCTCTCTACCTATCCTGTGGTGCAGTGTCCACATACTTCTTCCTCTGTTGGCGGCCAGGACTTCTTGTGTCTTCCTTCCTCTATGGTTGGACTGTGGTCACTGAGTCTGTTTGGTCAGGATCTGTCTCTGCTTTGTACCACTGACAGTAAAGAGAATATCTGCCAATTTGTATTGATGGTTTTATGTTATTGATTCCAGATGTAATTTCTTCCATCTTTCTTTCACCTTGTTTCTTTTCCTCTCTCTCCTCTTTAATCTCTCTCTCTTTCCTCTCCAGAGCTTCCCTCAGTGTCTCTCCTCCAGAAGACTCCCTCCTCTCCAGTCAGCTGCCTCGCTACAGGTTTCTACCCTCACAGAGCCTCACTCGTCTGGAGGAAAGATGGAGAGGAGCTTCATGAGGAGGTGGACCACGGAGAGATCCTCCCCAACCACGATGGAACCTTCCAGATGAGTGTTGACCTGAACCTTTCATCAGTCACACCTGAAGACTGGACGAGGTACGACTGTGTGTTTCAGCTCTCTGGTGTGAACGAGGACATCATCACCAAACTGGAGAAAGATCGGATCAGAACCAACTGGGGTAAGAGTGAGATCAGAGGGTGCTGAAGGGAAGTGCATGGGAACAACAACAAAAATAATAATAATAAACTAATTAACTGTTTTAATTTGTTCTAACCTGCTTCATCTGCACCAGTCTTAATTTATTGTATCCAACAGTGAAGCCCAGTAACATGACCGTCCTCGTCACTGCTGCAGTGGTTGTTCTTGCTCTCATTCTCATCGGTGCTGCTGGATTCATCGTTTACAAAAAGAAGAAAGGTGAGAGAGAAAGGAAAGATTTCACTACTTTGATTTCAGTCTTTGAGTTGATTTCTTTTTATTCAGGTTGCTAAATTAAAACGAGCATCAGAGAAAGTAAATACAGTCAGCACTAAACAGACTGAGTATAAACAGAGACTCAGTCTGAGTGAGTAGAAGAGAGGAATAAAGTGACTAAAGATAATCTGACATTTACAACTGTGACTGAAATTATTTGTCTTGTTCTGATTTCAGCCATCAGCCCTCCATCTTGTCAGTAAAACTTACTTTGGTTCTATTTCAGCTGATCTGACTCACACTTCATGTTTTAGATTAAAACATGTTTCACATTATTGTGCAGATGAACCTTTTCAACACTGTTTCCTGTATTTATTGTTTAGCAGCTCCTGACAACGGTGTTGAGCTCTCTGAGCGACTGAATCCAGAGACCTGAATGACAAACACACTCGGTGACTCTCCTGGTGACACTTTATTTAGCTTTGCAGAACTAAAAGACAGAAATGCTTCTTGCATTATAAGTAACATTATCAAAATGAATGTTCTATGACACTGATTAGTTGTTTTATTATTGTTGTTTCTGTCGAATTCATACTCAAAACAATCAGAGGACAGCGTGTGACTCGAATTTAGTAACAAACTATTCTAGTTCTAACTTTACAACTTGTACATTGATCAGTTTATAGAAAACGAGTATAGTAATTATATAGTAAAACATGAAGAGGTGGTGACGTTTAAGTCATGTGACCATGATGACATGTCGTCAGTTTACAGCTTAACATTCACTTTTTACTAATCATTTAACTCACACTTCAAAAATTGTGTGTTCATCTCTGAAGATCATCTTTCTGAACAAAATATGTAAGAATCATAAACTTGTGTTTGTCACAGAGATTATTTTCCGCGATATTCTAAAATCTAATTAAAAAAAAATCTCAGACTTCTTGTGGAGGGAACCAGGGCGATGCTAACTTCAGGTTTAGCCTCCATAAACATGTTATTGCTGCACCACTCTATATATGGAGAATTTGGAGTTTGGTCTATCATGGAGCCAGTGTGTCTCTCATATGAGCGGTGAGCAGAGTGGGAGATGTATATCAACAAATGTACAACTATGAACTTATGAAACTTAACATGTAAATTCCTTTACATTGATGAACATGAATGAATGTTAAACTTAAATGTGTTATTCTTTCTTTTCGTGCTGATGTTTGTCTTTTCAATAAAATCCTCACATTTTAACAAGTTTGGTCCACATGCTCATTTGTGACGACACTTCAATATATTACCTGAACATTCAGTATTCTCACAGAGGATTTGAATGAGGAGATTGATATCAATGTGAACTCTGAGCAGAGTTAGCTCCCAGACAAGGTTAGCTTAGCTTAGCATGAACACTGAAGTTAGAGATTAAACAGCGAGCCAGTATCTCTGTTAAAGGAGCCTTCTGACAACTAAACCGCTGACTGACTGATGTCCTGTAACGCTTCACCTGTGAGGAAGTCATAAGATACGTTTAGAAAGAAAGAGAAACAAACTGAGACTGAGAGACTCAGAGTGAGATACATGTTGAAACTTGTTTATTCACGGTAGTGATTTGAGCTGATGGTTAACACAGAAGTACTCTGAGAGAAAATGATTAAATGTTACTATATAATACTCTAAATAAACAATATCACCTGTTTCTGTGTGATTCCTGACTGTTTGCTGCTCATCCTTCACTAACATCTACATAGTAATACTTAGAAATCTATCTGCTTCATCTTAATCAATGTTAATTAATATTGTTAATTGGTAGCAGCAAGTTATATGATTGACAGCGAGCAAGCAAACCAAAACCTGTAGCCTGTTCCTGATAGGTGCATGGAAATATGTGATGTCACATGTTATTTCCCCCATCAGAGCTCTGCCCACTTCAAACATGCAGCACGTGATTCTGGAGAAACATAGTTGATTGTTGAGTCTCATTCCCAGGTCATCAGATACCAGAGCTTTGGGTCGGCAGCTGTGAAACTCTCAGCCTCTATTTCATACATGTCTTTGCTGCCATCTAACGGCTGTTTAGTGGTATTATATACAGTATTAAAGCTGCAAGCAGCGTTGAACGGGCCCTCGCAGTCCACGCGCGTCGGGGAATGCTGCCGTCGGGGCTTGTTCACGCAACACATTCTGCTGAGGAAGTCATTCCTTTACAATTCGGTGGCCTGCTACTGCCGGTATTAAATACTGTACGCTGAAGTCAGAAAAACTGTGTGAACTGCTGCATTATTCCCCATACAAAGACTGAGACGATGGTCAGCTTCTGGAGCTGGATGAAGAAAATGTCCACACGAGGCATAATGCAATTAAATAGTTTGAAGTGAAAGCTGAAAGTATCATCGTCCAGTAGTCTCACAAACCCTCCAGCTTCCAGCACAGTGGTAGGCTCAAACTCCCCTGATGGTTTCAAAACACTGGACGACGTCACCTGTGTGCTCAAACACAGAGTGTACAGCATGGATATGGAAGTTCCATCTTACTGTGTTTGCTCTTGAGAGTCTGTATGCCACCACTCTTATCAAGCACACTGGTTCTTTTGAGAGATCTTGAAAAGAAAAAAAAAGCAGAGAATCCAGCCAGGTCAGAGAAGAACCGATTAACTAATGGGATGTTACCAGGGCCGGTTCTAGGCAGGCATATATGAGGGGGCAGACAAAAATGTGAAGGGGGCATCATGTATACACATCATGCTCCAGCACTTTTTTTTTCTGTGCTTATAGTAACAGTGTTTCTTCATTGAACTGGGTTGTTAGCTATGTGTCCAACCCAACCTGGAGAAGTGGATTGCACTTTGCCAGGCCTCTACCATCAGACCTGTCCAACTTTCTCTTTGTGAGCTGCTGGAAGCTGGAGCAAAAAATAAGTGAGCTGGCTTTGTTAAAAAAAAAAAATGCCGTGATTATATGAAACAAAACAGTGCAGAACTACAGCGGGACTTTACGTAGGGATCTGTCACACACTGGCAGAGGCGGGCTGGGGTTGAAATTCAGCCCTCAAGCTTGGTTTGGAGAGACCTTTTATCTGATTGCATGACGGATGCAAGTGGAACCGTAGTTTTAAGATGAATACTTTATTTGCATCTAATGTACTGCTATATCTGGATGAAAAGAACATCAGTAATAACGAATATTAGCCATAAGTCATTAACTTTGGAAAGAAAACAGATGTCTAGTTCAGAAAGCCACTGACATAACTGCAGGAGAGGATGGGCTTATTGTTTCTGTGTGACTGGAACTGAAACATCAACATGTGACTTAATATAATGCTATGCAAAGACTTATTGCCAACCCAGTCCTGCACACTGCACCTGTCCCTGGCACTGTTTTGTTTTTTTGGTGGTTCCTGCTCCAATTTCCTCTTCCTCCTCTTTCTCCTCCTCCTCTTCCTCCTTCTCCTCCTCCTTTTCCATCTCCCCCTGCTCCTGTCCCTCCTCATCTGTCTCTTCCTCCTCCTCACTCCTATAACTGGCATTATCCTGTCCCTCTGCATCAACTCCGCGACTGACACTGGCCTTGTCAGCTAATATTCACAATAACAGCAACAATGATAAATGAGTTAGGATGTAAAAGACAGGATGTATAGCCTATATATTCAAATAATATTTTTTAAACTTTGAACACAGACTCTCCTGAAATATGTTTGCTTTTGCAATAAGGAAATGTGACCCTGCTGGGTCCGTGTCGTCACTGTCCTGGCTGACTGTAGCCGCGCTGACCTTCGCTCCTCCACCACTAAAAGCTCTGTTTATTTGGCGCATTTGACTGCATCCTCTATTAACCGTTTTTTTTCTTTTTTGCCCTTAATGTTTCTGCTCCATCCATCTCTTTATCCGGATTCTTTCTTTTTAGCATGTTTGCTCATTTGAACTTATCCCGCTCCCCTTTCTTTCTTTAAACAGGAAAATAATGGTTTAATGACTGACTGAGCTGCTGAGCCAATCATATTTTAAAAGAAACTGCTGCTGCTACTTCAAAGTCTTCCCGCCGTGGTGAAACCTGACACCATATTGTCATGCTACGTCTTGGCTCATTTGCATACTGCAACAGTGATTGGATATTTACTAAGAGTTTAGGGAGGGGTGTGTGTGTGTGTGTGTGTGTGTGTGTGTGTGTGTGCGTGCTGCGCAGCCTGTGAATGCACGCACAGCGGAGCGGAGGGACAGAGAGATGAGTTGAGGGGGCAAGACATTTATTTGTGGGGGGGCTGCCCCCTCTTGCCCCTGCGTAGAGCCGGCCCCTCACATGAATACAGGACTAATATTTCAAGGTCTCGAGACTCTTTTCTGAAGTTGAAATGGAGTCTGTAGCTCAAAGTATGAAGGACAAGGAGAGGTTGAAAGTGGATGAGTTTTGAAGAGGATTTAAAGATTTTCCCATTTAATTCCATGCAAACTAATGAGACTGCCACCAGATCGCCACCTATTGGCCGATTTGCTCCAAATTTCACACAGACCCTCATCAGGCCATGGAACACAATTAGCAAAAGTGTTGTGGTAATGGGAATGTATTTGGGGAAGATATGGAACAATATCTGTTTTGAATGCAATGTGCAGGAATTTTTTGTTTTATGTTTTGGGCGTTTTTTGGGCTATCAAAATTCTTTTGATAACTTTTTGTCAGGAGGGTCCACAGATGCTTCATGCAAAGTTTGGTGCAAATCGGTCAAATCGTCTAGGAGGAGTTCGAAAAAGTAGGTTTTTCATTTGGTGCGATTTTGCGAATGGAAAGTTGCTGTCAAAGTGGGCGGGGCCTACACCACACAATTCAGCTGAATTCAGGGAACATGTAAATATAAGGTTTAACAATGTGCAAGTTATTATGCGGGATTTATGGGCCAAAAACATTTTTTTTTCAAAATAGCGCCCCCTGCTGGTCATATTTGGTGTGTGGGTTACAGGGGCCATTCTATAGCACCCCTATGAGTTTCATTTCCATAAGTGTTATGGTGTGGGCACAGTGCCAAATCTTTAATTATACGGCCACCAGAGCGCCACCTAGTGGCTGATCGGTATACCCTTTGTCAGCTGTCCTCAGGAAGGCACTGACAATAATTGTTCAAAGTTTCGTGTTAATCCGATGAACCGATGTGGAGATATAAAATACTTCAATTTAAAGAGCGCCACCTTATGGTCATCGCCTCAAATTTTGCACAGGGACTCAGGGGCTCATGGGGGACTAGTATTCTGAGTTTCATGTCATTCAGACACACCAATGTGAAGATATGCATCACTTCCTCTTTGTAATGAAATCTGCAGGAAGTTGTTAATTAATAACGTGAGTATCGTTTGTTCTATCAAAATTCTTTTGATAACTTTTTGTCAGCAGGGTCCACAGATGCTGTGTGCCAAGTTTCGTGCAAATCGGTGAAATCGCCTGGGAGGAGTTCGAAAAAGTAGGTTTTCGACATTTTGCGACGTAGCGAAAAAAAACGGTAGGCGGAAATGGGCGTGGCCTATACCACAAGATTCAGCACAATTCACTGAACGCGTGGATATAAGGTTTTTGAATGTGCAACAAAGTATATGGGAGTTATTAGCCAAAACGCGCTTTCCTTAATGACAGCGCCACCTAGTGGTGGAAATTCAGGACGACAATAGATTATAAAATTTGGCGACAGGTGTGACTTATATTCCAAGTTTGGTGAGTTTTGGGGTATGTTCAGGCAGTGAAATATGCGATCATTTTTGAGGATAAAAATAATAATAATAATAATTAAAGCTGCAAGCAGCGTTGAACGGGCCCTCGCAGTCCACGCGCGTCGGGGAATGCTGCCGTCGGGGCTTGTTCACGCAACACATTCTGCTGAGGAAGTCATTCCTTTACAATTCGGTGGCCTGCTACTGCCGGTATTAAATACTGTACGCTGAAGTCAGAAAAACTGTGTGAACTGCTGCATTATTCCCCGGACAAAGACTGAGACGATGGTCAGCTTCTGGAGCTGGATGAAGAAAATGTCCACACGAGGCATAATGCAATTAAATAGTTTGAAGTGAAAGCTGAAAGTATCATCGTCCAGTAGTCTCACAAACCCTCCAGCTTCCAGCACAGTGGTAGGCTCAAACTCCCCTGATGGTTTCAAAACACTGGACGACGTCACCTGTGTGCTCAAACACAGAGTGTACAGCATGGATATGGAAGTTCCATCTTACTGTGTTTGCTCTTGAGAGTCTGTATGCCACCACTCTTATCAAGCACACTGGTTCTTTTGAGAGATCTTGAAAAGAAAAAAAAAGCAGAGAATCCAGCCAGGTCAGAGAAGAACCGATTAACTAATGGGATGTTACCAGGGCCGGTTCTAGGCAGGCATATATGAGGGGGCAGACAAAAATGTGAAGGGGGCATCATGTATACACATCATGCTCCAGCACTTTTTTTTTCTGTGCTTATAGTAACAGTGTTTCTTCATTGAACTGGGTTGTTAGCTATGTGTCCAACCCAACCTGGAGAAGTGGATTGCACTTTGCCAGGCCTCTACCATCAGACCTGTCCAACTTTCTCTTTGTGAGCTGCTGGAAGCTGGAGCAAAAAATAAGTGAGCTGGCTTTGTTAAAAAAAAAAAAATGCCGTGATTATATGAAACAAAACAGTGCAGAACTACAGCGGGACTTTACGTAGGGATCTGTCACACACTGGCAGAGGCGGGCTGGGGTTGAAATTCAGCCCTCAAGCTTGGTTTGGAGAGACCTTTTATCTGATTGCATGACGGATGCAAGTGGAACCGTAGTTTTAAGATGAATACTTTATTTGCATCTAATGTACTGCTATATCTGGATGAAAAGAACATCAGTAATAACGAATATTAGCCATAAGTCATTAACTTTGGAAAGAAAACAGATGTCTAGTTCAGAAAGCCACTGACATAACTGCAGGAGAGGATGGGCTTATTGTTTCTGTGTGACTGGAACTGAAACATCAACATGTGACTTAATATAATGCTATGCAAAGACTTATTGCCAACCCAGTCCTGCACACTGCACCTGTCCCTGGCACTGTTTTGTTTTTTTGGTGGTTCCTGCTCCAATTTCCTCTTCCTCCTCTTTCTCCTCCTTCTCTTCCTCCTTCTCCTCCTCCTTTTCCATCTCCCCCTGCTCCTGTCCCTCCTCATCTGTCTCTTCCTCCTCCTCACTCCTATAACTGGCATTATCCTGTCCCTCTGCATCAACTCCGCGACTGACACTGGCCTTGTCAGCTAATATTCACAATAACAGCAACAATGATAAATGAGTTAGGATGTAAAAGACAGGATGTATAGCCTATATATTCAAATAATATTTTTTAAACTTTGAACACAGACTCTCCTGAAATATGTTTGCTTTTGCAATAAGGAAATGTGACCCTGCTGGGTCCGTGTCGTCACTGTCCTGGCTGACTGTAGCCGCGCTGACCTTCGCTCCTCCACCACTAAAAGCTCTGTTTATTTGGCGCATTTGACTGCATCCTCTATTAACCGTTTTTTTTCTTTTTTGCCCTTAATGTTTCTGCTCCATCCATCTCTTTATCCGGATTCTTTCTTTTTAGCATGTTTGCTCATTTGAACTTATCCCGCTCCCCTTTCTTTCTTTAAACAGGAAAATAATGGTTTAATGACTGACTGAGCTGCTGAGCCAATCATATTTTAAAAGAAACTGCTGCTGCTACTTCAAAGTCTTCCCGCCGTGGTGAAACCTGACACCATATTGTCATGCTACGTCTTGGCTCATTTGCATACTGCAACAGTGATTGGATATTTACTAAGAGTTTAGGGAGGGGTGTGTGTGTGTGTGTGTGTGTGTGTGTGTGTGTGTGCGTGCTGCGCAGCCTGTGAATGCACGCACAGCGGAGCGGAGGGACAGAGAGATGAGTTGAGGGGGCAAGACATTTATTTGTGGGGGGGCTGCCCCCTCTTGCCCCTGCGTAGAGCCGGCCCCTCACATGAATACAGGACTAATATTTCAAGGTCTCGAGACTCTTTTCTGAAGTTGAAATGGAGTCTGTAGCTCAAAGTATGAAGGACAAGGAGAGGTTGAAAGTGGATGAGTTTTGAAGAGGATTTAAAGATTTTCCCATTTAATTCCATGCAAACTAATGAGACTGCCACCAGATCGCCACCTATTGGCCGATTTGCTCCAAATTTCACACAGACCCTCATCAGGCCATGGAACACAATTAGCAAAAGTGTTGTGGTAATGGGAATGTATTTGGGGAAGATATGGAACAATATCTGTTTTGAATGCAATGTGCAGGAATTTTTTGTTTTATGTTTTGGGCGTTTTTTGGGCTATCAAAATTCTTTTGATAACTTTTTGTCAGGAGGGTCCACAGATGCTTCATGCAAAGTTTGGTGCAAATCGGTCAAATCGTCTAGGAGGAGTTCGAAAAAGTAGGTTTTTCATTTGGTGCGATTTTGCGAATGGAAAGTTGCTGTCAAAGTGGGCGGGGCCTACACCACACAATTCAGCTGAATTCAGGGAACATGTAAATATAAGGTTTAACAATGTGCAAGTTATTATGCGGGATTTATGGGCCAAAAACATTTTTTTTTCAAAATAGCGCCCCCTGCTGGTCATATTTGGTGTGTGGGTTACAGGGGCCATTCTATAGCACCCCTATGAGTTTCATTTCCATAAGTGTTATGGTGTGGGCACAGTGCCAAATCTTTAATTATACGGCCACCAGAGCGCCACCTAGTGGCTGATCGGTATACCCTTTGTCAGCTGTCCTCAGGAAGGCACTGACAATAATTGTTCAAAGTTTCGTGTTAATCCGATGAACCGATGTGGAGATATAAAATACTTCAATTTAAAGAGCGCCACCTTATGGTCATCGCCTCAAATTTTGCACAGGGACTCAGGGGCTCATGGGGGACTAGTATTCTGAGTTTCATGTCATTCAGACACACCAATGTGAAGATATGCATCACTTCCTCTTTGTAATGAAATCTGCAGGAAGTTGTTAATTAATAACGTGAGTATCGTTTGTTCTATCAAAATTCTTTTGATAACTTTTTGTCAGCAGGGTCCACAGATGCTGTGTGCCAAGTTTTGTGCAAATCGGTGAAATCGCCTGGGAGGAGTTCGAAAAAGTAGGTTTTCGACATTTTGCGACGTAGCGAAAAAAAACGGTAGGCGGAAATGGGCGTGGCCTATACCACAAGATTCAGCACAATTCACTGAACGCGTGGATATAAGGTTTTTGAATGTGCAACAAAGTATATGGGAGTTATTAGCCAAAACGCGCTTTCCTTAATGACAGCGCCACCTAGTGGTGGAAATTCAGGACGACAATAGATTATAAAATTTGGCGACAGGTGTGACTTATATTCCAAGTTTGGTGAGTTTTGGGGTATGTTCAGGCAGTGAAATATGCGATCATTTTTGAGGATAAAAATAATAATAATAATAATTAAAGCTGCAAGCAGCGTTGAACGGGCCCTCGCAGTCCACGCGCGTCGGGGAATGCTGCCGTCGGGGCTTGTTCACGCAACACATTCTGCTGAGGAAGTCATTCCTTTACAATTCGGTGGCCTGCTACTGCCGGTATTAAATACTGTACGCTGAAGTCAGAAAAACTGTGTGAACTGCTGCTTTATTCCCCGGACAAAGACTGAGACGATGGTCAGCTTCTGGAGCTGGATGAAAAAAATGTCCACACGAGGCATAATGCAATTAAATAGTTTGAAGTGAAAGCTGAAAGTATCATCGTCCAGTAGTCTCACAAACCCTCCAGCTTCCGGCACAGTGGTAGGCTCAAACTCCCCTGATGGTTTCAAAACACTGGACGACGTCACCTGTGTGCTCAAACACAGAGTGTACAGCATGGATATGGAAGTTCCATCTTACTGTGTTTGCTCTTGAGAGTCTGTATGCCACCACTCTTATCAAGCACACTGGTTCTTTTGAGAGATCTTGAAAAGAAAAAAAAAGCAGAGAATCCAGCCAGGTCAGAGAAGAACCGATTAACTAATGGGATGTTACCAGGGCCGGTTCTAGGCAGGCATATATGAGGGGGCAGACAAAAATGTGAAGGGGGCATCATGTATACACATCATGCTCCAGCACTTTTTTTTTCTGTGCTTATAGTAACAGTGTTTCTTCATTGAACTGGGTTGTTAGCTATGTGTCCAACCCAACCTGGAGAAGTGGATTGCACTTTGCCAGGCCTCTACCATCAGACCTGTCCAACTTTCTCTTTGTGAGCTGCTGGAAGCTGGAGCAAAAAATAAGTGAGCTGGCTTTGTTAAAAAAAAAAAAAATGCCGTGATTATATGAAACAAAACAGTGCAGAACTACAGCGGGACTTTACGTAGGGATCTGTCACACACTGGCAGAGGCGGGCTGGGGTTGAAATTCAGCCCTCAAGCTTGGTTTGGAGAGACCTTTTATCTGATTGCATGACGGATGCAAGTGGAACCGTAGTTTTAAGATGAATACTTTATTTGCATCTAATGTACTGCTATATCTGGATGAAAAGAACATCAGTAATAACGAATATTAGCCATAACTCATTAACTTTGGAAAGAAAACAGATGTCTAGTTCAGAAAGCCACTGACATAACTGCAGGAGAGGATGGGCTTATTGTTTCTGTGTGACTGGAACTGAAACATCAACATGTGACTTAATATAATGCTATGCAAAGACTTATTGCCAACCCAGTCCTGCACACTGCACCTGTACCTGGCACTGTTTTTTTTTTTTTGGTGGTTCCTGCTCCAATTTCCTCTTCCTCCTCTTTCTCCTCCTCCTCTTCCTCCTTCTCCTCCTCCTCTTCCATCTCCTCCTGCTCCTGTCCCTCCTCATCTGTCTCTTCCTCCTCCTCACTCCTATGACTGGCATTATCCTGTCCCTCTGCATCAACTCCGCGACTGACACTGGCCTTGTCAGCTAATATTCACAATAACAGCAACAATGATAAATGAGTTAGGATGTAAAAGACAGGATGTATAGCCTATATATTCAAATAATATTTTTTTAACTTTGAACACAGACTCTCCTGAAATATGTTTGCTTTTGCAATAAGGAAATGTGACCCTGCTGGGTCCGTGTCGTCACTGTCCTGGCTGACTGTAGCCGCGCTGACCTTCGCTCCTCCACCACTAAAAGCTCTGTTTATTTGGCGCATTTGACTGCATCCTCTATTAACCGTTTTTTCTTTTTTGCCCTTAATGTTTCTGCTCCATCCATCTCTTTCTCCGGCTTCTTTCTTTTTAGCATGTTTGCTCATTTGAACTTATCCCGCTCCCCTTTCTTTCTTTAAACAGGAAAATAATGGTTTAATGACTGACTGAGCTGCTGAGCCAATCATATTTTAAGAGAAACTGCTGCTGCTTCTTCAAAGTCTTCCCGCCGTGGTGAAACCTGACACCATACTGTCATGCTACGTCTTGGCTCATTTGCATACTGCAACAGTGATTGGATATTTACTAAGAGTTTAGGGAGGGGTGTGTGTGTGTGTGTGTGTGTGTGTGTGTGTGTGTGTGCGTGCTGCGCAGCCTGTGAATGCACGCACAGCGGAGCGGAGGGACAGAGAGATGAGTTGAGGGGGCAAGACATTTATTTGTGGGGGGGCTGCCCCCTCTTGCCCCTGCGTAGAGCCGGCCCCTCACATGAATACAGGACTAATATTTGAAGGTCTCGAGACTCTTTTCTGAAGTTGAAATGGAGTCTGTAGCTCAAAGTATGAAGGACAAGGAGAGGTTGAAAGTGGATGAGTTTTGAAGAGGATTTAAAGATTTTCCCATTTAATTCCATGCAAACTAATTAGACTGCCACCAGATCGCCACCTATTGGCCGATTTGCTCCAAATTTTACACAGACCCTCATCAGGCCATGGAACACAATTAGCAAAAGTGTTGTGGTAATGGGAATGTATTTGGGGAAGATATGGAACAATATCTGTTTTGAATGCAATGTGCAGGAATTTTTTGTTTTATGTTTTGGGCGTTTTTTGGGCTATCAAAATTCTTTTGATAACTTTTTGTCAGGAGGGTCCACAGATGCTTCATGCAAAGTTTGGTGCAAATCGGTCAAATCGTCTAGGAGGAGTTCGAAAAAGTAGGTTTTTCATTTGGTGCGATTTTGCGAACGGAAAGTTGCTGTCAAAGTGGGCGGGGCCTACACCACACAATTCAGCTGAATTCAGGGAACATGTAAATATAAGGTTTAACAATGTGCAACTTATTATGCGGGATTTATGGGCCAAAAACATTTTTTTTTCAAAATAGCGCCCCTGCTGGTCATATTTGGTGTGTGGGTTACAGGGGCCATTCTATAGCACCCCTATGAGTTTCATTTCCATAAGTGTTATGGTGTGGGCACAGTGCCAAATCTTTAATTATACGGCCACCAGAGCGCCACCTAGTGGCTGATCGGTATACCCTTTGTCAGCTGTCCTCAGGAAGGCACTGACAATAATTGTTCAAAGTTTCGTGTTAATCCGATGAACCGATGTGGAGATATAAAATACTTCAATTTAAAGAGCGCCACCTTATGGTCATCGCCTCAAATTTTGCACAGGGACTCAGGGGCTCATGGGGGACTAGTATTCTGAGTTTCATGTCATTCAGACACACCAATGTGAAGATATGCATCACTTCCTCTTTGTAATGAAATCTGCAGGAAGTTGTTAATTAATAACGTGAGTATCGTTTGATCTATCAAAATTCTTTTGATAACTTTTTGTCAGCAGGGTCCACAGATGCTGTGTGCCAAGTTTCGTGCAAATCGGTGAAATCGCCTGGGAGGAGTTCGAAAAAGTAGGTTTTCGACATTTTGCGACGTAGCGAAAAAAAACGGTAGGCGGAAATGGGCGTGGCCTATACCACAAGATTCAGCACAATTCACTGAACGCGTGGATATAAGGTTTTTGAATGTGCAACAAAGTATATGGGAGTTATTAGCCAAAACGCGCTTTCCTTAATGACAGCGCCACCTAGTGGTGGAAATTCAGGACGACAATAGATTATAAAATTTGGCGACAGGTGTGACTTATATTCCAAGTTTGGTGAGTTTTGGGGTATGTTCAGGCAGTGAAATATGCGATCATTTTTGAGGATAAAAATAATAATAATAATAATCATTGCGATTACAATAGGGTCCTTGCAGGTTCCCTGCTCGGGCCCTAATAATCATTGCGATTACAATAGGGTCCTTGCAGGTTCCCTGCTCGGGCCCTAATAATAATCATTGCGATTACAATAGGGTCCTTGCAGGTTCCCTGCTCGGGCCCTAATTAAAGCTGCAAGCAGCGTTGAACGGGCCCTCGCAGTACACGCGTGTCGGGGCATGCTGCTGTCGATGCATGCTGCCGTCGAGGAATGCTCAAGCAACACCTTCTGCTTAGAAAATCGTTAAAGCAGTTGCCTGCTACTGCCGGAATGAAGTTATGTACGCTGAAGTCAGAAAAACTGTGTGAACTGCTGGACGATTCGCCAGACAAAGACTGAGTCGATGTTCCGCTTCTGGAGCTGGCTAAAGAGAATGTCCACACGAGGCATGATACAATTAAATAGTTTCAGGAAGAAGCTGAAAGAATCATCGTCCAGTAGCCTCACAAACCCTCCAGCATCCAGAGTGGTAGGCTAAAACTCCCCTGATGGTTTCAAAACACTGGATGATGTCACCTTTGTGCTCAAACACAGTGTTCAAAGCACAGACATGGAAGTCCCATTTTACTGTGCTTGCTCTTGGGAGTCTCTGTGCTATCACTCTATCAAGCACACTGGTTCTCTTGGGAGACCTTGAAAAAAGTCCAGAGAATCCAGCCAGGTCAGAGAAGAACTGATGAACTAATGGAATGTGAGATGTCACCTGCTGCATGATGAAAGATTAAGATGAAGAAAGATGATTAAGAGAAGAGATTTAAAAAGCTGAAAAGTCAGAAAAGCTGAGAAGTAAGAGGGCTGACAGAGCTTAAAAAGGTGAATAGCTTCAATGCTGGTCATATGCTGGAGCAGGAGCAGAGCCAAAGTTGAAAATGTCTCCATGAAAAGAATGGGAAAAATGCCTCCCAAACTCCTGCCATTTTTGAAAGAAAGCAAACTCAAAGTCACAAAACATATTTCCATGTAAAATAACACAAACTGCAATAGTGATCAAATTATCCATAACTACAAGCAGAAACCACTTACATTTCCTCAAGAACGCACACATCATTAGAGAAACACACAGAAAGTCCATGCAGCTTCACACGGTCTGCTCACTGACTGGTCTGCTGCATTTCAGTGTGACTGAGCATGTCCTGACTTGTTCACTTGCACCAGTAGAGGGTGCTGTTGCACCTTTACCTGTAGTGTTTTCTTACAGTTTCTGTGGCTGCAAACATGCTGAAGCAATAGCAGACAATTGGACTCGAGTCGCAAATTTGACGACTTGCAACTCGACTCGGACTTAAGGGTCAAAACTTGAGACTCAACTTGACCTGGAAGACAATGACTTCAGACTCGACTCGACTTGAGACAAGCTGACTCGGACGACTTGTAGCTTGTTGTTTTTTCATGTAGGCTGTTTTTTTTCCATATCATTCTAATAAGACCGGCAGGGCGGTCGTGAGCGTCAACGTGAGGCTACTCACGAGAGCAGTCGTGAACGCCACGCTATAGTTTTACACTTTTATTGATTGATTGATTGGAGACAGGAATGTCTCCGCCACTTAAAGACAGCGCATTAAGCCACGGTGATATGGACTACTGTAGCCGATGTGACTGCAGAAATAATATCCATCCATTGTAGCAAGCCCCCGTCTTCCAAAACTTTATCACTTTTCATAACATACATCCAGTCGAGACTCATCAGGGTTAATAACTAAATAACTCCCACGCAAAACCTTTATTCCTTCTCATCTAGCCTCCGATAAGTTTTTGCTCTAGCTATAGTTGCATTTATTCCCCTCTGTTATTCTTTTGGAACATGGATAAAGGACCCCATGCTAGCAAAAGAAATGCACGTGGAGTAGGCACTATAGGCAGCTAAATTTGTGCCTGATGATAAATGACATAGTAAAATACTACAAAACAAAGCATGCACGTCAAGATTATTTTATGCTTTTAAAAAAAAAAAAAAAACATTTGGCCTGTAGTAGGCAGTACATTAATGGTGTGTGCTGTGCATGCATGCAGTTATGTCTGCTACACAGTAAATACCACACAATTGTATGTTCAAAATAAACATGTTTTTGTGTCAAACATGCCATTTCTTTAATGGAATGTAGCCTAGCCTTTGACATCGACCTACGTCTAAATGATCAAACATGTAATTGATAAATGTATAGCTTTTAAGCTTTATACTGGTTAGATCCTTTCAGAGTTGCATACGAATCTGCATGGTATTTTTTGACATTTACTTTAGGAAGATAAGGTTTCTCTCTTCAAGATATAAACCTGACAAATAACCTGTGACTCAACTTGACAACATTGTGACTTGACTTGACTCGACTTGACT